>VXBP01002275.1:0-11572 GCA_013400115.1 Rhinopomastus cyanomelas | reverse complement strand
GTCTTTGATGTGCCTGGAAACAGCCTCTAGTACAAATTGTTCCATCACCTTTCCTGGGATGGAGGTGAGGCTGACTGGTCTATAGTTACCTGGGTTTCCTTCCTTCCCTTTTTAAAGATTGGGGTAACATTTGCTATTTTCCAGTCCCTAGGCACCTCTCCTGATCCCCATGACTTAGAAAAGCTGATGGAGAGTGACTTAGCAATGACTTCTGCAATCTCCCTTAGCACATGCGGGTGCATCCCGTCTGGGCCCAGGGGTTTGTGTATGTCCAGCTTGCTCAACTTATCCCTAACCCAGTCCTCATCAAATGAGGCAGGCTCGTTTCTTGCCTCAACCTCCCCTGCAGTCTGGGGCTTAATGTCAAGACAGCCCCCAGAAGTATAGACAGAGGCAAAGACAAAGAATGTTACCTTTAGCTTGGAGAAGACTGTGGGGTGACCTCATTAATTTCTACAAATATTTGAGGTGTGGATGTTGGGAGGATGGAGCTGGGCTGTTCTCAGTGTCATGTAGTGATAGGATATGGGGCAGTGGTTGTAAGCTGGAACACAGGAGGTTCCACATCAACCTGAGAAGGAACTTCTTCACGGTGAGGGTGATGGAGCACTGGAACAGGCGGCCCAGGGTGGTTGCGGAGTCTCCATCACTGGAGATGTTTAAGACCTGCCTAGATGTGTTCCTCTATGACTTGGTCTAGTTGATCCTGCTGTTGCAGGGGGATTGGACTAGATGATCTTTCGAGGTCCCTTCCAATCCGTAATGATTCTATGATTCTATGTTTGTATAGAGATATGTGGAGAACTGTGGAAGATTCTTGTGTGAACTGTCCTGAAACACAAACATAACCTTCAGAAAACATTTGTTTTGTTAGTGGAGTTATAAGGTAGAAGGAGAAGTGCATTTCTGCCTGGGTCTTATGAAAACAGGTTGGTGCAATTATGAGGAAAACATCAAGAGTGCAGGTTAGAAGGAAGTCTCATGATGTTCACTAGGTGCAAAGGTTCCTCACCAGTTGTTTCTTGTGAGTGATGCATGCATTCCAGAGAGTTAGTTACCAATCTTAGGCAGTACTTTTCTTGCTTTTATTTGTGGTGAATTCTGAGATTTTTCTTACCTGTTGAATAGGTGAAAATACATGAGAGATATCTTGATTTCTATTGTTGATTTTCCTTCATTTTTGCTGTTACCTCCTTATAGCTTCTGATGTGAAGGACACATAGCAAGACAACTGAGGCAGGTGGGTGTGTTTTCTAAAGTAACCATGTACATACTGTATGTACCAAAAAGATGTAGGATAGAATTTTATGATTTTATTTTAAAAAATTGAAATATAAGATACACATACTGAAAGAATAGTAGCGAATTATGCAAAATATTTTCAAAGTTTATGGAAATAAACTGAATAATTATTCAGATATTTCTGTTGCTGTAGGAAATAAAAAGAAATATGGGAAAAAATGTCTCAAGGCCAGTGTCCATGTTTTGTATATTGATTAGTTAAGTGTGTGGTTTTCTGGTTTTTATTTCTCATGCAGAACTTTAAATATTTATCTTACTGTTTATCTTACTTTTTTATGTGTTACATAGGATATAGATTAAGTAATTCCATTATTATTAATCTCTTAATTAAACAACCTCATATGCAGTTAGCATATAGCTTCCTTATATAGCTTCCTGATCCCGAAGTATGAATATGTCCCTGAAAAATAAGTTCTTTATGTTTTTGTGTCTTAAGGTAATTGCATTATCTTGAGAATTATTAGGTACGCTGTCTCACTATCTTAAAAAAAAATCCTTTGGTAAATAAATACATTAAAAAGATGTTTTAAAAAAGTATTGAAATGCATTAAAAGATAACAAAACCTTATTTTTTAATATATATATATAAAATATAAAACATACCCTAAAATATATTCTAGATTAATTTGTAGAAATACCTGGAGGGTGTCAAAATGTCGTGCCAATAACGGTATTTTTCTAATGATTCAAATATTATATGAAATTATGTTTCTGTATTTCTATTCTCAGTTCTGTTTAAAAATTAACAAAAAAATTTAGACTCCTTAGATTTTCATTAAAAGTACAGGTTCCATTTCTTGATTGATTTTGTTCCGAATATCATTCTCCACCTCATGGTAGCAAGTAATATGTGGTACTGCAGTGCCTGTCAGTTTGGATTACCTTCTAAACTCTGAAAAAATGTTCCTGACCAATTTTATGTTGTTTACATTGAGTTAGTAGAGGACATGGAGAGTGTCTGTGAAACTCTACTCTCCATTTTACTCCATGAAGAAATAGAAGTGCCTTTTATGATACAGCATCTTAGTTAGTTCCCAGAATTTTCTTGTGATAATGATGATAATGTGCTTGTTGTCAACCAACTGTATCTTTTTCTTGAATCAAGTCTAATAATGTCTGGTTTTGATTTTGTGTTCTAATTCTCATTTATTTATTTATTTCCTGCTATACTGTAAACAACCACTGGACCTTTTCAAGAGATTTCTCATCTGAGCTGTTTTGCTGGTGAGTTGCTTGAAGCTCGATGATATAAAAATAATAGAATTAGCAGACCTAGCAGACCTCATTCTTTTTAATTACTCTTACTGCTGCTTACACACAGCATGTGATTCAGTAAAGGCTGGGCTGACTGTGATGGGGACCCAACAACTCTGAATTTCAAAATCACAGAAGTGGCTGTTGCCACATCGTTTAGTTTATTAAGTGTTTTTCAGTTTTATCACCCTAATTATGTTCAGTACAACTATACAAAATTCAACAAAGCAAAGAAGAAGAGGAAATTTGAACCATAAATAGGTCAAAATCTAAGTATCTTCATCTCACATTTTGGTTCATTTATCAAGGCAAAATCAATTGTTATTATTAGCCTATTATCATCATCCTTCCAGTGAGCTGACTTCACTCTAATCAATGTTTCCAATTAGACTATACCAAATACAATGTCAAACTGTAGCAATCTAGCTCAATGAAGACTAAATTTATAGACACATCTATATCCATTCTTTTCATTCCATCTTTATTATTAAGGTGTTTCTTTACAAATAAGTAATAAGTATTTGTTTCAAACACCTTTGAAACAGTTATACATCAGAGTTGATAATGGACCATTTACCATGTTGAAATGTTTGTTGTTTATTGGTATGAACTATATGCTTTAAATAGTTCAGAAACTGTAATTGAATTTTCAGGTCACAACACAGACTGAGGACCAATGTTCCATGCCTTGGTTTCCATTAGCCCTTTTTGACTTGTAAACTAGATGTTCATGAAAGTGGACACAAGAAGTCCATTTCTCATTCCTTGGTAGTTTCTATTAATCCTGTAAGCACTGCTCTGCTCCTTCAGAGTTTGTCTGATAAGTACTTAGCTGTGTTTTGATTTCCCCATGTCAATTATACTGATTTCTTAGTATTCTGAAAAATGTGGAATTTGTATTGCTGCTTTGCGCATGCAGTGCTAAGACTGAAAGCAGAATTAGTCCATACTTGGAGTATCTTGGTTTCATGTCTTGCATGAAAGTTTCCAATGCAGTGATTTGACAGGTTCTATGCCAGTCATATATGTTTGATTGGTGTACACATCTGGGGTGAAAAGGGGAAAGCAGTTTTAGAACTGAAACTAGCAGACTATCTAAAGGATTCAAGGCATGCTGAATACTTTTTTCATAAAGACTCTCTGTTGCCTTTCTTCCTGGAAGACCATACAACCTAACTTACCTGGAGCCTAAATTAGGCAGGTCTTGTGGAAGAAAAATGATGAAAAATACGTATAACCGAAGTCTGGATCGTACAGGACCAAATCTGAGTTAGAGTGATTCTGGCAGTTCCTAACTGTCAGCACATTTAAAGTCATCATAATTATAGTTTTCCTGTTTTGTATGTCATATTGTGAATAGCTCTTATTTACATGGAATAAATGTATTGTGTGTGTATATATAAGGGGACAACAACGTGAATTTTCTTTTCATCCCAGAACCATATGTCAAGCGATACAGAGAGTGTTTGACTGCTAATAAATGTTTTCCAGGCAGCTTTTCAGTTTGAAGAAGACTGCTACTCATGTGAGTTCAGCAAAGCAACATCTTTCACCATTCTGGTGTCTTTTTCTTGGTCTACTGACCTTTGCTTTAATTTTCATTGCCAAGATAAACATCTGAGAGAGGCATTGTCCTTTTTTTTAGCATAAATGAGTTTCATATCCGAATGTGGTAAACTCCTTTAGACACTAGTGAAATACATTAGGTATGTGATAATATTTTGTAGTGTATTTCCACATTTATGGTAAAGGAGATCTATTAAGAAATATTTTTATTCATATATGTATTCAAATGAATGCACATTTTTATCTATCTGTGTTATAATCATTCTAGGACAGAAATGTTGAAGTAATTTTTGAATATTAATTCTGTCAGATGAGTCTAGTGAGTCACAGAACTAAATTCTGACACAGATGGTANATAAAGAAGTGAGATGCCCTTTTGTCAGAGAATTTCAGTGGAATGTCCCTATGGAATTCTTTCAGGTTCCATTACAAATCCATCTCAATAATAGGTCAGTGATTACAAAACAGTTAATGGAGGAGCTGGAAGGGTAATCAGGTGTCTTTTCACCCAGGTATGTTAATCTGAGTTAAAATTATTTGTCAGTAAACCTAAGCATATAATAATTTCACAAATTTAGAAGTCAGGAAGATGAACAGCATGAGGACGAAGGCATGTTAATACTTTTCACAATGTATTTGAAGCTACCTGATTCCGTACCTCCCACCACATCCTTTTGTTTTGAATGTGTGGATGTATGGATTTCTCCATTCAAAATGCTACATTATCTACGTAGCATAAAACATTCCTTCCAATGATAACTAATGTTCTTCAGTACCTGTATTTACTTTGATATCATACAGACATTCACTAAGGATCGAGGTCTGTGATAAGAATTTCAGTATTCCATGTATTTTAGAGCATTTTCTTCATCCATAGACAAGAAATATGACACTTCATCATGTGACAGAACTCTTTAATTTAGAAAATTACAGTTGGATGTGAATTCATCTTAACACAGTACTTTAAAACTAGACTAGTCAGGAATGCTAAGCTACACATGTAATCTGCAACAGTTGATCATGGTGTTCTTTAATCTGTGTAAATACTGTTCTGCTTATTTACAACATATTCCTTGTACTGTTTTGTGTTTTTTAACTGAGCAGGTTTTTTTATTGCATACACACCAGAGTTGATCAAAAGCTATTAAAGTTACTCAGAAGTACTGGAGTGACTTTGTAAGGCTCTACAAGGACTCAACAAATGCATTCCACATATTTAAAGAGATAACGGATACCAGAGTGCTCAAGATTCAGTTTTTAATCCTGATTTCAGTATTGTTGCATGCACTTTGACTCTTTCTTGCTTATACCTCCCTTTTAGTCTTCTGTTATGGTAAGTTGACTTTTGTGATGGAAGACAGCTATGAGGTTTCTGGTAATTGTTTTCTGATACAGTCTTACATTTAGTAATAGTCTAGTAAAGTGACCTGTCAACTGTAGGTCTAAAAAATGTTTTGCCACTGATAGCTGGTACTCTTCAGCAACAGCTTATCCCTTTGACTCTACCCTCTATCTTGGGTACTTCTCATGGGCATCCTTAGTACACATAATGTATGTGACTGAATCAAATGGAGTCAACATAAAAGGCAATACTTACTGACTTTTTATGTTTGTATTGTAGCTGTGCAAGATGAATCCTGAATTTTAAAATTCATTTCTTTTTTATCCCTATGATTCTTAAAGACCATTCAGAAGAAGCATTAACATAGCTTTTGTTAACTGAGATAGCTAAGAGGCTTTGGGCAGATGAGATAATGAACACAGCAATATAAGCACTTTTGAAGAACAGGTTTGGCAGAGAAGGAAAGTGATGTGGTGAATCAATCTTTGTTCAATTAACCATGTGCTGAAAGTCTTGAATTGTTGATGTACTTGTCACAGGATTCAAGACTATATAAGTCATTAGCTGTCCTGCACTTCACGGTACCTAGGCATACTACTGTGTGGGCACAACTGAAATCCTGCCTTTATTAGAAGGTTTTGTGTTGTAATGTGCTACGGAGCCCACAGCAGAATGGTAATCTTGGTGTTCCCCGGTTTTTTCTGCCAGAAAAACTCCCCAGGAGCCAGAAGCTCTCCCAAGAGGGGCCGACAAGTTGTGGATATTGCCAGGGCTACAGCAACCACACCCCTAAAAAGAGCCCTTTGGGAGTGCAGCAGCTGGTCACTGTGCACTGAGCACAGAGTGGCAAACAGCACATGGTGTGTCACTTTGTGTGGCAGTTTGCACAAAAGGGCACATAGGAAGGGTGCTTGAAGCATTGTGTGCTCTGACCAGAGAGGGATAGTGACCTGTCAGAAAGCCATCCTCCTCATGTGCTGCACCCTCCAAAACTGGTGCAGCTGCCCAGAGAGAGCTCCAGGGGAGACACATAGGCCTTTAGACAGTTACTAGAGGGCAACAGTGATCTCATCGCTGGGAATTGCACCCAGGTAGGGGTACTGCTGCACTTAATAACGGACCTCTAGGAAGAAGTCATTAGACTGAGGACCATCAGGGAGTGTGAGAGTGATATAGACAGTTGGAGCTACATCCTACCTTCCTAAAACAGGCAAAAATGTCGCACAAAGCTCTTGAAGATGGCTACTTATCCTCTGTTAGTGAACATAGCAACTGGAAGCACAGAGGGCAATAGCGACAAGTTCCTGCCTAGTGCAGCAGGAAACAGCCTCAAATTGTGCCAGGGGAGGTTTAAACTGGACATTAGGAAAAATGTTTTTACTGAAAGGATTATGAAAAGTGTGGTGAAGAAGGTGGAAACAGAAACCCCAAACTGGAAGCTCGAAACCCTTTGTTTCTCTCTGTAGAGCCGCAAAAACTGAGGCCGTAATTGCAGGTCAAACACCACCAGCTGCCGCAGCAACCTCCCAATGGCTCAGGCAAGAAATGACAAATTTCAAACTAGGACCTTAAGGATTAAAGAGTGAATCAGGTCGTAAGTGCATAAGGTTTTTCCTAGCATCTTTCCTTACTTTTCATTGCTGAAGGCAAGTGTTTTAAAGCTGCTAGTCCACCCATTTTCCCTTTAGTGCTTACCCAGGGCATATGAAAACAAATTTCTCAAGAATTAGGGAAATTCAGTTTCTCTCTAAAGGTTGCTCTGAAAACTAAATGTAATGCACTCGTTATTTCAACTACTATAGTTTAAATTTGAATATTTATTAAAATAACAAGAGTCTTTGCGGAGGCAAACTATGATGTCTCCTTTCTTACGCTGTTTATCAGCTTTACTCGTACTCTTTTACACATGGAAGGAGAAAGCTTGTGCTTCCAAACATAAAGATATTTACTGCAATTATAATCTTTATAGAAAAACAGCTAGACACCAAAGGAGAGGTTTTGTTGTTGTTCATAGGATCATAGGATGTTAGGGGTTGTTGTTGTAATGATTTGTGGATCTGTCTGATTCCACCCTTTTAGAGTACGTGTCATTAACGAACACTGTCATGACACAAAATCAAAACTAATTTCACTTTCTAAGGAACACCTACAGCTGTGACTCTTGTTGTAATTATAATCATGTTGCTTTTCTGTTATAATGATGAGATGAGAAGTATAATGTTAATAAGATAACATTTCTAGCAATGATAGGTTTTGTTGACTCAAGCACCTTAAGGCTTTGTGCCATGGTATTGGAATTTCTGAAGTAACAGAGTGGTGTGATCTCAAGTTTAAATTTAGGAAGAAGATCAGAAATCAGCTCTGTTTTTAAATATCCAATTTTTAGCCAAACTGTGACCTGGACACTAGGACTCTATTACTTTGAGGATCACTTTTAATCTGTTTGAATGTTATATGTTTCTACTAAGAATAAGGATGTTTTCAAAAAGCAGTTTTTTGCAACGTGGAAAATTGATATTTTAAAATAGAGACAGAACAGGAAAAACCCAACTAAAGAAAAAGTCACCATGCCAAAAAGGTCCTCTCCAAAAGAATCCAACAGCAAAAACCCCTTCCACATTTTACTTCCTCATCAAGTTAGATGAATTGTTACAGAATTGTCTGTGCTTTCCCCTCTCAGTTGTATCCCGGTCCAAAGGTGTGATTGTAATCATTCTTAGAACATGAAAGCACAACATGTCAACAGGTCAGTATCAACCATTTCAATCATAACCACTTACTATTTTCAGGTTATTGCTGCAAATTAAAATCAGCATTAATCTAGGGTGTTTTTAGAAAAAAAACTGGAATATTTTTATTTCATACTTCTGAAACTGATAAAGTTCAGAATGTTTTATAGAAGCAAAGGTTTAGGTCTTTTATCTAGACAACATAAATGGTTTTGATAAGCAGTTTAACTTTTCTTGAATACACTCTGATCTTTACAAATAGGCTGTTGACTACTACAATTAAAGACAAACAAAATAATAATTCAGTATTGAATATAAACAGGCTGCAATTATCTAGTAAGTTTCATATCGGAAAAGTATTGTTAAAGCAAATGTTATGGATGTGCAATTTGTAGTTCTGAGGATGTAATATTAGTGTCAATTAACATTCACTCTTGAAGTGATTAAGGATTGATTTTACAAGTCTAAGCTTTCAGACATGCCCGCCAAAGAAGAGTAGGAAGAAGGAATAATAAGTTAATGAGTGACAAGTATCATGGCGTACAAACTTTCAAGTTTAAGAGTATGGTAGCTGATTAAAAGGGAAGGTAACCTCACATACATTCTTCATATGTGTACTGACCCTGTTCTACTAGGCTGGCTTCTGAAAAATCTTGAAATTTAAGATTGACTCTGATCGTGATCAGTGTTCACCTCAGAATAGATGCCTTATCTCTCTTTGCATGTTTCTATCTATTAACAGTGGGGAAGCAGACTGGGAATTTGGGAAGTACAGTATGGTTATCACATGCAAGTACTGAAGTGGAAAAAGAGCTTGAGATCTGTTTGTGTCTACCGACACCATCAAGCAGTGCTCTCAGTAAAATAAGAGTAGTTTTCTTTGACTTTTATTGTCTTTAGTAGCTAGTGTTTGGACAGATACTCATGAGAATGATCAACACATTATGACTGTTTATCCTCATTTCTAAGGCCAGCTTTAAATGAGAAGGATGATAGTCTAGCAGCCTCAACCTATACTCTACAACATGGGTCCTCAAACCCTGGCCTGCGGGCCAGATATGGCCCCCCAGGGTCTCCAATGTGGCCTGCCGGTATTTACAGAACACCCCCGCCGGGGGGTGAAACCAAGCAGCCGCAGATGACTTCCTACCAACTGCGCAGCCGGGCTGAGGAGGGGGGCGGTGGCATCAGTGAGGTGGGCGGCTCCCCCATCTCTCCCTCCCGGGAGATCTCAGGCAGGACAAACCAGCCAGCACCAGTGGGACTAACTGACGAACACTTGCATCACTGCTGATATGGAACCTAACATGGACAATCTCAGTAGCCAAAAGCAGGCCCATAGTCCACATTGAAATATTATTTGGTTTTGTTGGTTACAATTGTTCTTCATTTTAAATATTGCATTCTTTTTCCTGTTTTTTGTGCACTACTACAAATAAAATATGTGCAGTGTGCATAGGAATTTGTTCATTGTTTTCCAAACAGTAGCCTGACGTCTGACAGTGTCTGAGGGACAGTGAACCAGCCCCCTGTTTAAAAAGTTTGAGGACCCCTGCTCTACAAGAATCACTTGTTACAGGATTTTTCAGATTCCCTGGTCTTCCTTTCCCATTTGATTTATGTTTTGGAGATTAACTTTGCTACTCATCAATGCTTGATGACAATTTTGACAGAAAATTGAAAAAAAACCCCATAAACTCAAATCCAGCAAAGTTTCAGAAGGATTTGTGTTGCCTTTGATATACTTTTGTGTGAGACTACAAGTTACTGCAAACTGACCTTATTTGATTCTTGAGTACTACTCTCTCCCCCGAACAGGGAGCATCATGTGTGCTGGCTTTCTCTAATGAAGACAATTCACATGATTCTATGCTGTGTCTTCTTTTTCTCCCTGAGAACTTGAAGATGAAAATCCCAGTGTCATGACTTCAATACCACATAGAGCAACGCAGCCTCTGCAGTTTCCAGCAAGATACATGCAAACAGCATGCAGCTCCCTGTGCAGGAAATCCAGTTGCACATGCCCTGTCAGTCAGCCTGCTCCAGTTCAGCTCCATAATCTTGCAAGGCACAGAGCTGCGACTGACTGGCCTGTCAGTCAGTCCCGGGTGATCTTTTTTGCCCTTTTAAAAAACGGATGTTATGTTTTAACTTTTCCAGTCAGTGGGAACTTCACTAGACTGCCTTGATGTCTCAAATATGATGGATAATGGTCTAGGAACTTCATCCACAAGTTCCCTCAGAACCCATGGGTGAATCCCATCAGGTCGCATAGACTTGTGAACCTTCAGGTATTTATACAGTCATGAACCTGACCTGCCCCTACATTGAGTGGTTCTTCCTTTTCCCAGTTCCAACCCTCTTAACTTCCATGACTTGGTGTGGTTTAAGTTCTTGCCAGCGGAGACTGAGGAAAAATGTCACTAACCACTTCAGCCTTCTCCATATCCCAGCTTACCAGATCCCCTGTTTCCTTCCTGAGGGTGTCCGTATTTTCCCAATGTTTCCTTTTTTCACCAATATACGTATAGATATTTCTTGTGTTGCCTTTGAAGTCTTTGTCTAGATTTAATTCTATGTGGGCTTTGGCCCCCCTAACCTGACCTCTGGCTGCATAGACAGTGCCTCTAAATTCCTTCCTGGGCACCTGTGCTTGCTTCCATCCTTTCTAGGCTTCCTTCTTGTGTCGAAGTTGGTACTGTCTCTCTAACTTAAGAGAAAACAATTACCCTTGTTAAAAGAACTTTGCTTAATGTACGGTGCATGGTTAGACAACAGGAGGGATCATTGCATGTCTTAAGGGACTATGGTTAAACGTAAAGGCAACTTTTGTCTTCAGTTCTACCATTGTAACACAGGCCAGGATTTTCCTCCTATGAGTTAATGAAATCTGAAAGGTGCAGTTCTGCAGCTGCTTTGTTCATGGAAAGTTTATTTACAGAGAAGTACTGTGCAAGAAGCAGCTGCATAGTAAGGCCCTCTACACGCATGTGTCTGTAGTAATCTTAAAAGAAATAGAATAGGACCAGCAAAATGGCACTTCAGCTCAAATAAAAATCCAGTGTCTTCCATCTGCTCCCTTCTCTTGCAGCTGTAGTGAATTATGATGTGCTGTCACATTTATAGGGTGATTTCATCAACTAATTTATTTAATTAATTTAGATTTAACATTGTGCAAAGGGTATGTGATAAAGTGGTGTAACTCTTTCCTCGGTCAGCACACTACCCAAGATTTATTTTAAGTATCCTCTGCCTCTCTGTGTCCTCCCTTGTTCTTTTCAAGTAACAGCCAGAAGAGAGTTTGAAATAGCTGATTGCACCTAAACTTGCAGGCCCTGGTCCTCGGGGGGATTTTAACTACCCAGACATCTGCTGGGAG
>VXBP01002274.1:0-20080 GCA_013400115.1 Rhinopomastus cyanomelas | reverse complement strand
GCCTGATCTAGGGTGGAGTGTCCCTGCCCATGGTGACGGGAGAGTTCCAACCCTGAGTGATTCTGACTCGATAACTTCTCCAGTGAAGAGATCCTGCTGTGACAGGGGGATTGGACTAGATGATCTTTCGAGGTCCCTTCTAGTCCCTAATGATTCTATGACTGGAAGGTTGCTACCAGGTGCCCCTGGAGCCTTCTCTTCTCCAGACTGAACAACCCCAGCTCTCTCAGCCTTTCCTTGTAGAAGAGGTGCTCCAGCCCCTGATCATTTTAATGGCCTCTTCTGGACCTGCTCCATCAGGTCCATGTCCTTCCTGTACTGAGGGCTGCAGAGCTGAATGCAGGACTCCAGGTGAGGTTCTGTTCTTGTTATGATTTTGAAAGTGCATCTTTTAATTAGTGTTGATATAGCTGGCCCAGAGAAAACAGAACAAGCAAAAAGAATGAATTTTTCTTAAGTGCAGCAACTCCCAGTTCCAATCCTGTCCTGTCCTTGTCTTTTATACATTGAGGTGACGATGCAAATAAAGATCAGAAAAACAATTTGTACATTGTATGTAGGTCAGAAAGTTTTTACTGCTAATTTTTACCAGCCAAGGCAAGTTAAGACCAAATATCTGAATTGTCCGCTATTTCTGAAACAGCGTCTTTTCTTTACTATATAGTTTACCTCAATCACAGTTCAAGTAGTGGGAAAGGAATAATCATGTTCTCATTCTGTGAAGCTGTATTTGCATCCAGGGCTTTCAGTGGAGGTGTGTTATCATAGAATTGTAGAATTATTCCGGTTGGAAAAGACCCTTGAAATCACGTAGTCCAACCAGTATTATTTTGAAGTCATTCATAAAGTCATTGTCTTACACGATTCCCAGTTCCTCTTACTATTCAGGAGGAAATAATATCTGAAATTTTGGGACCTTTCATCTGGCAGAAAGAGCTACTTCAGGAGCCCTTCTGGGTGGCCTATGTCTGGAACATAGTATGTTCCATATGAATATGAAAAGGACCTTCTTCACGGTGAGGGTGACAGAGCACTGGAAGGGGCTGCCCAGGGTGGTTGTGGAGTCTACTTTTCTGGAAACATTTAAAACCCACCTGGCTATGTCCATGAGTGACTTGACCTAGGTGACCCTGCCCTGACAGGGGGATTGGACTAGATGATCTTCGAGGTCCCTTCCAGTCCCTGATGATCCTATGACCAGCCTGAACCTCTTTCCAGATACTTGCCTTTATTCCAAATGGAGTTCTGCTCCTGCCATGAAAGGAGGTAATTCTTACTGAAGTTACCACCTTTTTCCTCCATCTGGCTACAGCTCCAGCCCCCACTGCAGCAGATGCAGCAACCTGCTGCTCTAGTTTTTGCTTGCTCTGTGCCACTGTACTCAACAGCCCATTGTTCTCGGTAGCTGTGACCAGTTAACTCAATAAAGTAAATTCACTTGATAAAAGAAGTTAATTAAACATCTTGCATGGGTAGCCTTTTTCAGTGTAGGTTTTTGGAGCACTTACTGCTTTTCCCTTTCATTGGTTTTCTTTAACTGATAATTTTCCTTCATTGAATTGCAGAAGCATTGCATCTGCATTAAATCATTTCACAGTTTCTGATCAGAAAGTGTGTATTGGGAGAGATTACAGACTTAGAAATATAAATCAGTAGGGGTTCTAACATTTCTCATAAGGATTTATTTCTTTGCCCAAGGTAATAAGCAAAAAAAAGTCCCTTCTTTTTCTTCTTAAAAGACCCCCCAAATGTACTGGGTTTGGGGTGTTTGTTTTGGTTTTGTGTTGGTTTGTTGTTTAGTTTCTTTAATTTCCCAACAAACTGATATTTCTCCAGATTATGACATCGTGTTGTAACTGGAATGTGGTGTAGTTCTACAATGTCAGTATTCGAGTCTTCAAAGATGCAGTCTTTCTAAAGAAAAACAGGGAGTTTGGGCATTATTTTGCACTACCATCAATATTGACTTTATTTTTTAAAAAATAGGTTCTGAACAAATTTAAAATGCATGCAATTTTTGAATTAATTGTTAAGTTCACCAGCTTTAGTCTTCTTTTACTTCACCTTGGCTTCTTAAATTGACTCTTCCATGACCTCAAATCTGGGTTCTATTCCCTGACCTGGCACTTATCTTTGCAACTATCTCACAAATTTATCTTCTTGTTCACCTGCTTTTTTGATCCTTCTCAGTTAAATGTAATTTAGTTTCTTCTGCAAATTGTGTTTGATTAGAAGGAGTAATTTGTTTCCTACGTGAGTATTTCTCAATTAACTGATTAGCAAATTTGTCTGGGAAGTTTTTATCCTTGTTCAATGTTTTTTCCCTATTCAAATCAGGGATGTCAAGAATCCCCATCACACTATTGCTTTCCTGTCTTTTTGCTTCAAAATACCTGACTCCTCAATTCATTGTTAATAATGTTGGCAAATAAAGACAGTTCTGATTTGCTCATTGATCAATTTGATTTTGTTCCAAAATTTATCTTATCTATGGAAAAGCTTTTACACCTTTAGTAAAAGATCTTATGGGTCAAATCCCATTTTGTTTCACAAGCACGTGGATCTTCCACTTCACTTCATCCTTGTGAGCAAGCTTAAGAAGTGTGGGATAGAATAACAGACTGTGAGATGGATTAAGAACTGGCTGTATAATAGAGCCCAGAGAGTGGTGATCAATGGTGCAGAGTCTAGCNGCTGAACTCTCTCCAGAGTCTAGCTGGAGACCTGGAATGAATGGTGTCCCCCAGGGATCAGTGCTGGGTCCAGTCTTGTTCAATATGCTTATTAATGACATTGATGATGGGACAGAGTGTCTCCTCAGCAAATTTGCTGATGATACTAAAGTGAGGTTTGGCCAATTCACCTAATGGATGTGCAGCCATTTAGGAAGGTTTGGACACACTACTGAGTTGGGCAAAGAGGAATTTGATGTGGTTCAACAAGACTAAGTACAGAATCCTNAGGGAGGTGCTCCACCTCTTTTATCATCTTTGTTGCCCTACGCTGAACTCTCTCCAGAGTCTAGCTGGAGACCTGGAATGAATGGTGTCCCCCAGGGATCAGTGCTGGGTCCAGTCTTGTTCAATATGCTTATTAATGACATTGATGATGGGACAGAGTGTCTCCTCAGCAAATTTGCTGATGATACTAAAGTGAGGTTTGGCCAATTCACCTAATGGATGTGCAGCCATTTAGGAAGGATTTGTTTTTCTAAAGATTTGGCTGCAGCTGCACCCAGATTGTGAATTATGAAAAGCATTGAGGCCCATAGTATCTAAATCCTTTCTTCAAATTGCAAGGGTAACATGTTTAAAGACAATTATATTGAATGCTTGGGAGATCAAGTTTTCTACAGAGTGGAGTGTTGTCCCAGTCATGCAGTTCAATAGCTGACCCTTATTAGCTATCACTGTTAGATCAGTTTAAGCATGAAAGCAGAAAGCCTACTATTGTTAAAGTCTCTGGCAAAGTTTCTAGTGACCTCAGCAGAGCCAGGATTTAGATGTAGAAGCAGCTTCTCAGAATTATGTCCTGATTTGGAAAACTAAAAATTTTACTCATATTTACACAGCAAAAGAAAATCCAGAAATTCAGTAGAAGAGTGACTTTAGCACTAATTTCTGTTTGTCTCTTTTCTTCCCTAGGCATGTCTCAGCTGAGTGAATATTTTTAATCTTTCCTTGTAGTGTTAGTTCTGAGTATATAGGTCGTGATAAAATGAAATGGGAAACCCAGATAGCTGATCTTGTGAAAAGACTTCACTGTTTTGTAACACAGGCTGGAAACCACAATGGATTTTTGGGGAATTCTAATTTAAAACCACTTTTTCATTGATCCAACAGAAGATGAAGCAGGACTTTAAATCTGCACTGCAGCTCTCACTATAAACTCTGGCAAAATCGCTTTACTGCCCAAGATCATGTTTGTATGTGTGTAATTCCATTAAGCTATCAGTTTTCCTGTGTCTAATCAACATGATCTCTGCAGAATTGATTTAGCTTGGCCAGTTTCAAGTTGAAAACATATTTCTTTCTGGTTATCTACAGTCCTTGTTGAGCTGTTTTCACATGCTGCATTAGGAAGGGTGGATATTCAGTGTTTCTGTAAGATTGACAAGATGAAATAATAAAATCTTGCTCAAACAAGTTGGCCAGCACTGCATTAATTCAATCCCAAAGCAAAAATGGGACTAAAAACCCTCAGTTGTGCATACTGTGTATTGGATTGGAAGGGACCTCCAAAGGTCATCTAGTCCAACCCCACTACAGTGAGCAGGAACAGCCTCAACTAGATAAGGTTGCCCAGAACCTTGTCCAGCCTCACCTTGAAGAGCTTCAGGGATGGGGCCTCAAATACTAACAGAAGCTACTAGCTAAAAACACTACCACAGAATCACAGAATGTTACAGGTTGGAAGTGACCTTGAAAGATCATCTAAGTGCAACGCCCCCGCTGCTGGAGCTCCTGGTGTACCCAGACTGTCTCCCATCCAAGTACAAACAAGGTCTGATCCTGCTTAGCTAAATCCAACATTCCATCTCTATGTCACTTCTTCCACTCCTCAGGGCATGGGAACACATTTTTCAGATTTTTCTTATGGTGTCTTCTTTTCTTATGTTTTGTTCATGGTTGGCAAGAAACTAAATGTAACCTTTTTTTTGAAAACGTTGCAGTGCTGTTTTAATATCCCACATATACAGTATTTTTCACAAAGTAAATTCCTCAGAAATAATTTTGAACTGAAATAACTTCTGAACATCATGGGTTAGTGGAGATCTGGCACTGCTGGGTCAAAGGCAGGACTTGATGATCTTAAAGGTCTCTTCCAGCCAACGATATTCCGTGGTTCTGTAGAATGGAGAATTCAAATTAATACATTTCAGTAGGCATCGTTTGGATTAGTTTGTCTCAAACCATCTTTTTTATTTTTTGAAGTGTTTTTTATCAAGTGACAACTAGATCTATATGATGGTATTCTCCAGGCTGTTTAGTCTGGAGAAGAGGACGCTCCGAGGTGACCTTATTGTGGCCTTCCAGTACCTGAAAGGGGCCTACAAAAAGGCTGGGGAGGGACTTTTTAGGATGTCAGGTACCGACAGGACTAGGAGGAATGGAGCAAAGCTGGAGATGGGTAGATTTAGATTGGATGTGAGGAGGAAGTTCTTCACCGTGGGAGTGGTGACAGTCTGGAATGGGTTGCCCAGGAAGGTGATGGATGCCCCATCCTTGGAGGTGTTTAAGGCCAGGCTGGATAAGGCTGTGGCCAGCCTGATCTAGAGTGGGGTGTCCCTGCCCATGGTAGGGGAGTTGGAACTGGATCCTGTTGTCCCTTCTAACCCAGACTGACTGTATGACTTGGTCTGTGTGATCCTGCTGTGGCAGGAGGATTGGACTAGATGATCTAGTCATCTAGAGATGATGAGGAGAGACTGAGGGAGCTGGGGTTGTTTAGTCTGGAGAAGAGAAGACTGAGAGGGGACCTTATTGCCCTCTACAACTACCTTAAAGAAGGTTGTAGCAAGGCTGGTGTTGGTCTCTTCTCTCCAATTAGTGATGATAGGATGAGGGGAAATGGCCTCAAGTTGCGTCAGGGGAGGTTTATATTGGATGTTAGAAGGAAATTCTTTACTGAGAGGGTGGTTAGGTGCTGCAATGGATTGCCCAGGGAGGTGGTGATGTCACCAACCCTGGAGGTGTTTAAGGAACGGGTGGATGCAGCGCTTGGGGATATGGTCTAGCGGTTAGGCACTAGGAGAAAGGGCTGGACTTGATGATCCTGGAGGTCCTTTCCAGCCATGATGATTCTATGATTCTATCTTTTGAGGTCCCTTCCAATCCCTAATGATTCTATATTCTGAATATGCTGAATAAATGTTCATTGCACTTCTTATCCTCAGTAGAATGAGGTGTTTAGTGACCACATTTCTTTAAAGCAGAAGAACTGAACACATTAAGGGAGTAGATTACTAGTCTTGGGAAATGAAGTATTTTTAATATTCAGTACAAAAAAAAAATAAATATGGAAAGGGTTCAGATGATGGCATGAGAGTAGAAGCATGGTGTATTGAAGAAGAACCACACAGATGTAGTAAAAAATTTAACAGGGAGCAACAAAAACTAGAGAAGGTGTGGAAATAGGAACATTTGAAGCTGTGAAACGTGCAAAAAATTACTGCCATTAGACTGATGATTACTCCTGAATGAAAAGAGAAAAGAAGTTTAAAGAGATTTTTCAAGTAGTTGAATTAAGGTCCCTGCACCTGATCTTGCTGACAGCAAAAATGTTCAGTTTATGTAGCTCAAGTATGTACAGCACTGTATTATTGACATGAGTATTCGATGAAGGAATTACAAGTCAGCATCAGCAAAGCAAGTGTAGGTGCTCACTGCGGGGGTGAACAAAACAAAAAATTTGAAGTATTTCTGAAATCCTGAAATATTTTCTCTCATATGGAATTTTTTCCTTCCCTTCTATCACCATGCCATCTCACAGTCCTCTTTCCTTTTCTCTTACAGTTGTTTAGGTTTGTGCTGATTAGAACAGGACGTGTTAAGGAAAGACCGGACGTGGACCTTAGTGCCCTAGGGATGTTAGGTCATAGGTTGAGCTGGATGAGCTCAGAGTGCTTTTCTAGCCTCAGTGATTCTGTGATTCTCTGTGTCTCTGAAGGAAAACGTGTTTTTAGTAGCTGCTAACGCATTTACTTTTCACGCATTCAGAACGCTGGGTTATGCTATCGTATAGAGCAAACAGCATGGGTTTGGGTTAGTTCTTTTCATGTTTCAGAATAATATTGTCAGCTAATACCTTAAGGAAGTTGGAGAAAATAGGGTCAAGTTGTGCCAGCGGAGGTTCAGATTGGACCTTAGGAACAAATTCTTCCCAGAAAGAGTGGGGATGCCTTGGAATAGGCTGCGTATGGAGCGGGTGGAAGCACCATCCCTGCAGGGTTTTCACAAACAGACAGACGTGGTGTTTCAGGAGATGGGTTAGTGGTTGGGTGTTGTAGGGCAGATGGTTAGACTTGATGATCTTGAAGGTCTTTTCTAGCTGTGATGAAGCTGTGATTTTAACTGGTGTAATTTCAGCGGTGATTATTAATACTCATCTCCAAGTAGGCGAACTGGTTTATTCTGCTTAGCACTTCTTCTCTGGGTCTGGAATCATCAGTGCATATTAAATCTCTTGTAAACAGTTGTATTTAAGTGAATACCTGTACCACACAATCTGTAGAACCCTACTGGAATATTAACAGCACTGTAGCATAACAGGGCTGTCTCCACAGCTCACTAAAAATCAGCAAAACTCTGGTAGTAAACCATGTTGGTGCCATTATTGCCAGAATTTTCTCCACACTAGATTTAAACATTATACATGGAGAACCATGTTCTTCTTCCTGCAAGGCCATTCATTTCCCACTTTTGCTCTTGCTGCTGCAGTCAGTAACAATTTAGGTCCTCCTATTTAAAACTTGCACTAGAACTCAACCCCGCACACCAGCATATTCCAGCCACAGACATGAGTAATTAATCTTCTGTTTTCACTGTTAATACCCTTTCAGGTACTTGCAAACTGTTCTGTCTTCCCACCCCATTTCCATCTCCAGTTAGCCAAGTTAATAAATATTTGATTACATCAATTTTCCTTCATAAATCAGTTCGTCCATCCTTTAATCCGTTCTGCTCTTTTCTTAACTCACTGCAATTTTTCAGTCTTACAGCTAACATTAGATCCCACACTGAGTTCATCCTTAACAGTGTGCTCACACTAAAACCTCCCCAAAGGTTAGGAAGTTATAATTTGTGCACTCCGTGGTGCATTGTTACCATGGATTTCACTCTGTAACTGGACTAAACCAGGGGGGTTTTTCGTATTGCTGTGATGGGGGGCAGGTATCCATCACCTATGCTTTTCCTTTGCTCTTCATATTTACTAGATTTCTTCCACACAGTGAATAGCCAACCAGCTCCATGTTCATTCCTATCAGCCTGGGTGATTCTTATGTGCATTTTTCCAAACTGAAACTCATGCTGTCTTTTTCTGCCCGCTAATGCCTCTGGCCCTGTCGCTGACATTTCTCAGCTCTGACTGATGTTCACAACTTCTCCTGATTTAGTGTTGTCTGCAAATTGCACCAGAGCATTATGAAGATATTAAAGGGAAGGGAGAACTGTGTTCTCATGCCTTGTCCTGCCTGTTTTGTCAAGGGGTCATTGCAGGACAAAAAGCTCTTTCTTGAAAACAATAATGATATTAAATTTCTGATTTTTTTAACAGTATTCTTTCCCAGTCTTATAAATTGCAGAACTGAATAAATACAACTATAAGAAGGCCTGGCAAGAGATTTGAAATTAAGTTGTCTTACTGAAAAGGGTCTGCTTCTTTCAATGAAATCAGGAGAACCTTTCAACAGCAAGAGATGAGGTCTCCAAAGTTCTATGTGCTTAGGAAACTCTCACATGTTGTCCTTACATGTCTTTTGGAGAATGTCAGTACTTCTCGGTGCTATTGCTGTATGGCTCTAGTTGTTTGGCTAGATTGCCCTGGCTGTCCACCTGGGTGGCATGGGAAAGTGAGACAGAAAATGAGAAACTGTGATACTACTCAGGTGGGTGCTCTGGGTGAGAGTACGGCACATGGTGGATGAACATCAGCTCATTTGATCAGGAGTTCTGACCACAAACTGAGTAGGATGGCTGTGTCTGCTGTGATGAACTGTAATTTACCAAAAACCCACTATTTTGATGTACGAGGACTAGGGAAAATGGCTGCAAGCTGCACCAGGGGAGATTTAGTCTCCACATTAGGAAACATTTTTTCACTGATAGGGTGATCAAACATTGGAACAGGCTGCCCAGGGCAGTGCTGGAGTCCCCATTCCTGCAGGTGTTTTAATGGCGTGTGGGCCAGATGCTTAGGGATATTGGACAGCAATGACCTGAGAGTGTCAGGTTGAAGGTTGGACCAGGTGATGTTGAAGGTGTCTTCCAACCAAAGACACTCTGTGATTCTGTGTGGCCCTGCTGATGAGTCGCCAAAAAAGCCAAAGTGTGTCAGGGGAGGTTTAGTTTGGATCTTAGGAAGAAGTTGTTTCCTGAGAAAGTGGTTGGACACTGGAACAGGCTGCCCAGGGAGGTGGTGGAGGCACCATCCCTGAAAGTGTTTAAAAAATGAGTTTAAAAAATGCTCTAGCACCCTAGAACCCCATGGTCTAGGGGTGAGGAAGCTGTTGGGATGAGGGCTGGACTTGATGATCCTGGAGGTCCTTTTCAGCCATGTTGATTCTGTGAGACCCTGTAACTGTGACAAACAGAAGCTGGTTACTGGTGTTTGGGTGGGCACTGAATTTTGATCTCTGGAGAGGATTTTCATGGTAATGCTAAGGGGTAATTAGCAGGGAACAAAAGCATTAGTGGGCAGCCTTGCCACCCCACTTGAAATGGTCTGTTCCAAGTCAGCAGGTCCAGTTCCCTAAGGCACCTTGAAGTCCACCTGGCACAATATGATTCTTAGAATGCTGAATCTCCCTGCTACATGTTTGCCACATGGCTCACATGATAACTGGAAAAGGTGAGAGAGAACTCTCAGTCCAGCAAAGCGGCTGCTTTGAAAGGGACACGTGGTACCACAGTGAGGAGGTTGGCATAATCAAATTATTCCCCTGCAAGGAATTGGAGAAGACAGAAGTTACCCAGACTCGGGGACAGAGGCAGCTGAGAGCAAACACTTTTCATTTTCAGCGCATCATTAAAAGCACAAGCCGAATCCAATTGTAAAAGGATCAGTCTTAGGGAAAATTTCCTTGTAACAACACAAAGCAACCCAAGTCCTCTAGGTTCTTGCTTCCAGCCAGCTCAATCCATAAAAACCCAGCATCTTGTCCAATGTGGAATTTTGTACTCTAAACTGAAATGCAGTCAGACAGAGCCTTCAGGATCCCCTTTCCTAGAAGACAATCTTGCTGTTTGCTTCCTTACTTTTAAAAATTTCTTCCGGTTCTCTTGCTGTCTTCTCTATCTTTGCAAGGTCATTTCTAACAAAGAACAATCATGGAGCCAATGGAACAGCTTGTGTAGTTATTGCCGCTGAGGCGCTTTATTTCTTGGACTTCCCTCCTTTTCCTGGGGCAGCTGTTTAAGAGACAGGTCTCCCACTAGGTGCAACAAAATGCTCTTCCAAGGAAATGGAAGCTAATTGCTATCATTTTCCTTCTGAACCTCAGGGCCTGGTGACCGTCAGTTGTCCATAAGGCTGGTGACTCAAAAAGCCACAGTAGCATTGGCAGAGTGTTTTGATATGTGCAGGAATTAGGAGCAAACTTAACAGCTGTAGAAATGGTTATGAAGTCTAATTTTCTTATTTTAGTTCCAATGTTGTTTAAACCTGTGCCACAACAGTTGCTAAATAAGGAAGGATATGTATGAAAAAGTGTGTTCAGTTTGAGATCAATCCCGTCATTTAAGTCTTCATAAAATGTTTGCTGTGAGTGGAAACGAAGTGACATCCGAAGTGACCAATGGGTCTCAGTTTTTTTAAGTACGGTCGCAGCTTGTTAACTTGTTGGAGTTCCTTCCCTGCTATGGGTTTCCATCAGTGCTTTTTGTCAGAACAGGATGATGCCTTTGTCAGACCACTGCCCTACTGCTTTGTGACAGAATGGTTGTAACCTTAGTACCAAGGTGTCCCTGTATTTGGAATCTCAGAGGTGTGGTGGCTTTCTGCAGGATTGTTATTTGTTAGTTAAACAGTCTGAGAGTTTATCCTGTGGCTGCAATAGTCCACCTGGAAGAAATAAAATATATAATGTGTTATAAGTTACCTGTTCATGCTTTAGAATTAAAAGATGTAGTGAAAAATTTAACTAAAAGGTATACTTTAAGGTAACAAGGTTCTCTCAGACTCCTGAAATTTGTCATATTTTTGATGTTACAGAAGGCACAATGTAACATACAGGTAAACGGGACATATTTCAGTAGAGTTTTAAAGTGCTAAATTTAAGTCTTCAAAGATTTTCATATTCTGAACCTCTGAAACATCACATCAGAGAAGGGATCTGTTCTCTGTTTAGAATTAAATGAGTTTGTACTGTAAAGCATAATGTCAGCTTTTAGCTTGGATGTCCAAGGAAATGTAATGTAGCTGACTCAGAGAGAGGAGATGACCTAACATGAGATATTTCGTTCAGGTTGGAAAAGATCCTTGGCATCACTGAGTCCAATCATCAACCCTACTCTACCAAGTTCACCCCTAAACCACATCCCCCAACACCACATCTAAACGACCTTTCAACACAACCAGGAATGAGGACTCAGCCACCTCCCTGGGCAGCCTGTTCCAGCGTCTGGCTGCTCTTGCTGTGAAAAAATTTTTCCTCATGTCCAGCCTAACTGTCCCCTCGTGCAGTCTGAAGCCCTTTCTTCTTGTTCTATTGCAAATCACCTGTGAGAAGAGACCAGCACCCATCTCTCTACAATGCCTTGAAGGTAGCTGTAAAAGAGCGATGAGATGTCCCCTCAGCAACTCCTCTTCTTCATAACAACTGGCCACAGTTCCTTCCATCACTCTTCATCAGATTTATTCAACAGGCCCTTCCCCAGCTAGGTTGCTTTCTTCTGCATCTGCTCTAGCCCCTTGATATCTCTCTTGTGTTGAGGGGCCCAGAACTGGACCCAGTACTCAAAATGTGATCTTATTGATGGACATAAATGGATTCTGGTTCCCTCCGGTTGTGGTTGGAGGAGTGTGTCTGTTGATGAATGAGAGGCTACACTGTATGAGATTGCTCACTATGAGATTATTCCAGTTCTATGGAGTTCGTAGAAGTACCAGAACTAGCAAATCAGTCATCAGATCCTTCCCTTACATCAGGTGCAGTGACATCTTTGTCACAAGGTCTGCATAGTGAAACAAAGATGTAAAAACCTTCCTAACAGTCCTTGGGCAGGGTAATTGGGGTGC
The DNA here is from genome assembly GCA_013400115.1 of Rhinopomastus cyanomelas. Taxonomy (NCBI): domain Eukaryota; kingdom Metazoa; phylum Chordata; class Aves; order Bucerotiformes; family Rhinopomastidae; genus Rhinopomastus; species Rhinopomastus cyanomelas. Next base: position 8,122 of record VXBP01002274.1, on the reverse strand, counting down.
GGGGAGGGGGATGTGTGCAGCATTTGCTGTTTCAGAAGTTTTTGTGGCACAGTCCTGCTGGTCTCCAGAGTTCTGCAGAGGGATTTGCATAAGATGTAAAAAGGTAAGACAGAGAAAAATGTTACCATTCCTTTCCTTCTCCCTCCCCCCATATCCTTTTGTTCTCTGAGCAGTTTCCCCCTAATCTCCCGCTTTTAAAGAAACTAATTACTGCTCTTCCCTGGCATGCATGAGCATTATGCTGTTGTCAGTCTGTCAGGTGCACTTAGTCGGGGTTTAATAGGCTTGCAGTGAGCTACAATTAAACTCAGGAATTAACTTTTTAAAAGTGTTTGCAAGACTTCCTCTTCCCTTCCACCCCCGCAGCATTTCGCTTAAAGACACAGGCATTTTTTTGGTTGGGTTTAATTGTTTTAGAAGGAAAATAGTAGAGAAAACCATTAGGCTGATTGAGTTATTTGGGGTTTTTTGCACCTTTTGTTAAACATTGTAGGGCTGTTTTTCAAAATAAAAATCACAGTAATTCAAATCCATGTGGTACGATTTAACACTTGTAAACACACTAACAAATCACAGAATCAGAGAATGATTGAGGCTGGAAAAGCCCTCTGAGCTCATCCAGCCAATGACCTAACATCACCACTTCAGCCAGATCATGCACTAAGTGCCACATCCAGAACCAAAAATCAGACCTCTTCTACTTGCTTGGAGCAACAAGAACAGAAAAATGCATCTGGAATATTGTGTCCAGTTCTGGGCATCTCAGTTCCAGAAGGACACAGAACTGCTGGAGAGAGTCCAGCACAGAGCCACAAAGAGGATAAAAGGAGTGAAACATCTCCCAAATGAGGAAAGGCTAAGGGAACTGGGTCTCTTTAGCGTGAAGAAAAGTAAACTGAGGGGTGACCTCCTTAATGTTTATAAATCCATGAAGGGTGGGTGTCAGGAGGATGGAGTCAGGCTTGTCTCAATATCATCTAGTCGTGCCTTTGATTTTTGGCAAAGGGAAGTGTGNAACATAGGAGGTTCCACATAAATATGAGAAGGAACTTCTTCATGGTGAGAGTGACAGAGCATTGGAACAGGCTGCCCAAGGGAGGTTGTGTAGTCCCCTTCTCTGGAAACATTTAACACCTGCCTGGATGTGTTCCTGTGTGACTCGTTCTAAGTGATTCTGCTGTGACAGGGGGATTGGACTAGATGATCTTTCAAGGTCCCTTCCAATCCCTAATTTTCAGTGATTCTGTCATTCTATGATTCTGTTAAAAACTTCCTGTCGTGCCTTTGATTTTTGGCAAAGGGAAGTGTATGAGTGTTGAGGTTAAACTGGAGACTTCAACTGTAAAAAGAATGGATTTTTTTAAAATCCCTTCTCCTCTCCTTTCTTTTTCTCCTTCTTTGACCTTCGTAGATTTAGGTGCCATCTCTGTTGACTTTAAAATGGTTGGAGCTAGAGCCAAAACCACCAGAAGAAATGTAGAGATACAGACAGCACCCACCTACCACCATGTGGCTGTGCAGACAGTCATCTGCAACGAGTGCGTCTGCATGTCACTCTTACCAGAACATAGCACAGTTAGCACCTGTGTAAGATGTGACCAGGTGAATGATCTGTTCAGGATGGTGGCAGAGCAAAAAAGATGAAGTGGAGAGGTGGAGGAGCATCAGGGAGAGTGAGAGCAAGATTGATTTGTGTATTTCATGTGGAGTCTCAAGCTGCTGTCTTTCCCTCAGAGAGCTGCTCCACTAATCTAAGGATTCCCTCCCCACTTGTGGGCAGGCTTTGGGAGAGGACATCAGAGAAGGAGTGGAATGGAAACAGGTCCCTACTCAGAAAAGCAATCAGATCCCCACCCAGCTACCCCCCCCCATCCCAACTGATTTTACAGAACAAGTATGGGGGTTTGCAGGAGCTAGCTACTGGAGAGGCAAATGATTCACCCAGGCCAGAAGTGTGTGACTGAGCTGCTATAGACCCACCATCACTACTGGTTCTAAGAAGAAAAGTAGGTGAGTCATGGTGGGGAGGTGGCTTTCTCCTGAGAGGGGCAGAGGGCCCAATATGCCGTCCTGACCCACATCACAGAGAGGTTTGCTGCCTCCCTGAGGCACAGGTTAAGGATGCAGCAGACAAACTTCCTACCCTAGTAAACCCCTCTAATTATTATCCCCTGTTAATTTTTCAGGTGGGAAGTGATGAGGTTACTAGGAGAAACTCAAAATCAATCAAAACAGATTTTAGAACCCCGATGGGGCTGCTTAAGGGATCAGGAGCACAATTTATTTTCTCCTCTGTCCCTTCAGTGGCAATCAAGAATGAGGAGGTGAACAGAAGGAGCCATCAAGTGAACTTTTGGCTCCAGGTCTGGTATTACAGACAGTTTTGGGTTCTTCAACCGTGGGCTGCTGTATGAGATGTCTGGCCTGCAGGAGGAGGTGAGATGTACCTGTTGGGGAAAAGGATTTGGGCAGGAGTTAGTGGGGCTCATTGAGAGAGCTTTAAACTAGGTAGGAAGTGGGGACAAATGGCTTTGCTAGTGAAAACCCTGGGTATAGTAGCCCAAAACCTGTGGGGCACCCTGTCATGACAGATAACCACAAGGTCTATCACCCTGCAGTGCTGAAGACTGCGTACTCAGCTCCCTTCCTGAAATGTTTATACACCAGTGCACGCAGGATGAGCAATAAATAAGAGGATCTGGAGGCCATTGTGCAGCAGGAAAAATATGATTTGATAGACATGACAGAAACCTGGTGGGATCAACTCTGACAACTGGAGTGTTGCGATTGATGGCCCTCAACTTTTCAGAAGGGATAGGCAAGAAAGAGTGGGTGGTGAAGTAGCCCTCTATGTTAGAAAGACATATGAAGACATACAATTGAATGCAGGTAAGGATAGAGTTGAGTCACTGTGGGTAAGATTAAGGGGTAAAGCCAGCAAGAGAAAAACTGTGGTGGAATCTGTTATAAACCACCCAACAAGAATAACAAAACAGATGAAATTTTTTACAGGCAGTTGGGAGATGCTTCAGAGTCACTGCCTTGTGCTCATGGGGGACTTCGATTTTCCTGATGTCTTCTGGAAATATAACACAGAAGAGAGAGTAAACGGTCCCAGAGGTCCTGGAGTGGGTGGGATGTTGACAGCATATGAAAGATGTTTCAGAGGTTTAATCGTAGAGCCTTTTCACAGTATCACAGTATTATCAAGGTTGGAAGAGACCTCATAGATCATCAAGTCCAACCTGTCACCACAGAGCTCAAGGCTAGACCATGGCACCAAGTGCCACATCTAATCCTGCCTTGAACAGCTCCAGAGTTGGTGACTCCACCACCTCCCTGGGCAGGCCATTCCAGTGGCCAATGACTCTCTCGGTGAAGAACTTTCTCCTCACCTCAAGCCTAAATTTCCCCTGGCGCAGCTTGAGGCTGTGTCCTCTTGTTCTCAACGTGCTGTCCTCTGACAAATATTTTAGCAGGGCAATGAGTTAATTATTTTTCAGAAATCACAATCAAATTTTATAAAAGCCACAAAGTTTCACCTTTAATAAAACTTTTCCGCTGATGTGCCAGCAATACCTCTTGAGCTATGAGGGATATTGTAGTTAATAAAGAGCCTATCAATTTTAATTCAAACTGACAGACTAGATCTTGATTTATTATGATGTAAAAACATGATCTCTTCTGTGATATGATATTCCTCACCTTGAAGAATGTCCTAATTGAATTGTAATTCCCTTTTATTTCTAGTAATTAAATAACACCCCCTCGGTTACAAATAGAACACTTTATGGACCTGATTTTCATTGCTTTATGTCTCCTTCTGAGCGGTTACAAACAAATACAGAGCAATAGGATGCTCTTCAAGTTTATAACCATTTCCCCTTGTCCTCTTACTACACCCCTGTGTAAAAGCTTTCTTATGGCCCTCTTTAGAGATTGGAAAGCTGTTTGAAGGTCACCTGGGAACCTCCTCTTCTCCAGGTTGAACAACACCAAGTTGCTCAGCCTGTCCTCATAGGGGTGGTGCTCCAGCCCTCTGATCATTTGAGTTGCTCTCCTCTGAACACCTTCCAGGAGCTCTCTGTCCTTCTGATGTTGGGAACTCCAGAAGTGGACACAGGACTCCAGGTGGGTCTCACCAGTGCAGAGCACAAGGGAAGAATCACCTCCCTCAACCGACTGTTGCTGCTTCTTTTGATGCAGCCCAGGACATGGTTGGCTTTCTGGGCTGCAAGCACATATTGATGGCTCCTGTGAAACTACTGGTTCACCACCACCCCCAAGTCCTTCTCCTCAGGGCTGTCCTCAATCCTTTCTCCTCCCAATCTGTATTGGTGCATGGGATCGCCTTGACCCAGGTGCAGACCCTTGCCCTTGTTAAACTTCATGTAGTTTTCAGAGCCCATATCTCAAGTCTGGCATGGTCCTTCTGGATGGCCTCCCTTCCCTCCATTGTGTTGACTTCACCACACTGTTTGGTGTCGTCAGCTGACTGACTGTGGGTGCATTTAATTCTACTGTTCATGTTGCCAACAAAGACGTTAAATAGCTGTGGCCCCAGTACCAAACCTTGAGAAACACGCTTTGTCACACCTCTCCATATGGACACTGAGTCATTGATCAAAACTCTTTGGGTGTGACTATCCAGCCAGCTCCTTATCCAACAAGTGGTCTGTCCATTGAATCCGTATCGTTCCAGTTTAGAGATCAGAACGTCATGCACGACAGTGGTGAATGCTTTGCACAGGTCCAGGTAGATAATGTCTCTTGCTCTACCTTTGTCCGTCAAGGCTGTGACCCCATCATAAAAGGCCACCAAGTTGGTCAGGCAGGATTTGCACTTTGTGAAGCTGTTTTTGCTGCCACTGATCACCTCTTTATTATTGGCTTATCTCAGCAGAGCCTTCAGGACGATCTGCTCCATGATCTTTCCAGGCACAGAGGCAAGACTGACTGTCCTGTAGTTCTCTGGGTCTTCTTTTCTTCCATTTTTCAAAATGGGGGTCATGTTTCCCCTTTTCCAGGCAGTGGGAACTTCACCAGATTGCCATGTCTTTTCAAATATGATGGACAGTGGCTTTGAAACTTCATTCACCAGCTCTCTCAAGAACCATGGATGAATCCCATCTGGTCCCATGGACTTGTTCACCTTCAGGTTCTTTAGGTGGTCTTAAACCTGCTCTTCTTCTACAGTGGGAAGATCTTTCCTTGTTGTGCAGTCTGAATGCAGGTCACAGGCATGGGGTTTTCAAAAGATTTTACTGGTGCATCTCTGAGGGAAGTCTGTGCAGTTCACCTTGGCCTTTGTCAGTCTGGAAATAACGCAGCCATGGCAATGAGTACTTCTTACGTTTCTACAGTCTGTGCATGGCAGATAAGCAGTACAGGTAAATTACTCTGTAGGGCAAGCATAATGTTTATTTTAATCCTTTTAATACAAGTGTAGAAAACATGTGTAACTGTTTTTTCCATGAAATGCCGTAATGAATGTATTTTCATGAAATGATCTACTAAAGTGCTATGGAATTAAACTAGAAGACAGAAAATCTCAAACTTAAAGAGATTTAGGTTCTTCTCTGTAAGTCACAACTTTTGAAATTTGCTCTAAACAAAAGATGGGGGCAGCCTGTTCCAGTGCTCTGTCACCCTCACTGGGAAGAAGTTCCTTCTCATATTTATGTGGAACCTCCTATGTTCCAGCTTACAACCTTTGTCCCCTGTCCTATCGCTAGATGACATTGAGAAGAGCCTGGCTCCATCCTCCCGACACCCACCCTTCAAATATTTATAGACTTTAATGAGGTCACTCCTCAGTCTTCTCTTATCCTTAGTATAACAGGATTGTTATTGCCATAAATACTTCTTGGAGAAGGGTTTTCTTTGCAATAGAGCTGGAACTTTTTTGCTATAATGAGGTGCCAGCACTGTATTAGATAAGATGCAGCCTGGAAAGAAGAGATTCCTACTGAATACCTGTCAGCTAGTTGGGTTGTCTTCTCAATCTACTGTTATTTGCCTTAATGGTCATTAGATAGGAAAAAAAGGCTGTCAGCTCTATGTAAGTAGACTGTGAGTAAGGTGAGGGCCTTGGTGATCATGATGTACCAGTTCAGCTGTTAATGATATTTCTGTGCATAGTCTGCTTGATAGAATTTTAATTGTTTTAAATTGTAAGTTCAGTGATGCCATGGCACTTCACTGCCAGCAACACAGAAGGCCAAGGGAGCAGCAGAGTGCATCCTAAGGGCAGCTTTGTTAGAGAGCTGAAACTTAGTCAGTAAACTGTTCTTCAGAAGCTTTACACTCACTGTTGATAGTGAAGGAAATGAGACTACAATTTAGCTTTCTGCTTAAATTTTGGGCTGGTATTTGCAAGAAGAAGCATATCCATATATATGTGTGCATATATATGTGTGCATATATTTAAGGTCTACTGGGGAGACCTTAAATACCGAATCAATACAAAACTGCATGACACTAATATAGTTTTACTTTTTGAGATCTAACAGCAATTTTTAAATGTATTAAATTCCATTCACTAATTGGTAGTTCTCTAGTTAACAAAAAATGTGCTGTCTTCTGCTCCTCCTTAGGTAATACAGTCTTAAAAGAAATACTTTGCTCTACTTTGGACTATTCCTTCAGGACAGACATAGAACCCTAGAATGGCCTGGGCTGGAAGGGACCTCAAAAAGTCATCTAGTTCAACCTCTGCCGTGAGCAGGGACCCGCAACTAGATCAGGTTGCCCAGAGCCTTGACAAGAATCACCTTGAATAGCTCCGCATGTAAAGACAGCAAGATTTCCCCTCATATGATGAAATCAGCTGCCCCCAGAACTTCAGGGGTGAGAAGAATTGATGTGTTGTCTACTGTTGTTGTCAGATCTTGCAGGCTTTCTAAATAGTGCAGTATTTCTGACATGTAAACGGTAGCTGATGCTGAAATCAAGATATTACAATGGCTTCCAGCTGGTATTTGAGTATTTTAACTTTAAATAATCATCTGTGGATTGGTGTGTTTTAATCGAGTAGAGAACCTACTTGATTCCTGTCTAATACCTTCATCTTTGCTTGGTGGGAAGAAGTGGACAGGACTGTCCTGCACACAATGATTTGAAGCAAACTCCTACACAACACCATATTCCAGTATTGTCCATGTTCTCATGGGTAGGGAAACTTACCCAGGCCTTTATTTCACAAATGGGATCCTTTTACATTTCCCCTCACCCCTGATGAATCTGTTTCTTTTTATGTTTGTAGGAAGATGGTTCCACCACAAAATCCTCCTCCCAGTCTGGCCCATTTATTTGTATGCTTCTGTGCATGTCTGGTTTCTTCTTTATTTGTCCTTCTGTATAAGTCTAGTTTCCACTTCTTTTCTGTTGCCTTATGTACAACTGACTCTAAAAAGTGAGGTTTGAGGAGCTACTGCTCTTTTCGCTGCCAACAAACTGTGTATTCTTGTGTGTTAGTGGATGATTTGTCATTGTTGTAACATCTCTGTTGTTTGGGGGTTTGTTTTCTTCTCCCTCTCCCCTCTCTAAGAGTTTTGCTTCTTTTTATCTAGGAATAAAGTGGATGATTAGCCTTATAAAATTATTTCTGATCAAACTGTGTGCTGAAAAATGTCTCTCACAAGTGTCAACAGACAGCTCAAAGATCATTTAAAATTACAACGTTTTAGGATTTTCTTGTAATTCTGACTTTGTTCTGGGCATCGTTACTGGTTTATCTTGGAACACATTTCTCCTTCTCCTCACATCCACTTTTATATGATGCTGAGGTTGGTTTTATCTGAGTTGTATGACTTAAAGCAAAGCAATGTATATCAGATAAATATTACTGTTTTGAGGCCAACCATGTCCTGTGCTACATCCAAAGAAGCACTGACAGTTGGTAAAAGGAGGTGATTCTCTCTCTCTGCACTGCACTGATGAGACCCCAACCTGGAGTACTGTGTCCAGTTCTGGACATAGACCTCCTAGAATGTGTCCAGAGAAGAGCAACTCAAGTGATCAGAGGGCTGGACCAACTCCCTTGTAGGGAGAGGGTAAGCAAGTAGAGGTTGTTCAGCCCAAAGAAGAGGAGGCTCCCAAGTCACCTTCTAGCAGCTTTCCA
>VXBP01002273.1:294159-318186 GCA_013400115.1 Rhinopomastus cyanomelas | reverse complement strand
CTTCCGATCCCTAATGATTCTATGATTCTATGCAGAGGTCTACTGGAGCTGGAACCTCCCCAGGATACAGCACTGTGAGAACCACACATTGATCCATCTAGTGACCCAAATTCAGAAACAACTAGTTGGACTAAACACTGCCAAGTCCAAAGTCCTTGCCTCTGTATGGGGTTGGGCTAAACAGAAACAAAAGTAGCATTGTCACTACTGAAGTCAGAACACGCAGAAAAATTCAGGAGACTAGGGCCTCTCCAGAGGCAAGTATATCCTACTACTTTGCATAAGGTGTCTGTTGTCCACACAGCTTCCACATTTTACAAAATCTACTTTGAGCCTCAATATATGTACTGTTGCAGTGAGGTAACACTAACTTCTGCAAAAACAGAGCACATTCATACTAACTTCATAGCACTGAGCAACACATGTGAAGTTCCATCCCAAAGCTTGCAGCTACTAGACAGCAACCATGGAGACAAAAGCTAAGTCTTGCATTAAAGATTCATGACACTACAGTACAACTCTTTGAAAAAAGGTTACATATTTCACCTTCTTTTTACCTCAGTCTTCCACATACAGAAGACTAAATAACAAGACAGCAAGTCAACAGGTCAGGAACTTGAAAAGATCGACCATTACATTTGGTATGCAGGCGGCCATACTGATTGGCAAAGTATATTGTGCAATACTCTAACAATTGCAGACACAGAATCATTACAGCTGTTACAACACCTCCTAAAATGCAATACATCATTTTCTACTATGGTAAGAATTGTGAAAGTAAGTGTGTCATTATTTCAGTATGAAACTCTCCATGTTTACTGCTGGAATAAAGCCTCCTAAGGACAAGCTAAATATACTCAGGATATTTCTAAAGAAATATAATTTATTAATCCCCATGTTTAAGTATATAGCCCAATTTTACCATTAAAGCAATTATTTACACAACAGAGTGGTTAAACCCAAGTGTTGCCTCAGTAAGTTACAAGCGGCTTTCCCTAAGTATGCTGCATGTGTAAGTAAACTATATACACAAAAGGCAACAGTCCTTTGAGAGCCCCCAAAAAACCCCCAAACTCCACATTAGGATAAAGATCCCAACTATCTTGGCTGTTTAAAACAGTTTATAAAGTCAAATAGGCTTGTGTTCTTTGCTGGTTACACTGAAAGACCTGAAGCCTCTCAGACCCTTAGAGCAGTAATTATGGCCATCATTGTAGACACTTAAAATTCAAACAAAAGAAAGTATTTCTACTGGGGACCCTCTAGCTAATTATTTACTTTCGAAAGTACCTTTTTACCCAGTGAAGTCTGCAATGAAAAAGAATAGCAAAGACAAACTCATAACACCTGATGGCAATCTAACTGCACTTCCTTCATGAAGAGAGGAAAGTGGGACGTTTTGAAAGCAAGCGTTTTTATCAGCCTCACATTCAGAGCAAAGGAAGGCAACCATATTATATTTCAAGAAATTCTTCATAGCAAAATGTTATTTGTCTGAAAAACAATTAATTCTAAGCCCTGAATCACAGCCAAATATCACAACTTTAACTTGGGTGGGTACTCGGGAAAAGTATGAAGGCAAAAGAGAAAAGTCTGAACACAGAAATATGAAAGCTAAAACCTTGAGGTACAGGAATATATGGTTCATGTGCTCTGTATGGTTTCCAACCAGGATAAAGCACCTTGCTCTTACAGCAAATAATTTAAAAAATAAAATATTTACCTACTATATTATTGGTTGATATTATTTTAGAATGTAAGTTGATATTTCTTTAACTACAATTTTTTTAACGTAAAAAACAGACAAGAGAACCTAGCTTATCAGCAACTAAAGAGCAAAGTATGTTTATAAAAATTATTCCAGAATATTACAATTCCTACAGCGTAGAGGAACATCTAATTTAAATTCATACTTTAAAAAGAGTTACAGGGAAAACAACCTTGATTCCTCTTTATTGATCCACAAGAGAGAAACATGCTAGCAGTCAGAAGAAGACAAGGAGAGGCATGATGGCCATATACCAAACTCACATGCAACATTATTAGCCTCACTACAACATGAAACATCACTCTCAAGTATATACAGCAACTTACATGTATCAGCATCTTGGATTCTACCTGCAGGTTTGGAGAACTAGCTTACTCAAGTTCAAAACTGAATGGTTCCACATGAAATAGGCTAAACTTCGCTTCGTTAAAAAAAAACACCAACAAAAAAACCACTCACCACAAAGAAGTCTTTAAGCCAGGATTTTAAAGTTCAAGCCTGTTTACATTCGCTTATGAACTGTATGTGTGTATGTGACTGCACTGTAAGAGGCCGACACCTTATAACCAGAAGACATGACTTGCCTGGCTTTCAAGAAGTTGTTGAAGGATTGTGCCAAGACTTCAGCACAGTTCTTCTAAACCCTGAAGTGATCAAGCTATCAAATAGTGAGGAAGCTACTCCAAATGACCAAAGTGGTTACTTTGTAAATACAATTAATTTCATTGCCTGCTGCATTAAACAGATAACCAAAAGTGTATTATGCCAGTACTTCATTTTTACAGATCAATATTTATTTTTATCAGCTGGAAACAAAAGTGAATGTATGCTCTAGTCTACTCAATAGGAAAAAGAAAGCATGTTATGTTAACAAAACACACACATTTTCAGCAGGAATTTACTGTGCTGATGGTAGGTCTCCCCAGCGCAGTTTATTTGGTAGCATTCTTCAGGAGCACAGGCATGCCTGTTTCAGCAACAAGCAACACTATCACCAAAATGGTTAAGGCATGAAACTCAATTGCCTAAGGACAATATACTCCACACTACTGAAGGAACATAACAGCAACCAAAAAGAAGAGCCAACAGAGAGAAGAAAAATTATTCTTAAAAAAAACCCCCACCAAAAACTGGCATATCTCAATAGTACATTAAAGATAAATACAGCATGATAAGCAGACACTTTCATACACTTTTATCAAAGTCCAACCAGACCTGAAATATAGAAAAGTTTATAAAGCCATGATCCAAATGAAAGCTCATCACAGCTGCCTATGCTTGGAAACAGCACAACCCGTACTGATGTTTTACTACTTAGCTATATTGAATGCCCCCACCAAAATTAAATTTCAGTCTTGATTACATGATGCTAAAGCTCTTCATCTGCAGAAGAATTAAGTAATAAATTTTCAGAATCAAATCACACTCAACATGAACAGTCTTGTTGAAGATTTTTGCCCAATGTTTTAAAATAAAAAGCTCAATAGATGTTTTTGCTATTAGTAGGTGAGGGACTTGAGAATAGTAAATGGAAAATAGGTGTGACATTCAGACTAAAACCAATTTTCAATTCTTTTTCATTAATTCTTTTGAGAAGAGGTCAAGAATATCAGAGAAACAATGAAAGACCACCTTTATCCACACCTAAAATGCACTGGGTTCGTTAAGAGAGAGAAGAGTCAATTAAAACAATTAAAAAAAAAGAAAACTAGATGGAGAAATAAAATTGCACTTAAAATAAAACTCAAGTATATTTATATGCCTGCCTTTATTATAGGGTCTACAGTGTTCTTAAGAATCTCCTGCACAAAACCAGACACGTACTTTCAAAAAAAACAAAAAGCAAACTCAAGGACTTACATAGTTCTCCTGCAGTCTTCTCCAATACAATGGATTTACATGTGAATACTGGAAACACTGAATTAAAGCTGGCATGATAATGGCTTGCAGGACAGTATTCCACCAATATAACCCCATCCCTCTCAAGAACTGCAGACATGTAACTGCACATTAAGTTTCAGAACATAAGGCATGTCTACAGTATTCTCAGATTGGCTTAATTTTCAACACATCTTAACATGCAGTACCTAGCACATGATCTCATGTCAGATACTACACCAAACTCCCCGTTGTATGACAATCCAACTTCAAGCTACGCTGCACAAATGGTGACAGCTAAAAGCAACTTAAACTTAAATGTGTTGTGAACACTCATTCAGTCTCTGAACTTGGATTACAACCAGAATATTGGTAATTGCAGACTTTAAAATAAGAGGTCTTCTCTGAATAGTCTGTGAACAATCCTCACAGACTACTGCATTGTTGCATTTGCTAGAGGCTACAATAAAAAAAAAATTTATCTTACAGAATGGCAGAAAACTAGGAAAAACTGAGTACAAGATACATTGTATTACCTTTCTCCTGATGGAAAACATCCAGGGGGAAGAAATAATAAACATAATCATATAGATAAAATGCTTTCTGTAGCAGTATCAAATATTAAACAGGAGAGAAAGTAGAAAACAAGTCTGGTGGTATAGAAAGTTCCTAAACCAATTGCAATTCAAGACAACTGAACATCTGATAACTGCTACATAGCTGTTACAGTTACTATCAGCCACAAAGAAACACTCCACAGACATTCATGAACAACTACATTAGTATGTTTCTACTTATTCCTTCTAGCTTTATTTCAGCCATTTTAATGGTCTGGATGAAGGCACACAACTGCTCTGTAACAAGAGCAACCATGACCTTCTCTGCAAGCCACAACAAAAGATATCTCCATATATGCCAGAATGTTCTACTTAGCATGGCTGCAGTTGGCGTTTTGAGGTTTTTGGTGGTGGCGTTTTAAAATCATGAATGCTTCTCAACTTTAACTTCTCCAATGTACCTTATAACAAGTGGAAAACTGAAGTCTCTTTAGATTCTGAAGACCAACTTCTTCCTACTGAAGAAACTATACTATATAGCCCTGAGTGTGTACTTAAATCTTTAAGGTGCTTATCTCTTGGGGGAAGATATTTTAGAAATATCTTTTTCTTTGGATAGGGAGAACAGAAAACTGCTATTTAAGACAGAAAATACATCCTATTAGAACTTCAGTGTCTTTGTTTTCACATGAACATTGCACTTGAGGGAAGTACAAGCAATAAAACTTTGGTTAATCTGCCTCAAAGTACTTAAAAAAACCAAACAATCAACAATCCCTGTGACTATTTTACTCAAGTTATGACAAATATCATTAGTTTTACTTCCCTGTTCCCCTTTCTCCTGATAACACCAGGCTGCGCTTCAGACTGAATTCCTCTTTCACAGACTACAATCAGGCAGAAGTGTGGTATTCCACATGTGACCTCAGCAGCAGCAACTATGACCCCACTCACTTCCCTGTCTCCACTCAAGTACACTATCCAGAGTCACTCACCACAGTTGGAACTCTGTTGTTCAAATGTCTGTCACACTGAAGGCCTTGTGCAAAACCTTGTCTGTGCACATTTTCAAACGATGGAGGCTTTCAACACGTAATCTCCCCAAATTACAGCAGCTACTTCTAAGGCACCGTGTCCACAGTCACTGAAGTACTCCTGTACACTTGGATTAGCGGAAGTAGGAATTTGTCCCACACTAAAGATAGTGTTTAAGAACAGAACAGGCAAGACACACCTAAGTAAGACTATTATAAATTTTACTGCCATTATTCGGAATATCTTGAATTACTTTAGATTTCATTGTCTGTTCCATAGCAAAAAACTGGCAACAGTTTAAAGCACAGTATTAAGACGTATTCCTGCTTCACTCACAGCCAGGGCAACTGTTCTTCTCCTTGAAACCAAGCAATGCTTTTTGGTACACTGCATGATTTAATTAGCATGTGTTGTGTTAAAAGGCAGTGAATTTGATAGGGAGTAAACCCCTTTGCTTTACAGCTGCAGAGGAGCTGGGGACGGCTAGGTCCAAATCCTGAGCGATACCCAATTTCACACTATGAGCCTGATAACTAGGTCAGATTCACTCGATAGTACTGGCACTGAGTCCATATAACTCTGATTCACTCAATAGTATGTCCTGTTCTCATCTAGCCACAATCTATGGACTCACACGGTGTCCAGTGAGAAACGGTGAGGCTAGTTCACGTGAACAGAAGTAATTTATTAGAGCAACAGATTTACAGGTTCTCTATGGAATATCTGTGATGAGCACTGTACGCAAAATATGTGTATACAAATTTTAAAATTACCAAAGCATTAGGTTAAAAAGTAACTCTATAGAGATTTATAAACTTCTCGAGAAGGATGTATCTCACCCAAAGGAGTCCCTATGAGGGGGGAGAAATGTCCCAGCCCATCAACTGATTCCCAGGAGTTTCACAAATCTTCCCTGACTTGTTCAAGACGGTATCTTCCCCCAGAATTCCCCTTTGTGCTGGGCTGTTTTTATATTATTTTTTTGTCTTCAAGGTGGAGCTTGAGTGGCTCTAGTCATACATATTTTTGTTTTTGATTGGTATAAAATTCTCTCACTTTGCTTTTAAAGATAAAGACTTAAAAAATTTAGGACGCACACTCAGTAAGGGGGGTTTGCCACCTGGAGGCGGGTAGGCTTTGGGACGGAGGTGTGTTTTGGTATTATAATGACATTATAATGAGCAAAGTTTGCACAAGGATAGCGACTCGTCAAAAGATGACAGAACGATGGCTCAGGGTTGCAAAGGTACAGCTTATAACCTCTGAAGTACCACTAAGTTCCCATCCCTGTACATCTTATCACAGGGCTTGGCCACAGCTGCACATCTTATCACAGGATTTGGCCACATCACCCACCCACCCCTTGTGGTTTCCAAGGTGGCAGGTTAAGTTGCCTGGGGAACCATCAGAGGAAGGGATTCCTGCATACCAGCTGTACTCCACCCTGGAGGCTTAGAACTTTCTTTAATGTGTGAATAATGCTCCATTTTTAATATAAGTTTAATTTTCAGGGTACGTCCAGTAATTATCCCACAGCATGCTTAATTAAAAACTTCCCAGCTAGATGATTCCCATTGATGTGCACATGAATTTTAGTTCAAATCTCGAAACTTAGTCTGTTTGCATGTTCCTACCACCACCTCAGAAGTTCTCCAAAAACCAGCATCAAAAAAGTTCTAAAGCATTTAAAAAAGCAGAAATAGGACATTAGCAGAATTTGAAAATTTAAATTATCACTGCTTTCTTTTTTAATCCAAAGATGCATCATCACACTCTTTAGACCACACTCATTTTCAAGTTCACCATTCCATTTACACTCTTCTCTCAAAAATATTCCTGTATTTCTAATCATACTTGCAAAAACCTAAAAAAAACTCCTCCATCCTCCCCAAAAAACAATTCTGAGTGGAACATCAGTTAAACTCTAGCATTTCCAGCAAAAACACAGCATTTCACAGAGATAACTCCATTTGACAGCTGTGGTTCCACACAGTTTCAGGCACCAATACTGACACCAATGGTAACAGAACAAAGTTTTTTTCCCATGAGAAGCTTGCTTCAATAATAAGAACTGCATTAACGTAACAATTTCAGCTAGCATACCAACTGTCTTATAAAACAAGCTCAGGGAATAGTGAAGGTTTTTTGTTACTACTTATTGTAAAACTTCATCCATTTTCAAAATGCCCAATTAATCGTAATTATTACAATAAGCCAAAAAGTCACTTGGTCAGGGTCTACCTTACTTCTTTCCTAGCAGCTGTTCCTGGTGCCAGGTTATTCTGTTGACTTGCTGTTGTCACCACTGCATTGAAGCTGAAAATTTGTCAATAGAAGTGCCCCAGTCCCTCCAGTTATCAGCAAGGAAGAGGAACAAGTTTTCAACAATACCCAAGTTGTAAACTTGTCCATCATTCAGGTGATGACAGCTGCAGCCAAAGAAAGCTGTATGCTCCAACAGTCTAAGCCACCTAAACGATGCGCTATTTTGTGCCTGTCAAAGTCAGAGCAAACACTAAGTACAGTCTTAAGCGAAGCACTGTCTAGAAGTGAAGTACAACACTCTCTAACAAGAGCCTTTCTTACAGTTAATGATCTAATCCTTTCATCAGCCAAAGATTTAAAAGAGAAAAAAATAAAAGGCATTCCAAACTATTACCATATCTTAGGACTTCGGCATAAGCTTAAGGGTTACGGTGTCTGTTCTCTCATTTGAGCAGATTAAAAGAAAAAAAAAACAACTTGGCATCTAGTTTTGCATATTCTAAATCACTTCAAATATGTAAGTGAGGCACAAACAGGATTTTAGAAAGAGCAATTATAAGAGGTTATAATAAACAACAGTTCAGGATTCCAGCCTTACACAGTAACTTCACATATATACTACGTAAGACTGTAGCTTTGATCGGCACAGAAAAAGGGTTTGTTTAGTTTTACTCATACCAACACAGCTACCATTCGTGCTCTGAAGAATCTTCGTACTTTCCAGTGTGAAAATACTAGACTCAACAGCTTCACATATCTCTCTTACTAGATTTATAACAGAGAATAAATCAGTGACAAGAGGCAACACTTGGTTTTTCAAGGTCCACATAAAACCTTTGACATTTGAATCAGAGCACTAATAAAAGGAATCTATCTATAGTTCACAGATGTACAAGACTAAGAATTTATTTTCTTCTTTCACTCATACTCTATATAATATCTGATTTCTACACACAAACTTCAGACACTTGTCCATTATTTATGGAAACTAAAGCAACTACTGTGAATCCTGTGAATTAAGGGATTTTCATCCACTGCTATCACAGACCCAAATAGTTTACTTATATGCAAGTTTTTCAGGCAGACACCTCCTCTCATAAGCTTGGTATTTACATAGCTGCTGCAATACGGTTCCAGTCTACACTTGAAGCTCTGAGCAGTTCTTCACTTGTGCTAAATCATGTTGTGTTGAAGAAAGAACCACAGGATTAAAATTTGAAGGAAATAATTGGTTTTCTCAGGACCCACATAAAGTAAGCCCTAGAGTTCCCCCAGAGAAAGTCTATGGTTGTCAGCTGCAGTACAGGACTACTAAACTAGAACAAGTTTTCTTTTGAACAACATAAAACCAGAATTCAGAGCTGATTTAAACCTCTAACTAAAAGTACAGGCTCCTCAAGCAAGCTACTAAGCTTTTCCAAATATAGTACATTTATCTAAACTCCAAGGCTAAGGAAATTCTTTCAGACTAGATATAAGGAAGAACTAATCTACAATAAGCATGGCAAAAAAACTGAAAAACAGGTTAATAGCATTCCCACCCCTAAAACATTCAAGGTAAATTTGGACAGAGCTCTGAGCAACATGATGTAGCTGAAGAGATCCTTGCTTACTATGTGTTGGAGGTCACCACTAAAGGTCACCCCCAACCCAAAGTATTCTAATCACAGAACATTAGGGATTGGAAGGGACCTTGAAAGATCATCTAGTCCAATTCCCCTGCCACAGCACAATCACCTAGACCAAGTCACACAGGAAAATATCCTGGCGGGTTTTAAACATCTCCAGATGTTTCAAAATTTGAGCTAAGTGCCCATGGCTAGTGCAAGCATTTAAAGGGGCTAAATTCCTATCCTGGACAAAGCAAAATTCTCAAAGATTGTGTATTCTTCATGTGTTAAAGCTGTGGCCAGTTTCACAGATGCACATCTTCACATCTAGTAACTGCCACCAATCTGCCAGCAGCATGAGGCTACTTTATCCCAAGGGGAGACAAAACAGGATCAGTGCACTGTAACTGAAATTCATCCCAAGACCATGCTGACATAACCAGAATGACAGAAAATAATACCACAAGGAATCACAGGCTGTCTTAATTAAAACATCTCAAAACTTCTATATATAAACTACCTGGCATACTTCCTATTTTTCACAACAGTCACTGTTGGCAATGTGACAGCCTAACTTATTCCAGTGATCCTCTTGTTCTTAAAAATTGACTCAAACTTACAGCATGCTTGCTACAGTTTAACCCCACAGATTGTTTCATCTCCAGGGGAGAAGACAACAGTCTTTGCATTTTAGCTATCTTTAACATATTTAGAGAACATTTTCAATTTTTGAACCATGCACTTCAAGTCCTTGAAACTTCTCTTGGAGGGAATTCACAAACCTAGATCAGATCAGCCACAAAAACCTTACTACTACACTTCAGAAAACTCTGCAAAACACCCTTGACCCATCTTCCTAATTTGACCATAAGCCTTGCCTAATTTCAAAAGAACATTTATTTTTATAATAGCTGCAGACAGACCCTTCTTAGAAAAACAAAAGCCAGAGTTTCTGGCAGGATAGACATAAAATAGTTAATAGTGTGAAAGTGAGCACAGACAATAAAGACATTTCATTTGCAATATACAGACTCGGTCAGATCAAGGCACTGCCTAATTTACTTGCCTGTCTTCAACAGTACCAATAAGCAAACACCCAAAGAACAATCTACAGCAACTAACAAGAGGTAGGCAAAGATCTTAACTTTTATATGCACACACATCATGTATTTTAAGCACATTCAGTAGCCTCTGTCTCAGGGACATCCAAAGAGGTACATTTCACAAAGGAGAACATTTCACAAATAATTTTCAAATCTGGCAGAATGCCAGTGTGATTGCATTAGCTGTTTGTCTTTTCATTTCAAAACAGGGGAACGGGTACTATGAGGTAGATGCATATTTAATGTTTAGTAACTTACTTTCCAAGTAAGCACAAAGCCTAACAATACTAAGGAAGTAATCTTGCCCCTGTACTTGGGACTGGTGAAGCCCCATCTCGAGTACTGTGTTCAGTTTGGGGGCCTCAATGCAGAAAGGACAGTGAGGTGCTACTCCAAGCCAAAGAAGGGCAACGTGGCTGGTGAAGCATATGGAAAACACATCCTATGAGGAATGAATGAGGGAGCTGGGGCTGTTCAGTCTGGGGAAGAGGAGGCAGAGGGAAGACCTTATTGCCCTCCACAAATATCTGAAAGGAAGTTGCAGCACGAGTAGGGTTAGTTTCTTCTCCCTAGTGACAGGATCAGGGCTAATGGCTTCAAGTTGCACCAAGGAAGGTATAGGTTAGACAGCAGGAAAAACTTCTTTACAGTAAGGGTTGCTAAGCACTGGAACAGGCTCCTCAGGGAGATCATCACTGAAAGTGTTTAAAAATCGTTTGGATGTGGTGCTTCAGGACACGGTGTAGCAGTAGGTTGCCAGATACAAGTTAGTAGGGTTAGGTCAAGGTTGAACTCTATGGTCTTGAATGCCTTTTCCAATCTGAGCAATTCCGTCATCCTGTAGTAATGACAGAGCTGATTCCACAGAACAATTCCATTCAGTAGGGTTGAAGAAAGTAGTAAGAAACAGCAATGGTGAAATAATCACTACTTGACCTACTATGTTTTAAGTATGAGTGGGTTTGTTATCAACATACACAGAATGGGAAAACAAACCAAAGCAACATGAGACACTGAAAGTAACTCAAGAAATTTCAACAAATAAATTTCCAGAAGTTCAGTAACACCTGCTTTCTTCAATGTCACATAACTTCACTATTCCACTTCATCCGCAAACTGTCCACCTCTTTATTGATTACTCTTTCCTCACAAAATCCTAGACACTATCTGAACTTTGTATTAACACTTGCTTCTGCTCTCTATTACACTTAAGTTTTTCAAATATACTACAGTCATAAAAACCAGCATTTATAATCTCAAAACAAAACTAACATCATACATTAAAACAGTCTTCTCAAGTCTAGTCCCCAGCACAAATTCTTTGTTCTTACTGCATCAGTTCTACAGTGCAATGAATTAGTCATGTATTTTTTCATATGTTTCTTCCCCATGTTTCCTAGGAAAATATCTGGCATACTAATACACCAGACCGAGATGCCACTCCTACTAACCTTTCCCCATGCCAGAATTGCTTATTCCATTCAACAAAAACTCAAGGCATAAATGCAAAATACTAGGTGACAGCTGCTCACCTCTGCATACAAATCCATACATCAAAGCCCAGTGCACCATAATTTCAGGATTTCACTGGAAGTACAGCAGTACACAAGAATGCTGGGACAGGTGAAACTGCCACAGTAGAGAAGATATCAGGCTACACAGTAAGTGTGAATAGCTATTTAACTGTTGGTAACTAGTAGCTTTTAACCTAAGTTACTTGTCTTTTCAGATTCTTAAGAATAACACAAGCAGCTTTTAAAGTAAAAATAAATATAAGCTTTTGTATTCAGTTATTACTGAGGTGGATAATCAATCTACCCAAAATGTGGAGGAAAAAAGCCACAGGTTTGTAGCATTTCTGTAACTTCATGCTGCGTTAGCAGGAACCCAGCTTGAAATTAACAACAGCACTGTCTAATCCCCATGCTTTTCCCATATATTAGTCATAGCAACACTACAGTAACAATAGTTCAATGTAATACTGGAATTATTTGGTCAAAAAGTGACAGAGCAACTATAATTTCCCTTAAAAAGGAAGATGTACATCTACTAGAGGTACAGTGTTATAATTGTGTTGGGTGATTGGTTCTTTTTGCTTGAAATATCCTGAAAAATCCATGGGTATTGAATCCTAGCATTCAGTAGAGATTGTTACGGGTTCACCGAGTACTGATGCAAATACTTGCAAAATTATTGTGTGTCTCACGGCCTCCTCTATAAAAGAAACTGGTAACTTCTAAGCTCATTGAAAATAAAGTGTTAAAATCCCACAGTAACAATGTTTATGCTTGAAACCTAACTTCTTACAAGTTTTAAAATCATTACATTTCACAGCCACAAACACACTGAAGTCTTCACAATTTATCAAAGCGTGAAATCCTGTTTCATCCCTTACCAGTATGTTTCCTAACAAGTGACTGGCTGACAACTTAAATACATGATCTGCGATGAAGATGGAAGTCTCCTGGAGTCACGGAATTCAAATGAAAAAGGCATTTAGAGTGATAGAAGAGAGATCACTAGGTTGCAGAGTTCCTTAGCAGCATCAAAATTAAATGTTAATGCTAGTGAGACAGGACATTACTAAGTCATCGAATGTATCGCATGAAGTCAAATGAGAAACAGGATCACCATTCCTAACAAAACAATTATTGCTCAACTACTGATACATTACTTCCAAGATCGTTTCTGCAGAAACTGAATTAGTCAACCCAGATTTGGCACAATATTTTAAAGCAGTCTATAAAAGCTTTAAAGCAGAAGCACTAAAGCATAGCCTTCACACACAGTCTAGGTTTAAATTCAGTATCTCAGAAACCTAAATCACCTTTTCCTCTCCACATCCTATTTCACAGGATCACAGAATGGTTTGGGGCAAATGTACCACAGAGATCACCTTGTTACAAATCTCCTGCCATAGGCAGGGACACCTCTCACTAGACCAGGTTGCCCAGAACTCTGTCCAACCTGGCCTTGTACAGTTCCAGGGATGTGGCATTCACAACTTCTGCGGGCAACCTCTTCCAGTGCCTCACCATCCTCATAGCAAGGAATTTTTCCCTAAAATCTAATCTGAATCTACTCTTTTTCAGCTTGAAACCATTCACCCTTGTCCTATCACTAGAGACCCTCATAGTAAGTCCCTCTCCAGCTTTCCCATAGGCCCCCTTCAGGTACTGCAATAAGGTCACCCAAGAGCCTGCTCTTCTCCAGGCTGAAAAACCACATTCTCTCAGCCTGTCTTCATAGAAGAGGTGCTCTAGCCCTCTGATCATCCATGTGGCTCTCCTGTGGACTACCTCTTACAGTTCTATGTCCTTCTTATATTAAGGACCCCAGAACTGGATGCAGCACTCCAGGTGAAGTCTCTCAGGAGCAGAACAGAAGGTGAGAATCACCTCTCTTGACCTGGCAATCACACTTCTGTTGATACAGCCCAGGATACGGTTAGCCTTCTGCACTACACTCACACATTGACAATGACAGTTTCTGACAACATATGTCTCATTATACATGTACAAATACATGTAAAAAATAATAAAAATAACTGCAAGATGACAATGTATTACTGTTCATCCTCATCTGGCATCTAGTCATTTTGACCTGGTGTGCCAAGAACCTCTTAGTGATTCCAGAAACCCAAAACCAAAAATTAAACTAAAAAAAAAGTGCCAAACAATACAATGACCCTACAACATCCAGATAAACTACAAGGGATATGTAACTACTAGATGCTCTAAGTTGACTCTAGAAGAAATTTACATTTGGCAGTTAGGCCACCAGGAAGGATGACAATTAGGCTTTCACCAGATATTTCCAAAGTATCATAATAATGATGTTGTCTCCTAGAATTGGCCCAGTATGATCAAAATTTACAATCGTTAACTGCTCAAACACTATTGGTGAAAAAGTAAACTACCATATTAAAAAATACATAGGCTATTATAGAAAGCCAAAGCACTGACAGCACTCAGAAAACCTTGCTTGTTGCCTCATGAATATATACCTATCTGCAAAATCCCATAAGCATTTCAAATGCACCACCTGGGAAAACAGTCACCACTCTTTTGCTGTCACAGATCCCAGCAACGCCTTAATGAGCTTCCATGGACACCGAAAGCCAGCAACTCCAGACAAAGTGATTCTTCAATCTATTTAAGTCTATCATGAAACTGAAGACTTGCAGATTTGGTAGTATCCACTTCCCTACAAAGATCTTCCATTAAGCCAACTCTGTTTCTACAACACACTCCAGCTGAAAGACATGCAGAGAACTTGCTGGTGAACTTTACTATTCAAATATGTTGAGTCCAACAAGGACACTTCAACTGCCACCCCTGTAGCACATTGAAAACCTATACCCAACCTCAAACTAACTCATGCCTACTGCACTGATCAACGAATGACGAACTCAATTCAAAAAACACCAGTACCTTCACTTCTGTGAGCTGCAATCAAAGCTGTCACTGCCCTCCCATTGACAAGTATCATCTGAAGTAGGGGGCACAAGATTTCTGGAATAGTAAATTTCTCTCACCCTTCACAAACCTCTTGCTTTTGTCTCTAGTATACTGACTAGTTGATCTGCTAGAAAACAAAAAAAATGGAAAAACCCCCACCTAGCTTTCCATGGGTGTTTAAAGCACTTCCAGGACTCAAACTCTGCAGTCCATTGCCGTTACTAAAACATGCAATGCAGACGTAATTCAATGTCTCTTCAAAACTCAAATTTGATTAGTAACATTTCTCTGTTCTTTGAGGAACACAGGAAAAAAATTACCTTGCAAGTGCTGCACTATACAGTGCATACAATCATGAGAAGTGAAATGGTCAACAGATACAATCTTCTCAAGATTATTTTCCGCTTCTTTAGGTTTCAATTGAGCAATCATACATACAAAGGAAAACCATTCCACAAGCCTGACATTGACTCACCTGCAATAGCGTCCTTGCCAGAAAGCTTTTATTCTCTCAGCAAGGGCACAAAACATTCTTTCTGATGCTGATACTCAACCTCCCACAAATGTGGGGAAATTCATTTACAGCTATGAACTTAATTCACAAGGATACAGATCTATGCCAAATGATTCATGTTTACTTGGCCAACAACCAAATAGTCTATTTCTTTATGCCGAAGAATTTGTGTCCCATTCCTCCCTTAAGGAAACCAAATCACATAGGTCAATTCATTGGATTGTTTTTCTGTAAGAAAATTAAAAAGTAACACAATAATACAATTAGTAGTTGGTGTTTGCAGCAGGGTGTGAATCAAAAACACAGATTGGCACTATCAACTATGACTAAACAGTTTTCCTCTTTCTATACTGCAAGAGGAATGAAATTTTTATTTGCAGCAGTTGCTACATTTTAGTTTATCTTTCTGCGAAACATATTCTTGGCCTGTCTAAACAATTGCTGCATTTCTGACAAAAGTTACTTCTTTAAACTACAGGGCTTGTGCCCAATAAGAATTATATTCCTATTAAAAAAGTCAAAACAGATTATGTTCTATAGTGGCTTTAAGAAATCTGCCTTGGTTGGAAAAATTCAGCTGCTCTTTCCCTGACGGTTATAACAACAGGAGACAAGTTGTGTGTTGGCTCTAAGTGCTCTGACTCAAAAGTCTGTGGCAACTTTTACCATTACATTCCACTCATTTTTGTGCATGCACAGCAGCGTAGTATTCCTAACTCACTCTCTGTAGCATTACTTATCCAGTAATATCAATAAGGAACACCCTCTCTCTCTTCTGACCAACAGGTCTCTTACTATGATCATCTACTGACAGGCAACTGGCTTATTCAAATCCACCCAAGTGCCTGAAAAGACATGTTGAGCAGTGTTAACTATACTACTACACACTCCTGTGATGTATTATGTTTAAGAGACACTTTCCAGATTCAAAAATAAAGTTTACAGAAGCTTCCTAAACAAATTAAAAATACCGATGCCTATCTCTAAATTCAGTTCAACCTCATCATAATACCAGCTTAACAGTCATTCTCTACTTTCAACACTGGTCATTATAATGTAAAAACCAAGCAACACTCAGTTCTATTTAGAACCACTACAAAATTATGAAACTCATTTTTCTTAGCCAGATGTTCTTGCTTAAAAGCAAATTTAAATTATTTCCTGTGGAAGACACAAAGATCCTCTGTGAACCCACTATTCCTTCAGCTAAATTGATTCCACGTTACTGACACAAAAACCTTGTAAATCATCAAGAAATTAATCATCTGGAAGATACCTAGAAACTCATTTTTGCCCAGTTAATATCACTAGTCCAATGCATGTGGGGGAAGCCACCGGTACTATGTCAACAGCCCCTCAGCTAATAAGGTTAAACCAGAAAATACTGGGTTCAGTGATACAGAGAAGTGGCAACACTCTTGACAAAGTGCCATCCCTTCAAGAGTTGTTGTACTGCTTTTGCTTAAAAAAAAAAAAAAACAAAAAACCAGAATCTCAGTGATTGACACTGACAAGCAAAGCTATCTTACCACTTTCCTTCCACTATAAAACAGACTAGGTGAGAACACAAATAGCCTTAGATTACTTGCTTAGACCTACTTCCCATGTGATAAAAAGTACAGAATGGACTACTTTGCTTTATTTCCTTTTCTGAGCAACAGACAAGTCACCTGTGACAACAGCAGCTAATGAAAAGATTCTTCAATAGCACTGATCAGGTAAGGGGAAAAAAAAAAAAAAAAAAAAATCACTGTCCACCTCTTTTAGAGCTGCATCAGTATGACCTTTGGACTTCCACATTTTTTACAATTCTCAGGAGGGGACACAAAAACGCTTTCAATAAGGTCTCAAATATGAATTTCTGTGGAAATCATGGCATCTCTTCTACTACATAGGCAGAACACCACACAACAGCATGGTTAGAGGACACAGGATGGAATGAAATATGCACTGTCTCACCAATCATACCTGAATAACTGACCCTATCTCTACAGCATAAGCCAGTACCAACAGGGACACAAGGGATTCTGAAGATTTGGTTACAGCAGTTTTTCTGTCTATAATAATCGTCCAAATCTAGTTTGCAAAAGCTTCAGATAGAGCTTTATTTTAGGCTTCTATTTAATGTGATACCATTGCTTTGAGGAGAAACATCTGAGGATGACTATGATCTTCTACCCATTTGTCACAGAGGTGTTTCTTGCTACCACGTCTCATACCATTCTCATCTGAAGGCCAGATTGCCATGAAGCACTTGTTAAAGGGCTGCATTTTAAATAAATGTAAAAATACGAGGTGCCATAGACCAATCATCATGCCTTTAAATTTGCTTCTTCCCAAATGGCAGTATGCAGGGCTTCAGCAGATGAGAAGTGCCGAGCAGGTTCCTGGTTTTGCACCTGAAGAAAGGAGGGTGTCTGACCTGTACAGCACACTATGGGTTGGAGTGTTTATGTCTGAGGGATTACCTTTTCCTGCCATATTGTAATTAGCATTTATTTTCAACATACCGTAAAAAAAGATCAACTACTTGTGCAGTTTGCCAAATGACATGCTGACTAGGCAAAATTTCAGATGTTATAAAGACTGAAGGCAAGCTAAAATGAGGGAGGTATGTTCTGTGAGACATTTAAACTTTCAATAATCTACTCTTCATAGCTACTTGACTTTAAAATTTTGTTCATCTTTCAAGGCTGCACTGGGCTGATGCTCATTAAATTCAGAATGCAGCCAAGTACCTCTAACAGCCATAGAGCTTCTGGAGGAGACAGCCACTTTAGCACTTCCCACACTAGCTATGAGTGACTAAAAGTCCTCAAAGTTACATTAAAAAAAAAAAAGGAAGAGAACTCTAGAAAAGTGTTCTTGAGTCTATATAAATCTCTGGAATCTCAAAGATAAACAGATCTTCCAGTTTCATCAAGTCATTCAAAACATGACAACTTCAACAGCCTGAACAGACAGGCCACAAGCATTCTCCAATCACCTTTTATGCTACTAGCTAATATGTTCAAATAACTAAGGAGTTTAACATTAATTCATTTCAGAAAATGCTGGAGTTGGTTACAGCATAAAACTTCAGGTGCAGGTTCTTCTGCAGACACAGATACACTATAGGATCTTCTTCACATGACTCAACCATTCAGTTCAAGAAAGAGCATGGGTTGAGGAATCAGCAATTTAAGTAAATACCCCAACATTTTTATCATTATGATCTGCAATAAGCAAAGAGGACACCAATTCTGTCTAAAATATTGCTTAAAGATATAATACATCAAAATTAAAGAACTCTCTGGACAATAGAGGGAAGCCCTTCAGCTTGTAAAGTGGTCTTCAGCAACACACGCCGAAGAACTTCTTATACCCCAAGTAAAAGATCAGAGCACATAAAGTATTCTGTGATATCTACAAGGCCCTACTAGATTAACAGATGAAGTAACAGAGCTTCCAGAGACACGATGCATACAGGCAAGGAACATACTCCATAAGCAATATGTATTTCCACAGCTGAGTAAATAGGTGAACAAGGTGGTTAAAATATTTATGAGAAATATGAAAGGTGCATTAAGTGGTAACACAATAGGGGATCACCTCCAAGAAACAGTGTAGGGAAGAGGAAATGTCCAGAACACTGATGGACTAAGAAAAGGTTCAGGATAAACCCAAACATGTCTTTAAAAAACCAAAACAACAATAAAACACCAATTGGGAGAAGACGTGGGGGAAAGGCAGAATAATTAACCAAATTATCAACTGACAGCCTCCACCAGCAGGCCTCATCCCTTTTTTTTTTTTAAAACCATTTTTCTGCTCAACTGCTCCTAATGACATCAACAACAACAGTTTGGCAGCTTGATAATTAAGTAGAGCAGACAGCTGGTTTATTCCTTTTAAGACTGCGAGGCATGGCTTTGAGGCACTGCAGCATGAGACACTTTTCACTATAGTGCACGTGGTCATTAGCTGATCATGTTAGCTCAGCTGGTTTTTTTTCAAGTTTAGGCATGAGGATAGCTGTTCACCCAGCAGCAGTCAGGAAGCTGGACAGGGCTTGAATCAGTGATGGCCAGACACACAATGCACAGCAGACTTCTGGAAGGGAGTGATCAACTCTCCAGCAAGGAGAGCAGGATGGGTGGCTTCCAGTTTCAGAAACCAATTAAGACAGAAACTGCTATCAAAGCAATAGGGCCCTACCCTAACTGGGTTGAGAAACAGAAGGTGGCATTATCTCTATCATTTCACCAGTTTCAACAGACCTGCTCATTCCTTCTCACTGAGATCGCCCAGGGTGCTCTTTTCCAAGGCTCTTCCTACACACTGGACATCAGAGAGTATTCAACTGTCACCTAGATACCATGTGCTATCCAAAAAGTAGTCACTTCTGTGTTCTGGCTTCTGGTGTGGTTACCAAGAGAGCAACAAACTCCCAGACTTATTCTTTCATAAACCACTTCTGAAAGAGCCATTAAGCTAACATAAGTTGCATTGTACTCAAATGCCAAGAGTCCCACGTGTGAACAGTACACTGCAATACAGGTTTACCAAACTGTAGTGCCTTCAGTATATTAAATGGTACAAAAACCAACAAATCTAAACAAATAACAACTTCAACAAAACCAAGTCTGGCACTACTGTAGCATTGTTCCAGAATGTCCAAAGTGAATTGTTACAAGACTGTCGTTCAGATTTTGCAACAAAGAGTATGTGTACAACATCAGAATTGGCTAAAGTAAGTAAAACTGCCTTTCTTACCCTCCACATTAACAAATTCTGCACAGCCAATTGCAGAGCCATGACAATTGCACAAAGAGCAAAAAAACTCTTCATGGTAAGCATTAGCCATTACTTTTACTGCAGACCAACACGATAACTGGCTACAGTTACAGTAAGTACTGTTGTCTACAAGGACTTGCTGTCACACAAAAAACTTATCCCAGAAGCAAAAGGAAGGAAAAAAATTTTAAAAATCAGTTCCATGGTCATTAGATTAAAATCTTCAAACTGCAAACTTCAAGACTTCTATTTATACACAAATATTTTTGGTCATGTGTTGCATGACCAACTCTTTATATTTCAGAATTATTTTTCTCCCATTTGGGAAACAGTGTACATCTGGAAGCAATGCACGAAGAACTAGGTGAAGAAAACTAGGAACAACTAGATCCAAGCTTTAATTATTTTATACTATAACGAGCAGGTTGATAGCATCAGCATGTGGAAAACTGGAAGCTCAGCTCTCTCCTGTTGAGGAACAGTCCAAACACAATGAAGATATGCATCTGGGAGGTTGTTTTGTGTGCAGAAAAAGCCTACAAACCCAGCAGTCTAGCACTTAACAAAGAATAACCTACTAGAGATTCATTTCACTATAGAAATTCACATGGTAGGGTGAAAAGAATGGTGCAGTGATTTCAAAACCACAGAGAAACAAAAAAGTCAAGTCATCTTGATCCTGGTATGGCTTGAAAGCAATAAAAAAAGGCCAGTGGGTACCTACTCTTGCAGAAATGTTAGCACTCTTGCAACATCTATTACAAAGCAATGAGAGTGCCCTGATCATCTCTCCCAACACCCAGAGCAGCAGCCATTGGTAATCTTCTACCCTTTCAATTCAAGGTTCAGGGTTTCTTACCACTTTCTGAAAACCACATCTTGTAAGTGAAGTCTAATAAATTATGATCAAATAAGAGATGAAAAATCCTTGTTCACTCTTTCTGCCCCATATAACTTGGGGAGAAGACCAATCACCACGGTTTCAGAACAGCTTCTCCTAGGTAAGAAGGATCACTACTTTATCAATCCTTTCATCACCGCTTAGATCCATCCTTCCCAAGTAACTATTGTAGTGCTCATTCAGCAGCAGCAATCACTGCAGACACACCAGAGCATGACTGATACTTAATTCTGCTGCTATCCCAGGCTCACAAATAAAAGCAAAAAGGTTGGCATCAAACAAATCAAGTGTTTTTGCTCCCTAATGACTCATAAAAGATCTGTACCAAGCAAGGTACTAAAGATGTCCAAGAAACTCAGAAGATGCCAGTCCATCAATTTTTACCTACCTCACAAGGGCTCTTTTGTTCCAGCTTTCACTCAAAAGGGCTCAGAATGTAACTACCAGTCTGAAAATACACATGAAAATGAAAGAGCAGAGCAGATTCTCTGTTCACTACATAAGTGATTTTCCTTTTTGTTTTTTCTCTTTTCAAGAGCTCAACACTGATCATAGACAACTTGCTACATCATGCTGTAAGAAACTAGCAAAACTCATGAGAACGAAAACAATATAACCATTTATGACACACTAGAATTATTCTCTCTTATAAAGCAAAAAAGAAAAAAGTTAGACTGTCTTATATGGATGGATAAACTGAAAATATAAACTGCATTTCCCACAGAGTCCTTGCATGTGGTTCTCTTGCTTTGTTCTGGCATTTTTTTCCAGACAGCAGAAGGACCAGGAACACATGACTAGCGACTGTGGGGGTTATCACAAGTGCGTGTGCTTTATGCTACGGCCTTTGTCTCTTCCTCAGCCTTATACACTTGGGATTGAATCATATTTGCAAACTTGTTAGTCTGTATCAGTTAGCACCCTCTTCACAGGCAAGCATCTGTCTAGTCTTTGACCTCAAACAAACAGGAAAGGAGCATCAATGACCTTTCAAGAATCAAGCTGCAGAGCTTGAATAAGACAAATTCATTTGCTGAGCATGACATGACTAGGTCTCACTTGGCCAGCCACCTGCATAAATACCGATAAACACGGACCTGCTTCCTATTCCACACACACATAAAGTAAACCAATTAAAAAATGGAGTCACACATAGGTATTTTTCCCTCAAAAAACAAATCAAGAATCCTTAAGAAATACTAACTTTGGACCTGATCAAACACGCCTCTTGCACTGCTAATATGGGTTAACTGCACCCATGTTTTTTGAAGTGCTGCAGGCACACCGATCATGCAGATACAAGGTGGGCTACATACCCCGAGCTCCCTTTCAAGGCTTCAACTGCAGTGGAAAACATTTCAGTGCAGAAAACACCATATTTTCTGCTCTCTCAAAAAGCTCAGAATTTTGTTGCATGTTGGTATGAAATGCATAAAACCATGCAATATACACACACACACAGAGCCATGTCAGGTGTGGTGTATGCAAGTATGAAATAGATCAATTGATATCCAATGCATATGGGTATAATGTATATCAAGCATTCCTAGTCCTATAAAAATGCAACACTGCATTGCCATAAGTAAAAGGAAAATACATCTGAAAACTGCACTATTAATATGAATCTGGAAGAATAATTCAGTTGTTAGTATGAACATATTCAAATCAGGAGTTAAGAAATTCCCTACTGCAAACACATAGCAAATCTTTAGCCACCCAGAATAGGGCCTTTTTCCATTCACACTGTACATTTGTTGAGTTATAACATGTATTATTAATTCACATGATCCAGCTAATCCGACAAGCTAGAATACAAAGGATGGGCACATATTAAACAGAATTTCCAACATGCCTATGCAGAATAAAGCACAGGCCTCGTTTTAAAAAAATATTCATCCGATCAGAAAACTGGAAATCATAAACTGATCTTGAAATAACTATTCCAAAGGCTCACAAGTAAAAATAACCAATCTTTTATCCCCTCTATAGAGCATTTTACCAGAGCCTGGAAGAATACTGAAGAGACACCTTTTGTAAGCTCCCTTCCCCCTCCCTTTTTTTTTTTTAAATGGGCTGGACTAAAAGGTGCTCACACCCAATCTACGGGTGCATGGAAAAATCTTCTAAGCTCTCTCCTTCAGAGCCAAGAGTTCTTAAAAACACATAATGAACGTGAATGTCACGGCCATACCTGTATGCCCACAATTCGTTTCCTCCTTTCAAGGGGGAAATAAAAAAGGAAATACAGGCTATAAGAGCACAGGATCCGCTTCAGAAAGGAAAAGGGGGGGAGGGGGTAAGAAAAAGGCTTTTTAATTAGCTAGAGGCCTGTTAGACCGCTGGCAGCGATCGGAGGCTAAGAAAGAGGACAAACCATCCGGCATATTTTTTGTCCAGCAGGCCCCAAACGAAGCGGCGGCGTGCGCCTATTCAAGGTTAATGGAGGAAGAGGGAGGGCGGGGGGGGAAGGGTAGAAAAAAGGGAGCTGCCTCGGCCAGGGCTGGGGCCGCTTGTTCGGCACCAGGGCCAAGGCACGGGGAAAAGGCCATGAGAGGAACGGAAAGACAGACGGCCGCGGAAGGAGGCAGGATACTCACGGCTAACTTTCATGCTGCCGAAGGCCGAGGGCTGCTGCACCGGCTTACAACTCTCCGCGAAGGAGGTGGTTCTGGGCCGCCCGGACATGGTCTCTGTCTCCCGCTGCTCCCTGATCACCGCTTCTCTGGCCGCCGCCTTCCCCCTCCGCCTCGGCGGGCCCAACGGCCGCCGCCTCGCTCGCTCAGCTGGAGGAGACGCACGGGTCGCGCCACATGAAAGGCCGGGAGCCCCCTTCCCTCCCCCCCACGGGGAAGCCCCTTCCCCCTCTCGGCCTCTTGTCGCGCTTTTAGTCCGGTTTCTTCCTCCTCGTCGTCGTTGTCTTCCTCAGACCGCCTGTTCCTCACAAAACCATCCTTCCCGGCAGCGCCGGTGGGTCCGAGAGCCGCCTCCGCCCAGCCCGCAGCCCCCCCCCCGGCCCCGCTCCCGCTCCCGGCCGCCAACGAGGGGGTTCGCTAGGCCGCGCTGCCCCCACCCTGGGCGCCAGTCACATGGGGCGGAGGCTCACGGCCCGGCTTCTCCGATACCGTCGCCGGGTAGTCTCTGAGCTTTTTTTTTTTTTTTT
>VXBP01002273.1:131372-294136 GCA_013400115.1 Rhinopomastus cyanomelas | reverse complement strand
TTTTGCTTTTTTTTTCCTCCTTCTTTTTTCTTCCTTCTCTTTCTTCCCCCTCCTCTCGCCTCTCCTTCCGCCTTTTCCTCTAAGGGAGGCGGCAGGGAGCAGGACTATTTTTTTTCCCTGGCGGAGGGATCTCGGAGCTCACGGATCCTCCGCCAGGAGGTGATACGGCTCTGGCAAAGGGGATCCGGCAGGGGCGGCGGGATCCGAGGCGGGCGGAATACGGTAAAGTGGCCTGGGCGGCCTCGTTCACTCGCTTGTTCGCTCGCTGGTACAGCTCCTCACGCAGCGGCTGCGCCGCAGCCCTTCATTGTGCCCGTTGGGGCAGCTGGCGGCGGCTCAGGATGGGTACGGTGCGCTGCGGACGGCGACCAGAGGCAGCGACACAGGCCATGGCGGCGACTCCCCCTCAGCCGGCCTCAGAGCGCTGGCGGTGACTATTGCTGCTTCCCCTGGTGTCCAAGGCACATCGGACTCGCCCGCCCAGCTCAAGGATTCTGCTGGTTCCCTCCCAGCGCCGGCTGCCTCTCGCCGGGGTCCCCCTCCCCGTTCCTGCCGATCGGTCCCTTTGTCCCCGCTGCTGCCTCCGCTGCGTGCACGGGGTCCTGGCGCTGCGTGTGCGTAAAAGCCTCGCAACCGCCTATTGCCACTGCCGCCCTGCGCTGCGGAATGGCTCTAAGCGCCTTCTGTGAATACCCATCCGAGGCCTTCACGGAAACAGCCGAACCCGTTCGGGACCAATCTCGAGGCCACTACGGGAATGCCCGTAATGGGTCGTAACCAATCACGACGCCATTCTGAGTGCAACGGAGCCTCGCCGAAACGAAACCGGAGACCCAATCGGGAAGCG
Organism: Rhinopomastus cyanomelas; assembly: GCA_013400115.1. Classification (NCBI taxonomy): domain Eukaryota; kingdom Metazoa; phylum Chordata; class Aves; order Bucerotiformes; family Rhinopomastidae; genus Rhinopomastus; species Rhinopomastus cyanomelas. The sequence goes on along the minus strand of VXBP01002273.1, from coordinate 293,289 downwards.
CCGCCGCCGCCCTAGCAGCGCCGCCGTGGAGCCAATAGGAAGGAACCCCTTCTTCCGGCTATTGCCGGGCCTAGCCGAAAAGAGCCGAAGCGCGACAGCCAATCTGAGTCCGCGTTGCCTGTCCACCCCCCCCACTTCCCCCCCTCCTTCGGGTCACACCGCCCAGGGACGACTTCAAGGCGCAGCTCGAGGCGGAGGGCGGGCGCGCACTGCCATTGGCTCGCGGCTATGAGGCGGCCCGGAGACGTAACTCGGCTCTACGGCACCAACCAATCGCTGAGCGCAGGGCCGCGAATTGTGCTCGTTCCGGTTGGGGCACGGCCGCTCACCTTTATGACCTCACAAGGCGGGGCCGGTGGGGTAGGGGAAGGCCGTGCGCATGCTCGGAACGGAGCTGCCCTCGGACACCGCCCTGTGTCCTCGGACCCGCCCTTCGCGCCTGGGGCAGGTGGGCACCGCCCCGTAGTCCTTTACCAGAACGAGAGTCACAGAATCTTGTAGGCTTGAAAAGACCTTCAAGATCATGGAGTCTAACCTTTATCCCAACTCTGCCCAGCCTGCCGCTGAACCATGTCCCTACGCTACACATCTATGCATCCAGGGTGACGATTCCACCACTTCCTTGGGCATCCTGTTCCAGTACCTTAGGACCCTTTCACAAAATCACAGAACATTAGGGATTGGAATGGACTTCGGAAGATCATCTAGTCCAATCCCCCTGCCACAGCAGGATCGCATAGATCAAGTCACACAGGAACATGTCCAGGTAGGTTTTAAAATTTTCCAGTGAAGGAGATTCCACAACCCCCCTGGGTAGCCCATTCCAGTGCTCTGTCACCCTTACCCTGAAGAATTTCCTTCTCATGTTTATGTGCAACCTCCTATGTTCCAGTTTACATCCTTTGCCCCTTGTCCTATCATTAGATGACACTGAGAAGAGCCTGCCTCCATCCTCCTGACACCCAACCTTCCATATTTATAAACATTAATGAGATCACCCCTCAGTCTCCTTTTTTCCAAGCTCAAGAGACCCAGCTCCCTCAGCCTTTCCTCAACAGGGAGATGTTCCACTCCCTTCATCATCTTTCAATTAAGTTTTTTCTAGTGTCTAATCTACACTTCCCCTTGTGTAAATTGAGGCGATCCATTACTTGTCCTATCACTTGTGAGGAGAGACCAACACCCACTTCTCTATATCCTGTTTGCTGATAGTTACAGCCAGGTCTCCCCTCAGCCTCCTTTTCCTCAGACTAAACCCAGCCCCAGATCCCCTATCTAATCCTCATGAGGTTTGTTCTCCAGACCCTTCACCAGCTTCTTTGACCTTTGGATCCTTCCAGCACCTCAGTGGGGGTTTTTTTTGTATGCTTCCATCTGGCTACCCAGTTTCTGATACAAGCAGGCTGCCATTGGCCACCTGAGCACGTGGCTGACTCATGTTTAGCTGATTGTCAGTCAATACTTTCAGGCTCCTTCTGCCAAGCAGCTTCCCAGCCACTCCAGCCTCAGTTGTTCTCCCAATTGAGCTGTTATCAGCAAGACATTCTTAAAGGAAGAAGAATTAGAGCCACTGGACAGACCTTTATAACATGGGTCTTGGTGCCATCAGAACGACTGAGCTTGCCCTCATTATTCTGGAAGAGCCTGTACTTCAGGGGTCTGAGGGCAACTTCATGGGTGTCAGTTCCTACTGCTCCCTACTGTAACCTCAGTAAAATAACTTGCCAGACCTCAGCATAAATCAAACACCACTGGCTTATGAAATTAAAAAAGAATGTACTTGACAACGTAACTGTGACTGGCAAAAGCACCAAGTCAAACTAAGCTGCTGTTTTCAAGGCATGGAAATATTGCGAGATTTAGGTTTTTGAACTTTTCCCTAGTCCCATACTGAATGACATCACTATCTGAGCAAACGAAGACTTGGCCAAAGACAACTAAAATTTATCCTTGACAAGAGATTTTTTCCAAAGCAGAAAACAAATTCCAGTTTCTCATAACGGTCCTGTTCAGCAGATTGCTCACCCCAGGGTGCTCAGTTAACTGGAAACACTTTTTCCTGAGTGATAAATTATGAATGGCTTTACCTACTATAAAGGAGCTGTTAATGTTTAAGGTTTGATTCTTTGTGAGCTACCTGTGCAGCTCTGTGCAGCTGGAAACCTGGCAGTTGAGTGGCGTGCCCTAACAAGGTCTAGGGGACACAATCTGAAATCACAGCACTGCAGCCATCCTAAACCATCTTATGGATACTCAGCATTCCAGCTCCTCTTTGAGACAAACATTACTGAGACACAGTCTCAATAAGGTGCCACCGAAGAAAATATTTTCTCTCCTATTTTGGTAGAGCTGTTGATCCAAATCATTACTATTTTTCAGAAACTGGGGCTGCAGATTAGGTTAGTTCTCTAGAGGGTGATCTTACATAGAAAGACAAAGTAAATATGCGATGTAGATGTATAACAGATAAAAAAAACTAGGCAGTGTCCAGCTCCCCTCTACCTGAAATGCACCACCAGACATTCTAGCTTGAAATTATTTTATTAGCCTTGAGCACTAAATGCCAACACAAATGATATTTTCTTATTTTTTAACAAAGTTCTCGCAAAATAACTACATGAACAGGAGAACCAACTTAAGAGAGAGAGACAAGGATTCTTACTTGAAAAAAATTGATGGTCTGAAAAGTAGTAGGTGGAAGAGGGTGAGCTCATTGCTTTAGAATTTGTTGTTAATCAGTAGTAAATAAAAAGCAGACCAATGCATAATTCATACTGACAGTGTCCATTTGATAAATCTCACTTAAAGCTTTATAACAAGTCTACAATCTGATAAAAAAACAGGGAAGTCAGCTTCATTCCCTGACAGAGAGCAAAGCTACCTCAGGAAAACAGCTTCTTGCTTGTCTTCCCATGGTACAGGCCTTCCCAAAAATCAACCAATTTCCTTATCTGTACCAGAACAATATGTGTCACACAAAAACCTCTCAATTACTACTAATACCACTTTTCTTAATACCAGGCCTATCTATCCACTTGAAGAATGCACATTACAAAAATCCCAGCTGTTCTATTTCCTGTTAGGCAATCATGCCCACATTTCCAAGTAATAATTAACCAATCGCCTCTCCAAAACCCATCCATTGAAGCTGTAAAATCTTCTCATCTACCAGGAAAACATGAGTGTGCTTAGAGGAGGATTAATATATATTTGAAAGGACAGAAAACTATAAAGCATCTCCAATATCTGTTAGTCTGTCATCATTTCCTTAGCTAAGATTACTCTCAGAAAAAGTCTAAACACAAGAATGGCATCTATAAAGCTTTCATTCTTCAGTTTCAGGAATGGACTGATCATTAAAATAACTTGGGAGAATTTTGAGTGAGCTAGTTGCTGTTTTAGACTGAAAGATTCTCTTTTGACAACATTGCAAAGTTCATATTTATTTTTGGGCCCTTGGCTGATGAAACGACCTCCCTTTAGAATCTTCAAATACAAGTATAATTGACATTTTGACAATTAGCATTCACAAACAAATATAATCTAGCAAATGGGACATTAATATTGTCCCAAATCTGTATGCAAGGGACAGTTTGATAGCTGTTGTGTTTCTGTAACATAACTGAGCTCCCAGGGAGGTTGCCTGAAAATACAAAACATCTGATAAAAATTGTTGGATTGTTATCTCTGAAATGTCATAAGGTGGCAGTGAATTGGAAAATTGGTACTACTTCTGAGTAGAGCAAAGATGTAAGGAACTCAGTACAAGAGAAGGGAAGGCTTCTTTTGTTTGTTTAGGGGTTTTCATTTGCTCATTCATATCTCATGTATCACTACAAACTTCAAATACAATCATCTCTCACCTCTGTGCCCGGTAAGAGCCTCCTGGAGGTAATACTGAGACAGGAGAATAGTGAAGAGGTGATTGGGTACAATCAGCATGGCTTCACCAAGGGCAAATCCTGTCTGACAAACCCAGTGGCCTTCTATGAACAGGTCACAACATTAACAGATGAGAGGCGAGTGACTGATGTCATTTACCTGGAGCTCAGCAAAGCCTTTGACACTGTCCTGCATCACATTCTGGTCTCCAAGCTGGTGGAACATGGCTTTGATGGGTGGACTGCTAGATGGGTAAAGAACTGGCTTGATGACCGCACCCAGAGAGTGGTTGTCAATGGATGCATGTCCAAGTGGAGGCCAGTGGCAAGCGGAGTCCCTCAGGGATCAGTCCTGGGACCAGTCTTGTTCAACGTCTTTGTTGGTGACGTGGACAGAGGCATTGAGTGCACCCTCAGCAAGTTAGCTGACAACACCAAGNCTACAAAAAGGCTGGTAAGGGGCTTTTTAGGATGTCAGGTAGCTACAGGACTAGGGGGAATGGAGCAAAGCTGGAGATGGGTAGATTTAGAGTGGATGTGAGAAGGAAGTTCTTCACCATGAGAGTGATGAGAACCTGGAATGGGTTACCCAGGGAGGTGGTTGAGGCCTCATCCTTGGAGATGTTTAAGACCGGTTAGATGAAGCTCTGGCCAGCCTGATCTAGGGTGGGGTGAGACTGTCCATGGTAGGGGGGTTGGAGCTGGATAATCCTGAGGTCCATTCCAACCCTGACTGATTCTGTGATTCTATAACTTCTTCCCAGTGAGGGTGACCGGGCACTGGAAGGGGCTGCCTGGGGGTTTTGTGGAGTCTCCTTCTCTGGAGACATTTAAAACCCACCTGGACTTGGTCTTGGTGATCCTGCTGTGGCGGGGGTGTTGAACTGGATGATCTTTCAAGGTCGCTTCCAACCCCTAATGTTCTGTGATTCTGTCTTAATCAGATGTTGAATAGGTTTTCTTCAACACGCACCACTGTACATGTTCCTGCACAAGAGACTGCCGGTTTTTCCCCTCTTTCCATTGCTTCCATTTTGGTTGATCAACAGGAAGATTTTCAGTTCGCTTATCTTGTACTGGGTCATTTCTCCAGCAGCTACAGTGAGGAGGCCACCACTGCCACTCTGAAAAAGATGCAGTCATTCAAGGCTCTTGTGAACTTGGTTATCACTAGTGAATCAAAATGGTGCTGATGAGTCTACCAGTCTTGCACCCAATTCTTTAATATTGCCAAAAGGAATATTGTTCCATAGAACAATTTAGTAGGTATACTGTAACGGCTTGTGTCTTGTTTGATTGGCATGGGCTAACTCCATGGTTACAGTAGACCATTTTTTTTGCTCCCAGTGCAAAATCAGAGATTGTAACAATGACAAGTGTACTGACTGCCCAGGAGTTAATGATTAGACAACAAATCCTAAGGAGAGGTTTTCCTTTTTGTCCCAGAATAGAATTCAAATGTATCCATGTTTAGAACATACCAGGTGAGTTTATTTTTCTGAGCACGACAGAAGTTTTTAACCCTGAGAACCCCAACAATTTGCAATGATTTCCTGTCACAAAATATGCTGTCACCAACAAGTGCTTCAGAGAGCAGATGATGTTTTGCTCAACTTGATATGTGTGGGTGCACTTAGGCCTTGCAAGACTTCAGGTAAGTTTGCCAAAACACATCGAGCCAAGTGCCACGAAGAGTTTGGTGTAACAGGAGCTACGGACAATTTCCATTTCCCAATTCTGCAGCACATTCAAACAAGCAGGCACTGAATCCAGGTTCATGGCAGCATTGCGACACATGGAAAACATCAGTGACTCACTAAGCAGACAAATGCATCCTTCACTGAAAATTATCCCCTCTGATGTTCTACAGAGGTTTAAGGTTTGTCTTATCCACTGGCTCTTGAAAGAGGCATCAAGTTTCTCACTGTGCTGAGAGAACATCTTGTTCAGTTGGACGGTTTCCCTTGCTCCAGCATTTGTCTGACCACACCTTCTTCATAAATAACCCTGGAAAACAAGTGTCTGGGGCCAGAGAAGCTCTGTGATTCACAGGTCTTCCAGATATTTTTTTTCTGGAAAGCAAAAATTATTCCACTTCCCTCGGGAGTTTGAAAAGATTCTAATCTAGAAAATTATTGGACTGCTCAGGGAGTACCATGTCCCTCACATTAGATTCTGTTAAGCAGCCCAAGACTGACGTCCAGTTGCTTTATATTTGTATTTTCCTGTGCTGTCAGCAGGTGTGTTGCTGTAACGTTTATACCAAGAAGTAGATGGGTCATTCTTACAATGGAAAATTAAAATGATCCCTTTCCCCAGAGTTTACTGGAGCTCCCTCTGTAGCATAATTTTGGTAGATGAGCTAATGGATGTCCCATGCTCACTGTTTCCTGACCTCCCCAATCAACTTCCAAACTGTCTGTTGAGGAGTTTTGCAAAACAGCATTAAAGCCAGCCTGATGCCCTAGGTCAGGGGTCCTCAAACATTTTAAACAGTGTCCCTCAGACACTGTCAGGGACCGGGCTATAGTTTGGAAAAAAATGAACTAATTCCTATGCACACTGAACATATCTTATTTGTAGTAGTGCACAAAAAACAGGAAAAAGAATGCAATATTTAAAATGAAGAACAATTGTAACCAACAAAAACAAATAATATTTCAAGGTGGACTATGGGCCTGCTTTTGGCTAATGAGATGGTCAATGTTAGGTTCCATATTTGTCACTGCTAGTCGTAGCAAGTGATGCAAGTGTTCATCAGTTAGTCCCACTGGTGCTGGCTGGTTTGTGCTGCCTGGCTTGTTCTGCCTGGGAGCTGGAGGGAGGGAGGTAGAGATGGAGGAGCTGCCCACCTCGCTGATGCCACCGCCCCCATCCTCAGCCCAGTCACGCAGTCGGCAGGAAGTCATCTACGGCTGCTCAGTTTTGGCCCCCCAACCCCCCAGCGGGGTTCTGTAAATACTGGCGGGCTGCATTGGAGACCCTGGGGGGCTGTATCCAGCCCACGGGCCAGGGTTTGAGGACCCCTGCCCTAGGTCTTCAGTTCTAAGCACTAGGAAGCCATGAGAGAGGAAACTAGGACTAATCTTTAGCTGGGTCTTGGTAGACCCAGAGTGAGACTCAGGCTGGGTTTCTAAGCTGTCACTGTGACTTAGAAGTTGTACAGGGAGCCAAGCACAACAGACAACAAAAGGAAAGCAGCACCATGGAGAAAGATCTTGGAGTCCTAGAGGACACCAAGTTATCCATGGGACAGAAATGTGCCCTTGTGGCCAAAAAGGCAAATAAGAAAACCATTTCCAGCAGGTCTAGAGATTCTTCCCCTCCTCTACTCTGCTCTAGGGAGACCATACCTAGAGTACTGGGCTCCCTAGTTCAAGAGAGACAAGGATCTATGGGAGAGAGTCAGAGAGCTACAAGGATGATTGAGGGACTTCAGCATCAACCCAATGAAGAAAGACTGAGAGAACTGAGTCTGTTTAGTCTTGAGAAAAGAAGACTGAGAAGACATCTTACCAATGTCTATGAATATTTGAGGGGTGGGTGTCAAGTGGAAGGGGCAAGGAATCTCTTTTCTGTAATGCACAGTAATTGGACAAGGAAAAAGTTCCACTTCAAAATTAGGAGAAACTTCTTCACAGTGAGGGTGACAGAGCACTGGAGCAGGCTGCACAGAGAGGTTGTGGAGTCTCCTTCTCTGGAGACTTTCAAAACCAACCTGGATGCAGTACTGTGTGGCCTGACTTAGGTGATCCTGCTTTGGCAGTGGAGTTGGGCTCAATGATCTCTACAGGTCCTTTCCGACCCCTAACATTCCACGATTCTATGACTCTTCTGCATTTCCTCCTTCAGACAGCTGGTGGATGTTGTGATGTTATGCTACAGTGAAGAGATTTCCTATGCCCGCTCACAAATGCTAGTGAGGATTTGCTAGTTCCTATTGAAACAGTTTTCAGCAAGAAAGCATTGCATATGTCACAAGGTGCTAACAGAAGGAGAAAAGGCCATTGGGAATAGATCTCTGCATCACCTAAGAAGCAGAGAAAGCAGCAATGCGCCTGGTGGATCCTGCCTGAGATGCTGTCCTTGTTGCAAGGGCTCCCTGCAGACCAAAATTCCCATTCTTAGCTGCAATGAAATGCTCAACCAGCTCTTGCTGTCGCAGCTGCTTTTACCCTGGCTGAAAATAACTGCGTGGGTACAGGTCTCACCAGGACAGCCAGCTCCCTGGGGGAGAATGGGGATGATAATGCTTGGTTAGAGGCACATCCACAAGGCAAACTGTGGGGAGCATAATACACTCACATCTGCAGAGACAAACAATTGCTCTGCAATATGTAATATACAGCAAAATGGTTGAACAGAGCTACAAAACCTTGGCCATTCTACATACTCAGCCACGGTACTGAACTTGCACTGTTGCTGGACAAGGGGGTCTTTCATTTTTAGCCTGGAACTAAAGATGGTGATGCTCTTCAAAATCTGTGAGAAAATCCACGGATAATTGTGAAGTCACCAAAAATGTAGCAGTATTTTCATTTTGTCCATTGACATTTTGCCAAGCACTCTAATTGATTTAATGATCTCTGTCTACTGTCTAACCACCGCACTACTTCCTTCATATCTGGCCTGCAAGTGGCCACTAAATGTTGCTGCATCTTGTGTTATGCATCTGGTGTTGACCTGAGATGGGATAACAGCTGCTTCTAAAAGGAAAGCTCTTGCAAATCTCTAGAACATCTGGGAAAATGTGCCACTGAAACTCAGTTGTCAAGTATAAAATCTGAACAAATACATGGGCAGGCTTGAGAGTCTACAAACACAAAGATTAAAGGTAGCCACAGGAGTCTGAACAGAAAAGACTTACTGCTGTTTCTTTAAAACAGGAGTCTCAACTGTTTCCCGTATAAATGAAGATGCCTATTTCCCCTAACTCCCTCAGGACTGCTTGACATGGCAAAGACATTTACACTCTGCACAACACAGCACACCTCCTAAATTCATTAGGCTAACAACCCATGTTGCTTTTTCTTCAGCCTATCAGATGTAGTTCAAAAGCCTTTCTACAACAATCATTCAGGTTCAGGCAGCAAGATCTAACTGGATACAGACAAGAAATGAGTAGCATGAAAGAACCAAAAAGTCCTAGAAGTCGACATGAGCAATTGCCTTTCTTAAAAATAATAGTAAAATAAACGTTTCCAGAATCTCATTTCCTCCTGAACATTTTGTGACTGTGTTTGTTACAAGCAACCTACTTTTTTTCCTCTCACTGTTTATTTTGTGTATTTAACAGCGCTGGTTGTACAGTCCATTGTTTGACTAATGTTGAGCAAAGCTTATCTCCCAATCTCAGCCAGCAGCTATTGCTCACATGCTGTTCTGCAAGACTTGGATGAACACTCTTCTCAGACCCTGTGAGAGCCAGCAGCAAGAGCAAAAGCTGAACTCAACAAGGAGTGAGCATGTAAGGGCTCAGAAAGGAAACGGCAAGTCTAAAGGACGTTAGCATGATTGGAGCAGCAGCCGCTCCAAATGACCCCAAGGAAAAGAGCCTATGAGCACAAAAAATGTGGTAGGATTAACACCAGCTTTTTATAAAGAAGTCGTTTCAGGACATCTGATTTAAGGGAAGTGCTACAATTATTTATTTTTAATTGGACTGGATTTAAGCCATCTCAAGCTGATGATGCCATTCTGAGTTCAAAAGGATATGCTCTTTGCCTCATAGCATGGAAACAAGGGGAAAATGCAATTAACCGAGGAGGAAGCCCTTTCAAAAGCAGTAGAGGAAAGTGTTATTAAATTAAGCAGTTCTTGTATAGATCAGGTACTTGAAGAAAGATTTTGTTCTAGTCACTAGAAGGTGAAAGAATTCCCCAAAAAATTATTCTAGTTCTCAAGTACCACAAAATGAAAGGATCCTAGAAAGATCTGCCTAGCAAGCAGGCTTTGGGATAAGAAGACTCTGACTCTGAAAGTCACTGTTGCAGATTATCACTGCTGAAAAAGCACCTGAGTAATAACTGACCCCTGCAGAAGGCAGTGTTAAAACTTCTTTTTGGGGAAGTGGTATGAAACACACTCTGAATTAAAACCACTCTAAGTGTGGAAGTAGGGGAAGACTTATAAAATACTCAAACATCTTGCCCTGATCACAATCAGAAACAAGATACTGGGCTAGAAACCAGGGGTTGAGCTATTTGGTAATCACGGAATCACTCAGACTGGAAAAAACCTCACAGATCATCAAGCCAAATTGTTAGCCTAACTGTGACAAGCCCCTGACTGAACCAATCAAGGATTATCTCCTTGAAGCTCAAGAGTGGTTCATCCTGATAAGAAAAATCAAGCAAAGGTCTCAGGATGCACACCTGACTAAACTCTGGCATAAAAGGGAAATGTACAAATGAAGGAAGCAGGAGCAATTTAGTCAGGAGGAAGCCTTTCTGCTGTGGCTATTATTCAGCAGTCCTAGGCTCCTGAGCAAAGAGCACAGAAGTGCTGAGAGAGCTGGCTAATGTCATTGCAAGACCAGTCTTCTAAAGATCAGGAGAAGTTCCCAAGTGACAATAAAGTAAATGTCACTTCTATTTTCAAGAAAGCAGGAAGGAGGATCTGGGCAACAGCAGTCCAGCCAGTGCCACCTCAATCCCCCAAACGGCAATGGAGCAAGAAATCATGGAAACAATTTGCAGACACATGAATAACAAGAAGACAGTTGAGTGTAATCAGCATGGATTTACATGCTGACCTGGACCTCTTTGAGGGAGGCAAAACTGGAAGTTGCACTCAGACCACGCACAGCAGCTAGAGTGCTGGTCCCCAAACAGTATTTTGTCAAGGTTTCTGGGTGATCTGGGGGTTCCCTGAACAGGAAAGCTCGGGGGAGCCGAGAGGCAGATGCTGAGGTTTGGGTGCTCTCACACCATTGCCGGGAAAACACCATGGACACAGACCTCTTTAAGGGAGGAGAAACTGGAAATTGCACTCAGACCGCGTCGAGCTCTGACAGCACCAGCTGATTCAGCCACCAGGAGGCAAAAAAAAATGGTAATTGTAACAATGTGGCAGGAGAGGAAGACCAGGCGATGGTCACCACTGCACATGGATGTGGGAATTCAAACAGAGGTTCCCCAAAAAGATCAGGCTGTGCAGGTGACAGGCTGCCAGGAATGTAACACTCACTCAAGTTTTCCTGGCTGTGTATGGTCTGAGCAGGTGGATTATCTGCTTAACCAAGCAGCATATCTGCAAGATCCGGTTGAAAAGCTACAAGTGGAAGTAGGAAGGCTCAGGAGAATTGGAGAGGCTAAAATTGAGGTAGACTGGTGGAGCCAGTCTGGATAACAGCCAAATAAGAGCCAGAAACAAGGAGGGTTTCCACCACAGGGAAGTCTATAATCCACCTGGACCCCAAATCAGGGATATCCATAGGATGCTCCCTAACCTGGTGAGATCAGCTAACTATTACCCACTTGTGATCTTCCACACAGATGGGGAGGAAGCCATATTCCTTAGCCTGGGGGGAATGAAGAAAGACTACAAGGCATTGGGATGTTTGGTAAAAGAGTCTGGGGCACAAATTGTATTTTCTTCATTACTTCCATTTTGATGTGAGGACACAGGCTGGAACAGAAGGACTCAGTCCATTAATGCCTGATTCCGAGACTGGTGTTACAGGCAGGGCTTTGGGTTCTTTGATAATGACTGGTTCTATAAGACACCAGGTCTTGCAGGTCCACATGAGAGAGGTTTATCTCAGAGGGGAAAAAGGGTTCTGGGGCAAGAATTGGCAGGGCTCATTCAGAGGGCTTTAAACTAGATTTGAAATGGAGTGGGATAGTTGATGGGCGCGTAGCAGAGGGACAGAGCTCTGGTCTTAATGAAAACCAGGTGGCCTCTCGCTATCCTAGGGTGAAATCGGAGCACTCAGATCACTCCCTGAAATGCCTGTACACCAATACACACAGCATGGGGAATAAACAGGAGGAGTTAGAAATCTGTGTCCAGTCAGGCGATTATGATCTGGTTGCAATTACAGAGACCTGGTGGGACAGCTCGCATGACTGGAATGTGGTCATGGATGGCTGTGTCCTTTTCAGGAGGGACAGGTCAGCAAGGCGAGATGGTGGAGTTGCTCTTTATGTGAGAGAGCAATTGGAATGTATTCAGTTCTGTCAAGGGGCAGATGAAGAGAGAGTTGAGAGTTTGTGGGTGCGTATTAAGGGGCAGGCTGGCATGTGTGACACTGTTGTGGGTGTCTATTACAGACCACCAGATCAGAATGAGGAAGTTGATGAGGTCTTCTACAGACAGCTGACAGCAGCCTCACAGCTACAGGCGCTGGTTCTTATGGGGGATTTTAACTACCCTGGTATTTGCTGGAAGACCCACTCAGTCAGCCATCCACAGTCCAGAAGGTTCCTTCAGTGCACTGGTGACAATTTCCTGATGCAAATGGTGGAGAAGCCCACAAGGAGAGGAGCGCTGCTGGAATTTGTACTCACCAACAAGGCAGGTCTGGTTGAAGCAGTGAAGGTTGAGGGCAGCCTTGGGTGCAGTGACCATGAGATGGTGGAGTTCTGGGTCTTGTGTGGTCAGAACAGAATACCTAGCAGAATCATAACCCTGGACTTCAGGAGGGCCAACTTTGGCCTTTTAAAGCAACTGCTAGGGAAAATCCCATGGGACAGGGTACTGACAGGTAAAGGGGCTCAGGGGAGCTGGTTAACATTCAAAGACCACTTTTTTGAAGCATAACACAAGAGCATTCCAACAGGATAGAAGTCAAGGAAGGGAGCCAGATGTTTAACCATGGTTAAATAGGGAGCTGCTGGTCAAACTCAAGAGGAAGAAAAAGCGTATAGGTCACGGAAGGAAGGAATGGCCACCTGGGGTGATTATAAGGCTCTGGTGAGAGAATGTAGGGATGCAACTAGAAAAGCCAAGGCCTCCTTGGAATTAAACCTTGCAAGAGAGGTCAAGGGCAACAAAAAGGGCTTCTTCAGATACACTGCAGGTAAAACTAAAACTAGAGGCATGGTAGGCCCCCTGCTGAATGAGGTGGGTGCCCTAGAGACAGAGGATACAGAGAAAGCAGAGATACTGAACATCTTCTTTGCTTCTGTCCGTACTTCTGGGAGCTGTCTCGATCTCAAGCCCCAGATTGCTNTCATGCTTGACCAACCTGATAGCCTTTTAGAGGGCATAACCAGATAGACAGATGATGGCAGAGCAGTAAAGCATTTTACACAGTCTCACATAGCATCCTCGCAGCCAAACTGAGGGGGCTGGATGATTGGGTAGTGACATGGATAGTGAACTGGCTGCAGGATAGAAGCCAGAGAGAGGTGGTCTATGGGACAAAGTCTAGTTGGAGGCCTGTATCTAGTGGAATTCTCCAAGGGTCAGTACTGGGACCCGTTCTATTCAACCTATTAATTAATGACTTGTATGAGGGATTAGGGTGCACTGTCAGCAAGTTTGCTGATGACACAAAGCTGAGAGGAGTGGCCGTCACCCCAGCAGACTGTGCTGCCGTTCAGCATGAGGTGGACAGGCTGGAGAGCTGGGCAGAGAGAAATTTAATTAAGCCTAACAAAGGTAAATGTAGAGTCTTGCATCTGGGCAAGAACAACCCTAGGTACCAGTATAGGCTGGAGACAGACCTGTTGGAGAGCAGCGTAGGGGAAAGGGACCTGGTGGACAGCAGGATGACCATGAGCCAGCAATGTGCCCTTGTGGCCAAGAGGGCCAACAGCATCCTGGGGTGGATCAGAAGTGGGGTGGTTAGCAGATCAAGAGAGGTTCTTCTCCCCCTCTACTCTTCCCTAGTGAGACCACATCTGGATTATTGTGTCCAGTTCTGGGTGCCTCAGTTCAAAAAAGGACACAGAGCTGCTGGAGGGTGTCCAGCATAGCACAATGAAGATGATGAAGGAAGTGACGCACCTCCCTTATGAGGAAAGGCTGAGGAAGCTGGGTCTCTGCAGCTTGGAGAAGAGATGACAGAGGGGTGACCTCATTAATGTTTATAAATATGTGAGAGGAGGGTGTTAGGAGGATGGAGCCAGGCTCTTCTTAATGTCGTCTGGTGATAGGACAAGGGGCAATGGGTGTAAGCTGGAACAGAGGAGCTTCCATATAAATATGAGATGAAACTTCTTCACAGTGAGTGTGATGGAGCATTGGAACAGGCTGCCCAGGGGGGTTGTGGAGTCTCCTTCACTGGAGATGTTTAAAACCCACCTGGATGTGTTCCTGTGTGACTCGGTCTAGGTGATCCTGCTGTGGCAGGGGGATTGGACTAGATGATCTTTCAAGATCCCTTCCGATCCCTAATGAGTCTATGATTCTATGATACAAAGGGGAAATCAGACTTAAGCAAACTTAACAGCCTTGTACAGCAAGATAACTGGCTTCGTGAATGAAGAGAGTGCTGTTCCCTTTGACTTTAGTGAGACTCTTGACACTGTGTCCCATAACATCCCCCTAGACATGCTGACAAAATATGGCTACATATATGTCCAATGAAGTTGAACAGAAAATAGACATAGAATGGCCAGACCTGGAGCATCATGATCAGGGGCACAAAGTCCAGCTAGAAGCCACTCACAAGAGGTATACCCTGTTACTACTTCTTACACTGTTTAACTCCTTCATTAATTATTTGGATGATAAGGCAGAGTACATCTTCAGCAAATGTACAGATCATACAAAGCCATGAGGAGGTGATGACACCAAATGGTGTGCTGCCATCAAATGTGGCCAGGACAGCCTGGGTAACTGGACAGAGAAGAATTGCAAGAATTTCAACAAATGAAAATGCAAAGTCCTGCACCTGGGGAGAAAAATCATGGAAGCATAAACTCATGCACCAGTATGTGTTGGGGCCTCTACAGAGAAGGACATGAGACATTCTGCTGGGTATCAAGCTGGCCCTGAGCCACCAGTGTGCCCTTGCAGCCAAGAGGGCCAGCAATATCCTGTGCTGCATTAGGAAAAGCATTGCCAGCGAGTCAAGAGGAGTGATTTTTCCTATGTACTTTGCAGTGGTGAGGCTACATATGGAGTCCTGTGTCCTGTGTTGGGCTCTCCATTTAAGAAAGAGATGGGCTTAAGAGTTAGTCCAGCAAAAGGCCATGAAGATGGTTAAGGGACAGTAGCACACCTCATGTGAGAGAAGACACAGAGAACTAGGACTATTCGGTCTACAGAAGAAAAGGCTGGGGTGGATTCTTGTCCATGCATATAAGTTCTTGATGGAAGGGAATGAAGAAGAGGGACATGGATGTTCACTGACAGGGCAAGAAGCAGTAGGCACTACTTAAAACACATTAAACTTCACCCAAACACAAGAAAACACTCATTTTGCTGTGGGACGGTCAAAGAATGTAGCAGGTTGGCCAAAGAGGTTATGGAGTCTCCATCTCTGTATACAAAACCTGACTGGACGTTGTCTTGGACTACCTTTACCTGACCCTTCTAGTGGGTTGGACTAGATCATCTCTCCTGTGGGGTTCCTTCCTTCCTTCACAGTCCTGTGATGATCCACTACAGCAGTTCCTGGTGTCCTGCATGCTGATTTTTCCCAGAGGTAATTGCAGACATCACTGGTGTAATTAATCACATTGATTGCATATATCTCTGAGGATGAAATGGTTATGGAGAAACCCAAACTTAAGGAAATAGCCAGAGAAATTGTCCACAAACAAAATACAGGAACTAGGAATCATCACTTGTGACTGTGAAGTTCAGGGCACGTGCTTTCAGCAGAATAAGGAAGGTGTGGGGAGATGGAGCTTGAGAGAGCTCACAGAGTAAGGTCAGATGAGAAGTAGGAGATGAGTGACTTATGACAGCCAGTGCTGAGCACAATGCATAAGAATTTCAGTCTGTGGCAACCAATGCCACATAGTCTGGGCTGTTTGCGTGGCAAAATTAAAGCCCTGCCGCTGTATCAAAAGAAGGCACCATGCATGGACATGAGGTAATGTTTTCAAGCTGAGCACCCAGAAAATGGAGAAAACACAATTAATGTCACCTTGGGAGAAGTCTGACTTCAATGACCACCCATGAACTCTGAAGCAGAGGCAGTTTGTCAGGGCAGTAGCTCCCATGTCAAAGTATGAGGCTGTGCTTTCTCCAGCTGTGTTCCCAGTCTCGGCTACCAGCATGGTCCCAGTATATTTTATGCATTGAGGCAGGATCCCTGTAAGATAAATTACACAACTATGTCATTAATGTCTGCTAAGCAAGAGCAGATTTGATAAACATTTTTCAAAAAACAGTCTAGGAATAATTGATCTTGCCTTGGGGGGTGAGAGATGGACTGGAGTCCCCAGATGTCTTCTTGATGTCTCTTCCGGGCCTGTTTTCTGCAAAGTCATACGCACCACAATTAATTTAAGTTTGTGCAAATTATTTTAATTACTGCCTTCCCTAACTTCTGAATGCTTGATTTCAGAGCCTTTTTGACATAGATTACAGTGTGCTTTTTAGGACTCTGGTTGGTTTATTTTAAAGCCAACTCAGCCAAGCAAGGATGCCACAATATGCACATCCACATGGTTCACTTACAATCTTGTAATATGTTCACCACAGGGACCCACTGGCAACCCAGATGACTGTGCCCTCTCCAACTAATGAGGGTAAGGGAAGCAGCAGGAAAAGATCCCTATACTGCAGGCCAGCTTCAGAGGCTTGCCTTTCAAATCTACATGCTGGCAGCAGGTAAGAGTCTCAGGAACCTGGGTTCCCTTCCTAACTCTGGAGAGCAACATGTGCCACCAGGAGCTTTCTGCTAGTTTCCATCCATGCTCTCACCAGTCCTACTTTTTTTCCAGGCCCTTGAAAACAAACAGGTCTTACACTACTTCCTCTGCTCCCTGCTGTACCACTGTCAAGTCAGTGTCTCTCCTCTTCCCCTTCTTACCTTCACTAATTGCATCCTGCCTCTAGTTACATCCATATCCAGCCTCTGTCCCCCTCCCACTCCTAGTCATCTGGCTTGTCCTTCCATCACACATTTTCCCACCTCTGCTCTTTTCCCTATTCCCTTACCATGCTTTTATTTTTTTTTGGCCCAAAAGTTGCTTCCACACCCTGAATCCTTGGTGGTTTAATTCTTCTCTCCACTCTCATTCCTCTTCTTTGTTGTCTCAGAAAATGAAGCTCCCCATCTGCCCTTCTCTGTGCCAGTCAGTCACACAGCCTTTCCCTCTTCAACTGCCTCCTCCCTGAGCTGTTCCAGCCCCAGCTGCAACAGATTTTTCAACAAGACTTACCACTTTCAGATTTCCTTCTTCCTACTTTAATCACAGAACATTAGGAACTGGAAGGGACCTCCAAAGATCACCTTAGTCCAATCCCCCTGCCAGAGCAGGATCACCTAGACCAAGTCACACAGGAACATGTCCAGGTGGGTTTTAAATGTCTCCAGAGAAGGAGACTCCACAACCCCCTGGGCAGCCCCTTCCACTGTGCTCTGTCACCTTCACTGTTAAGAAGCTCCTTCTCATACTGGTGTGGAACCTCCTCCTGCCACAACTAGCTTTCACAACCTTTGTTACTGCCATGATGCTACACTGCCAGCATGTTGGCCATCACCTTTGTGACAGAAACTCCACTTTGCCCTCAGCTTGGTGCACCCTCCCACAATGGTAACTACAAGTGGGGTGGGCTCAGCCACCACATGTGGACAGCCCAGGTGCAGGGTGCTCTTGCAGCTGCAAGACATGGAGCTTACTCAGCCAGGGTGAAGTTTCCAAGGATGACTTGGTGATAGTTTTTTCTCCACTAAATATTAAGAAGCCTCCACAGATCTCTGTGGCCTGTGTTTTTTCCAAAGTCATATGTGTGGTCCAGTTTGGAAGGGTTTTGTCAAGACCCATGAGAGCTAGATTTCCAGTTTGTATGGGGTAAGGGAGATGAAGTGTCTCAGACAAAAAAACTAACAGATGTGTGTGAAATGGAGACAAACCCGTTATTGTTAGCCTTGTCCTTGGAAATGTCCTGAACAACTTCAATTTTAACTTTCCAGCATACTCCATGTGAATATTGTGGTAAAATACTCGAGCTTTAAGAAAAAGGCAAGTGAGTCCAAGATGCTTTTATGGAAAATTCTGTGCAGCCTTAATATGCATCTCAATACAGAGGGTTGTTAATGGTTAGTAATGCAATCATAAAGTATATATTGTTAGATAATGCACTCATAAAGTATTTAGTTTTCTTTCACTTTTGTTTTTTCTTATTTCCATTCTCACCAGTTATCAAAATCTGCTAATTGCTGCGTACTCTAAGCCTCTAATATTTTAGTCCTCATTGGAGGTCATTTTGCTGCAGGACAAACTCATTATCTGGAACATCCCCTGAATTAATTTATTCCATTGGTTACTCAGAGTCATAAAAACAGTGGTATTGAACTGGGGACTCAATTAACAGCTAGTGCTAAAGGAGAAATCTTCATGAGCAGCTGAATTAGTTTGAGCAACATCCTTCCCAGCATGAGCACCATGGACTCCTCTCACACTGATCACTTTGTTTTGCAAAGATGCTGTACAGGTTTATTAAATTAATTGGTGCTATCCTGGGCTTGGTCATGCTTGCTGAGCTGCTGAAGTGACACAAGCTTTATGGAAGATGTGTCACTGTGCTTTTTCCAGCAGACACAGACATCATTAGGACAGCTGTTGCTGTCTGAGTGGCATGAGCCACAATGTGTTCTGTCTGCTTTGGTCAGCCCAGCATTTCTTTTACACTCTACAGGTATGTTGCAAACTTGCAGAAACTATTGAGACAGTGGAAACTTCCCTGTAATGAAAGCGTGTCTCTCAACACTTGTAGGCATGTTGCAGCAGAACAAAGCTGTGACCTACTCTTTCATGTGCCACCCTAAGGGTAGGAAGATCTTTAAAAGTCAACGTCTCATTTATGACTGTGCATTGAAACAGACTAAACTGGTCATGGAAGGAAATTGTTTTATAACAATCTTGTAAAAAGAGAGAGAAAATCTCCGTTGCAGAGCTGTTACCTACACGGAGCTTGGCACCAGCCTTGAAACCCAATGAATAATGACAGAAACAATATTGTTTCTAGATTTCTAGGTGTATCAGAAGGTAGGAGGTCAGTGTAAAACCTGCCTTACCTCCCACTGGTGCTGCTGTAAGATTGATGCTGAATGAATCAGAGTGGGGACAGCCCAATGCTGCAAAATAAATAGGCCCTGCTCTGCCCAGTGTGGAGGTGTTGTCTCTCCTTTTAGGACCCACGGTAGGCTACAGACCTGGGGATGTGTGGTTGCAAAACTGTACAGTCAGAGAAGGATCTGAGGATATTGATTAACAGTCACCTGAATATCAGCCAATGGTGTGTCCAGGTGGTCAAGAAGGCCAATGGCATCCTGGTGTGTATTAGAAGTAATGTGGCTAGGGAAGGTGATTTTTCCCCTCTACTTAGCACTAATGAGGCCACACCTTGAGTACTGTGTTCAGTTCTGGTCCCCTCACCACAAGAAGGCCATAGAAATGCTAGAGTGTGCCCAGAGAAGGGCAACAAGGCTCATGAAGGGTCCTGAGCTCAAGTCCTGTGAGGAGCTGTTGAGGGAACTGGGGTTGTTTAGCCTAGAGACAAGGAGGCTGAGGGAAGACCTTATCACTACCTGAAAGGAGGTTGGAGTAAGGAGTCTCTTCTCTCTGTTGTAAACTGGTAAGACTAAAAGAAATGTTTGCAAGCTGCAGCAGGAGAGGTTTAGGCTTGATGCTAGGAAGAATTTCTTTACTGAAGGAGTTACCAAATATTGGAATAGCCTGCCCTGAGCAGTGTTGGAGGCATTATCCCTGGAGGTATTTAAAAGGCGTTAGATGTAGCCCTGATGGACACAGTTTAGGGGTGATCTGGCAGTGCTGGGTCAATGGTTGGATTTCATAATCTTAAAGGTCTCTGCCAATCAAAGGTATTGTAGGATTCTGACTATGCCCAGAATCTGATTGTGTAGACGGGCACTCATTTTCCCTGAGGGAAAGTTGCAAGATGTCTTTTCTTCTTTACTTAAGCACTTTACCAGAAGTATTTCACATGCTTGGGGAGTTGCTTCTAATGCTGTCATTATCTAGAAAACTTTTTGCTTAGTGGTAGACATCTCATACTTGCTTAAGCAGATGCTTGGATTGCTGATGTGGAGCAGGGTTCTTGGCTCTTTCTATTCTGATTGTCAAATTGCAATTATTCTGAATGTTGGCGTGATCCTGAGAAATTGGGATGTTTCTCTTTTTTTGTAAGAACACAAATATATGCATGAACGCAATGAGAAATATTAGATCCACTAAAACCATCCATATAGAGCAACTCCTGATTACTCAACAGCAAAAACCTCGCTCTCCGCCGTTGACCCCCTGGTATGTTTCCGAGCTCCTTCCCTAGCATCCCAGATGAAGAGAAGTCCTCTTCTTCCAGAGGACGTTTGGGCTTTTCACTGAAGTCCAAGACTTGCTGGCTGAGGAAGTTAGCCAGCTGGCAGCATTAGCTCTCATTTTCTTTTCTTTGATGGGTCAGCCTGTCTCTTATGCCTTCCTGATGAAGCACTCAAAGCCTTTTTGGCAAACACACACTTAAGAAGCCTTGATACATCCTGAGAGGTGGCCTTGTGCTCACTTGAATGACAGGTGTCAGTAAGAGAGAAAAGAGACTATGGGTTTGCTCTCTGAGAAGAGAACAACGGCCAGTAGAAGAGACAAGGCTCTTGACTCCCGAGTCTTCTTGAAAGCGTCTTCTCCATGAATTAGACCACACATCATCCTCAGGTACATTTGGTTGTTGTTGGGTTTGTCTGCTTTAAAGAATAAATTCTGATGCCCTCATGCAGCTGTTGCTGAAGGCAGTGTGGGGAGAGAGCTTTTTCCCACCAGGGCGTGGAATTTAGCCCTAAGGTGTCATGCTGTAGCACAGCAGGTACAGTAATGCTGGGCTTCCAGGAATGGCAAAGCCTCCCTCCCCCATTGATTGCTGCATGCTGATATCAGCTATTAGAAGAAGCAGGAAACAGATCTCACCATTGGAGTGTTGCGAAGAATGGATTTCAGAAGCAGGAGAGCATTAAATGTGGTTTTGTTACTGGCACGAAAAGGGCTGTAATAAAGAGAAAACGAGCTGGTATTCACTAAACTGTAAACCACTGTCAAATGAAAGAGTCACCTGTCAGAGGAAAGGAAGTCTTTATGCAGCACCTGTATTCAGGAGGCTGTTAAAAAAACCAACCCAACACTCAAACAAAAATGAGGTGCTTTCAAACAGAGGCTTGTACGTAACGTATTCATGTACAGAGTATCCCACTGTTTATGGATCTGCCTAGTACTGCTGTAAATTCAAGGTGCAGTTGCATCAGCCAATATTATTCCTGCAGCTCTCTTTGGTTTGAAATATCGCCTGGCTCATTTAAGTCAGATATGAGTTATAATTGCCTAGAAACCAGCACACAGCTCCAGAAGAATATCCTGCTGGTTCTCGTCCAGTAAAATACCCATGATGGATCATGTCATTGGGACACTGCACCAGCTAGGTCTGAATTTTCCCTTCCCATGGCCCCTTGAGAGGTACTAGGGGCTTCCTAATGAATTCTGGTCCTGTGGATTTCCCAAGCTATGGGAAGCTCCAAGCAGCAAAAGCTGTTCAGGGTTTCTGCACCTGCCAGACATATATGCCTCTCTCAACACTTACAGGAGATATGTTTGGAGGAAATATGGATGGACAAGCTATATCTTGTGAGTATATTAAAGTACCACTGGTAAATCTAGCATCTCACGGGTGCTGCTGGGAATCTCGTGTCCACTGAAGACTCACAGGAAAAATGTGAAATTCCTGCTGACCCAGATGAAATCTGTCTGCTTCTGGTCTGCCTTTCTGAGGTCCTAACTACCAGTGGCTATTCCTTCACATGCACTTTTCAGAAGGTGAACATGATCCTCTTCTAGCATCTTGCCAAATTCTTTACAGACTCCTCTGCAGCTGGAGACAGGGAGTAATGAGATATCCTCACATCACTGCAATGGGAAGAGTATGAATGACCAGCAGTGAAACCAAGAATTTTCCTCAGTGCCTTCCAAGAGAAGTTGGTATGAGCTGCTAGAGGGAACTAAAATTATAAAGTCTCTTCTCCAAGAAGATCTTGGGAAGAAAAAACCACATTCTTCATTGACATGTGCAAGAATAGGTTAGAGAACAAGAAGGAAGAAGAGCTACTAACTAGGAGACAGCATTGGCATGAGAACAAGTAGATAAAAATAGGCTATGAAAAAATGTGGGCTGCAAATCAGAAACATGTTTCCTTCTGTCAGAGTGAGGTTCTGGAATAGCCTGCCAAGAAAATTCCCAATTTTTAAGATGGACTGTGATAAGTTACAAAAGGGACTTTATGACTCAATGCTTGTTACAGCTGGGGAAATGATGATGACTAGGAGATCCCTTCTAGCCTCACATTCCTGTTGGTATGATAACAGAGGAACCTGTGCAGAGCACAGCAAATGCTGACTCACTGAGTGCTTTATATAGTTGCCTGGTAGGACAAAGTCCCTTGCACCCATCCTGTCTGCAAGAACTTCCAGGCTTAAAACAAAAAAAAATTAAAAAAAAAATCCCTGCATAAATTATTGTTCTCTGGCAGCACAAAGACTAAAGCTATGAATGCTTGAATCATCAGGATGCAGCTTATACTGATGTGTTTGATACCTCACAACCGGACATCTACAGTGTTGCTGTTCTGGCTTGAAGAGCAGACCTTGGGATAACAGCAACAGCTTCAGGAGTACATTGCTAGAGGTAGAGGCCAAGAAGACGGTGCCCAGGAGAAGCTGGGTAAGATAAGAGACTTGCCTGGTTTCTCTCAGGAGAGAAACGTTGCTCAGGAGGAGAGTGCTTCTCCATAACCCTTGTGGCTGTTGGACTTGAAGACGACTTTTCTGGAGCTTCTTCTGGACACATGGAGGTCACATACAGATATGAACATTCCCTTGTGTACTCAAAACAAGCAACACAAACTACTTGGAGACCTAGGGCTCCTGACTGCTGTTCTCTACTGTGCCACAGGAATGTCCCCACAGAAGTGTGGCACCACCATACAGCCACCATTTCTATGAGTCACACAGTCTGGTTACTTTGGGTAAAGGATACTGGTGGGTTTTTGCTCTTACAGTACTTTTTAATATCTATTTCTAATAACTGCCCCTTGGTATCAAAGGTCAGAGTCAGAGGTCCCAGCTGCTAATGCCAACACACACAAGGCAGTGTGGAAAAATTCCGTGCCAACACTGAGCACTCCTCTCCCAGAGAGATTGGCTTAATCCCCCTGGCCATAGCTAACAAAGCTCCATTTCCCCCCTTTTTTTAAAAAATCAAGCAGCTGAATCACATTCATGATCAATGTTGTTATTTACTAAACAGTTGCAAGTTGGCAGGGTAACAGGGACAGACCAAGTGATGGCAGTTGGTTGTGGAACAAGAGCCTGAAGGCTTCCTGCCTTCCTGGCTCTTGTAAAGGGACAGCCAGCAAGCATGGAGGCTTCTCATGCTGTCTGTGATGTGACCCTTCCTAAGCTGCTGTCAGCAAGGAAAGGGAGCAGAAGTGTTAGTGCATTGCTGGGTTTAGTGGGAGTGAGCAGAGGACACACAGCTTCCAACCAGAAGAATAGCACCTGTAAATGGGCCATGGGCTGGGAAAGGCTCTAAGAGATACTCTGGAGTATCTCCTATCACACTGCACACAGGAGGGCTCAGGTGGACTCATTGTCTCCTCCCATGGTTTGCAGACAGCAGCAGAAGTCACAGAGCTGGAGCCTGCAGAGGCACACAGCTAGTAGGGGAAGGATGCCTTGGAAATGTGGCTCAGGAAGCTAAAAGCATTCAAAGGAACTCACTGGCATTAACTGCTGTGGCTGCCTCGTGTGTCATTGGAAGAGGCAACCTCTCTGCTAGCACTTCCCACTTGGACGGGGATAGGGTATAAAGGATTGACAAGGGCTGCTCTGTAGCTTCTGGATAGCAGTAGCTCCTCATGTGCCCTGAAGTACGTGAGAACATTCATGAGGATGGTGAGTCCAGCAGACACCTGGGAGAAGGCAGGGGACCTCCTTCCAGTCACTTACCTGTCACTGACATTTCTGTACAACTAAAGTTTAAGCCTTGAACAGCAAAGAGGTCCGGTCTCTCCTAAGTATAAAAGATTTAATCAGAAGATACATTAGAGAAGGAAATGTTCATGTAGGACATGAATACTAAGGGCTCCCTGGGTGAGAGATGACTCTGCAGGCTATAGCCATCATCCGTGGCAAGAGCCAGTCATAGCCACAAACCTTATCCGCTCTCAGAGTCTTCCTTTCCACCTTAACAGAACATGTGCCATTGCCCCTGTAGCTGCTCATAAACTTTGGACTTGGGGCAAAACTCTAAGACATTTTGAACGGCTTAATGGAGAAAGGCTCCTCCACAGACCACACAAAGAGCTGTGGGGGAACCAAGTGCTGAGTTCAGAGCCTAAGCCAGGTGCCTGAAGTTGAGCAGCGTGAAGGCTCCTCTGTGTGTCCATGCAATGCAAAGACCCCATAACACCAACGGCAGTGAAAGGCAGCCCAGTGCCTTGCTCATGTCTTTCCTCTCACCTGCAGGCAGCGTGATCCATCACAGGGTGCTTCAACTCTTCCCTAAACCAAACCATATAGGTGTTCCTTGCTAATTACAGAGTGAGGCCAGAGCTGGGAGGGATCCAAAGCACCAGTGAGGTTTTATGTGCTCACACACAGCTGGGCTGGCTCAAAGCTGGGACCAGTCCCAGTCAGAGCCAGGGACGGGAGCCAGTGCTGAGCCGGGGTCGGGGAGGGGGCCAGGCCAGGGTCAGGGCTGGAGTTGGGCCGCCTCCCCAGCCGTGGTAAGCCACCACAAGCTGCCGCAAGCCATCCCATCCCATCCCATCTTCCCCCCAACCCTGTTTCCAGGGGGTGGGGGTGTGCCCGATCTGAAGCTCCGTGCCGGGGAGGAAGACCCCAGCCAAAAGAGGCAGGGCTATGATGATCAGCTCCTTTTATCTTGTCCCCTAGCCCCCCCCCCCCCCCCCAGGGCAGGTACTTAGGATGATTCTCTTAAAGCAAAATGCACCTTTTTCTTCATGAAAGCACAAATCTATACACCTGAAAATCCTGGTAATTTTCAAATTGCAACATCCAGCACCGCCAACTCACCACCAAAACATGTCCCTCAGTGCCCATCTAAAAGACTTCTAAACACCTCCAGGGATGGTGACTCAACCACCTTCGTCAGCAAGTTCCAATGCCTGATAACCCTTCATGTGAAACTGTTTCCTAATGTCCAAACTACACCTCTGCTGCTGCAATTTGAGGCCGTTTCTTCTTGTCTAATTGCTTGTTACTTGTGAGAGGAGACCAACACCCACCTCACTACAATTTCCTTTCAAGCAGTTGTAGAGAGCAAGCAATAAGCCCCCTTTTCTCCAGAGTAAACAATCCCAGTTCCCTCAGTCGCCTCTCACAGGACTTGTGCTCTAGATCCTTCACAGACTTTGTTGCCCATCTTTGGACCTGCTCCAGCACCTCAATG
This sequence comes from Rhinopomastus cyanomelas, assembly GCA_013400115.1. Lineage (NCBI taxonomy): Eukaryota > Metazoa > Chordata > Aves > Bucerotiformes > Rhinopomastidae > Rhinopomastus > Rhinopomastus cyanomelas. Next base: position 267,808 of record VXBP01002273.1, on the reverse strand, counting down.
TCTTTTATGCATTGAGGGCCCCAAAACTGAAGAGAGTACTCAAGATGTGGCCTGACCAGTGCCAAGTACGAGGGGCAATCAATTCCCTAGTCCTGTTTTTGATACAAGTCAGGATGTCATTGGCCTTCTTGGTTCAAAGTCCCCTGGAGGATTTTTCTGCATTCACTAGTGGATTTTAAGTTAATTTTTAGATCAGCTGGCTTCCAGATAGCTTCATGGTTGATCATTTCCTATGACCATGCTTCAGTATTTTCTAGCTCCAAGCAAAGTACTACTCTCAGTATGCTTGGTGTGGGGACAAGTCATCCCCGATTTGCAAAAGTAGCTTTGCTTCATATTTAATGGGGTCCCTAGGGCGTCCCAGCTCCAGGCTGCGGTGGGATGAGCTCCATGGGACACTTGAGGCTTGTTGGTGCTCCCGATGTGGCAGCAGCAGCCTCTGCTGCGAGCGCTGCAAAACTGCAGGTGCCTTTCTCCCATCCCCGGGATGGGGAGCCCTCGGACAAAGAACCATCCGGGTAACCACCCCGCAGGCCCGAGCTCCCCAGGAGAGGGCAGTCAGTGACACCCGCCCAGGGACATGTACATCTGGGTGGTCCCCAGCAGCATCCCGGCTCCGCTCCTCACTGAGTTGGACACGCTGTCAAATAAATCACAGAATGCTGGGTCGTTGGAAAGGACCTCTGAAGAGCACCTAGAAAAAATCCAGGAAAGATCTGAATATCCTCAGAGGAGACTCCGCAATCTCCCTGGGCAGTCTGTTCCAGTGGTCTGTAACAGACTCACTATGAAAAAGTTTTTCCTAAACCTCCCGTGTTCCAGATATTGCCCCTTGTCCTATCAGAGGGCACCACCAAGAAGAGTCTGGTCCCATCCCCCCTGACATTTACCCTTTAGATATTTATAAGCGTGCAGGAGATTTCCCCTCAGTCTCCTCCTCTCCAGGCTGAACAGCCCCAGCTCTCTCAGTGTCTCCTCGCAAGGAAGATGCTCTAGACCTCTAATCATTTCAGGGGCTCTGTGCTGGCCTCTCTTCAGTAGCAACTTGACCTTCTTGAACTGGGGACCCCAGAATTGGATGAAGTATTCCAGATGTGGGCTCATATGTGGCCATCATCAAATGATGGTAATAAATCAAATGCTGGTTACTGCATGCTCAAGGGTGCTCCTGCTCTACCAGGGCCAGGCTGTACCATGTTTTCTGACTCTACGCGGGCTCGCTCTTGCTTCAGTGCAGTGCAAGGTGGATTCAAATGGTAAAAATTCTTCTTAGGTGTGCCAAAGCATACTGATTTCACTAGGGTAGAATAATAGAATCCATTTTCTATTCAAGAAAGCTGCATTTCTGAGAGGACTGCAGCACCAAATTTGATGAGAACAAAGCTGATGAGACATTTCGGATTTGTTTGTGGCCAGCCATGGTATGCTGGTCTCCAGAGCACTCAAGATCTTCAGCAGTCTCATGCCAGCCAGGTGCTAAAGCCAGGAGAAGTGAAAGCCAGGGCAGCTGACCCAACCTGGCCAGCAGAAGCTTTCCACACCATAAACAATACTTTCCCTATAAATTGGAAAGTTTGCTGGTGATGGTCTCTTTTCCTCAATGGCCACCATCCTTGGAGGGTCTTGCCCATCATTGTGTTCCTATGACTTCACTGGAACTGTGGTGCATCCACTGCTGGGACTGCACAGTTCGCAACCACTGCACAAGCTGTGTATAATTTTGTCTACTTTATATTAATAGATATTAGTAGTAGTATAAATGTAAATATCATTATTAGAGGGGCTCATTATTTTATTAAATCTGTTGCCCTTTCAATGCATCGATCTCCTTTCTGTTTCTTGATTTCCCATCTCAGGGTGGCAGGAGGTGTCATTGGGTCGTTGAACTGATTAAATGGAGACACCAAGAAAGCGGTGTGGAGAGGCGTGGTATGATGCTCCTTTGTAACCACCCCTCCAGCTGTGCTGCCACCCACCTCTGCCTTGGTCAGCAGCCCTCTGCAACTGCAGGAGACCTTCCACACTCACACCCTGTCTGAGCTTCTCTGTGCCTGGCCTCTGCCGTGGATTTGGGCAACAGAGGTGAGGGACCCCGAGTCAAAGAATTTCACCCAGGTCAGAGCCACAAGTGCTCCAACAGCTGTGCAAGAAAAAAAACCAACAAAGGAATCTGGTTTCTGTTAACAAAATGCAACAAAAAATAAATACAATTTGGATTACCCTCTGGAGTGTTTCCACCGTCACAGTAAAGAGGGGACCTGGGAATGTTGCTCCCCATAAGATTATTGAGTTTGGTGATTCCTCCTAGAAATCTGGCAAGCTTCAGAAACAGCAGAGACATTAGGGATGGGGAAAAGTGACACAACTGAAGGGATGCAGCATGAGGGCTTTCACCATCACAACGGGTAACAGAGAAGGCAGCGCTAACATGTGTCGTTCAAAACCAGGTTTGGGATTCCCATGTCACTTGCCCTCTTGACAAAGCCTGTCCCCAGAGCGATTTTTTAATGCATTGGGTATTGAGTTGTCTCCTCCTATGAAGGCAACGAAGTGCTGAAATGCCTTCACAAACATCCCCCAAAAAAGTGGGCGCACCAGGGTCACTGCTCTTGATATTTCTAAAGTAAAAATTAAACAGACCATTTTAATTTAAACAAGTCTCATTCCAGACTACATTATCCATACAAATTGTACAGAGGGGCACAGGCCCCAGAAAAAAAGGCACAAAATAAAAGAAAAAACCTTTTCAGATCCTTTTTTGCAGTTGCTAGCTTGTATTTCCTTCTAGCTCTGACCCAAGTCTCCCCTATGACCACATAGCTGCACAAAATGCAGGTACCTCCAGGGGCTCCATCTGTGGACTCCATTTTCTCACTTTCAGGTGCTACCAAAATAACTAAACCCCATAAAGTTTCCTGCTCATACCCCACGCTCAGGTCTTTGCTTTGCCAGGGAGCAGCATGCCCCAGGCAAGCAGCAGGCTGCAACTGCTTCTGGCATCCAGCTGTGTGTCTCGTCTCCATCTGGGAGGGATGCTGGTGGGAGACCCTGCATTGGCAGCCTCTGGGGAAGGAGTCCTCTGTCTGTCTGCTGTGTGCAAGGAGCCACGTGTGTTTCTGAGACATGGTGCTGCTCCCCACCAGTGCAGATCACTCAGCTTGTGCAAGGAAAGCCCTCTGAGATGATGTTTGGGCTCTTGCAGCTAACCCAGTCTTTCCACTGCTGGCACTGGACAGATGTGCTGGGTAACTGTGGGGCACAGGCTGGGACTGTCACCTCCCAGAGTGCTGCAAACCATCTCTCAGCCAAACATGGTCTGTGGTCACTGCTGACCAAGCTGGGGGTGGCACTGCCTCCCAGAGCAGGGCAAGCTTTATTCCTGACCACCAGAGATGCCAGAACAAGCCGCATCCCTCAGAGGGACACATGTTTCGGGATGGTAGGGCACTTGCCTTTGGGGCAGGGGTGCTTCCAGTCACACAAAGGTGGGTTTCAGATCTTCTTTGAAATTCACCATGGGCTGGGGCCCACCATGGTGCTCTGTCCGTTGGCCCACATATGTGCTGGGCTCTGTGTCTGTGTCCGTGCTACTGCTGTCCAGGGAGCCACGTGGGCTATGGAAGCAGACCTCACAGCAGGGGCGGTGGCAGCCGTGAAACATCTCCTCAGAGCTGCTGCTGCTGGAGTCAGAGTCTGGGTAATAGTACAGTGAGCGCAGGGAGGGCTCAGGTGGACACCTCAGAGCACCCTGCCGTCGCCGCCGCTCCCGTGGGACGCACGGCGAAGCACCCTGGGACTCCAGCCATCGTGGCCATCCCCCTGGCTGCAGGCAGACCTTCCCAGGGATGACTGATGATACAGGTGGATGAAGGAGCCCTCCACTATTCATCTCCCCTTCCCTCCTCAGGGAGAAGTGTGCTGGCTGCCCACAGTCCCAGTCCCCTGCTTCTTTCACCCCATGGCTGACAAAAGGGGACACATGTCCAGGGAGATGGGTGGAGGTGGAGGGCAGTGGTATTTTCCGCCGCTGTCTTGCCAGACAGGGGCTGAGGGGTGCGTGGATGCCTGGGTAGCCCTCCTGGGACCCCCACCTTCCTCCTTGCTCACCTGGAGGGCCTTGGCTTCTACATGGGGGTCCCCCAGGCAGGGCTGGGCTGTAGGTTTTAACATTCAGGCTCAGCTCTTGTAAGACTTCCCGTAGCTTCTCACTGCTTACATAGCTGACTTTGGGAGATGACTCCCAGGCCATGTCAGCTGAGGTGTCCTGTCCCAGCAGCTGCTCCGGAGGCTGCCCCACAGGTGTCCCAGACTCGGGGATGTCTTTCAGGCCGTGTTCAGTGCTGTCCTCCACGTCAAAAAGCAACACCTGAGAGCAAACAGGTTCCTGGCTCATGTGTTTCCAGAGGTCCTGAGTGTTGCTGCAAGGAGGTGGTGAGCATGGCGAGCAGGGACGTTGTTGCCCATCCTGCTTCAGATCAGGGAGTGAGTGGTCCTCCAGCACATCCCCAGGCCACTGGGAGCTCCAGGTGCCAGGAGCCACCGGCAGTATGTGGGGGCCACAGCTGCTCTCTGCAGACATCAGCCTCATCAGCTTCTCCTTGGCGCTGCTCACTTGCTCCTGCAGGCTTTCAATGACAGCGTTTTTCTGCGGCAGACAAGCACACTGGTCAGGCAGGGGGCCGGCAACACAAAAATACCACCAATCTGAAAGGAGGTGCTGCTGGAAAACAGATGGCCCCTGTCTGCATGGAGAGGTGCTCTGAGGCAGTGCAGAACAGGCCTGCAAGAGCCACACCAGCAGTGTGTGTGACCCTGTCCTCCCCTGGAAAACCACAGAGTACCCCATGTGTCTCTGCGGGAAGGAGGGCATCAGGGCAGGCAGCTCTTCAAGCTGGGGTGCTCCCACCTATCACATAATCACAGAACATCTTTGGTTGGAAGAGACCTTCAAGATCACCCAGTCCAACTTCCCCACGCAGTGCAGTGAGCTGGGGACATCCGCCCCCTGCATTAATCATGTTTGGGCTGTGGGAGCCAGGAGCCAGGCTCTCCTGCTGTTCTTCCTATGAGAGTTTTGTTTTGAACCCTCCTATGCCTAAATTTAGGTGCTTTGGGGTGCCAGAGGGATGCAACAAAACAAAGCAGCTCTTCCCCTCAGCAGGTTAAGAAGTGGAGTGCCACTGCAGACTGGATGCAAGAAAGGGCTCACATCCTACAAAGTCTGCAGCCCACAGAAGGCAAGAGGAGAAACTGGTGTGGTCAAGGGGGACCAGCAGAGCCTTTTACCTCAGTGAGCAGCTGCTTCATGGAGTTTTTCTCCCCTACCAGCTGGTAGAGCTGCTCCTCACTGTACACTGAGCGGCAGCTCCTGCTTGGGCTGGTGAAGTATTTTGCCATGTGGCTCACGGTTTGACTTTCTTCTTCAAAGGCTTTCCATTGCTTCAGCTGTGGAGGAGAAGAGGGTGTTACTGCAAGTGCAGCAGGCACAGCCCCTGCCGCCGTGGTGGGAGGCAGGCGCAGCTCCAGCGTGAAGGAGACAAAGGGACAGAGAGCAGGAGACAAAGGCAGGGTGTGACAGAGGAGCAGAGGTGGGTGGCAAGAGAGGCAGCGGGGCGAGCAGTGTCACTGACTGCCCATCTAAGCTCTACCCTGTCCTTGGCTTCACCTTTAGACACAGACAGGGACAGTGCCTGCCTGCGGTGAAACCTCTAAGCGAGCTGTACAAGCCCCCTCCCTCTCCTCCGCTCCATGACAAAGGCAGTGTCACACATGCCCCCTTATCCCTGAATTGCTGGTGACAAGCTGAAAACCAGCGACACTTTGCACCCCTTTTTGCCCAGTGCCTGTGCAGAAGCCTGGCACAGCCCAGCTCCAGCTGCTTATGGATCTTGGAGGATCAACAAGCCCATTTGGACAAACAAGCTGATGATTTAAAAGATCCAAATTAAATAAAATGTTCAAGGCCCCCCGGCTACAGCAGGAAAATGGCACAAGCAGACTGCAAGAACAGCTCATCAGCTCCTCCGCCCTCTCTCCAGGAGGCCTCATGTTTGGCAGAGCATCGCCAGCAGGCTTGGCACTTGACAGAGGAGGTTTGGATCCTGCTCCCAAGGGCTGCTCATCTAGTTACACTGCATCGACTGATGTAAGGGGGGGACCTCTGGAAATCATCTAGTCCAACCACTCTGCTCAAGCAAGGTCAGTTGGAACATGTTGCCCAGGATTGTGTCTTGAATGTTTCCAAGGACGAAGACTCCACAACCTCTCTGGGCAATCTGTTTTGGTGCTTCACAACTTTCACAGCAAAAACAAACCACGTTTTCTGATGTTTAAATAGCAATTCCTGTGTTTCAGTTTGTGCCCATTGTCCCCATCCTGTCTGCAGACATCACTGAGAAGAGCCTGGCTAGCCCTTCCTTTGTCCACCCCCCACTGGTATTCAAGATCCCACGAGCCCTTGTCCTGCAGATGTGCTCTTTCTTCTGCTTCACCTCTTCCTCCCTTTCTCACCTCATTTCCTTGATCCCAAACATCCCTCCAAACATTAAACTGAGTAAACAACTGTTTCCTCTCCCCGTAACAATAGGAGCATTTTTCCCCACTAATGTTGTGGCCAGGCACACCAGGCTGCTTCTGGAGAACGCAGGAAGCAAAAGAGCCTTGCCTCACCACAAAAGACTTCCTTCACACATCTACACATCCTCCTCCTCACTCGTGGCAAAGCCCAGATTCCTTCTCCAAGAGTGCAGAGAAGGGCAGCTGTGAGACCTCCGAGCCTGGAGAGGCCATCGGTATGGCCAGAGCCCAGCTCCATATCTTCCATAGGGGAAACCCTTGGTGAGAGCAGGTGTGTGAGATATGAGAAGACAACTGCATGAAGAACCAATCCCACCAGCCCAATGGAGGAGGAGGGCAGCAGCTGTCTTGCTTCCACACATGCACTCTGTATGGCTGTACGGGCCTCCAAAAAGAACTTTTGTCTCAACATGGTCTTATTCAGAAGGATGGGATGAACAGGCCTCCTACCCCCACACCCAAGACCAGATGGCTCGCTATCTGAAGAGCCATGTCTCCCTACAAGATTTAGGGGACTTAAGATAATGAAGCTAGCTTCAGCCTTGCTGAGCCTGGCGTAATATAACAAGATGGAATTTTGACCTTAAGCCTTCCAGATGGCTTCAGCAGCGAAGAACAAAGAACTAGACACTGGCCTGAAGACCAGAGGAGGGGGGCAGCCCCAATGCCCCTCAACTCCCCATCTCCATGAGATGAGGGGGGCAGGGCAAGGTGTACAATTCCCCTTAAAAAGGATGGCTTCTTAGCAAGAGCTTTGGAAGCTTCTCCCACCGAAGGATCATCAAGGATGATGGGACACTGCTTTATTTTGGAGAAATCTGGGGACACTCAGTGGCAGTGGTAGCTATATTCTCTTTCCCTTGTCTACTCCTTTTTCCCCTTTTCTCTCCATCACTCTTTCTTTCTATCGCATGTTCTTAACCAATAAAAGCCTTGGTGTGTGCCTGGCATTCGACCTCATTTGCATCTTAATTTCACCGGTGGGATAATTCTCAAATCCCTCTGCCTGGGTCACCAAGACAGGCTGCCACCCATGGCACCCTTTTGCAGGAGGAGCATCTGAGCAGCAGCTCTGCAACGTGGCTGCACTCCTTGGAGGCTCAGGGGACTTGCTCGGGGAAGCAGAACCACCAGGGGCTGTGCAGATGAGCCCAAACACTTGAGGAAAGAATGAGACAAATATACACTCTGGCCCTACATGGCTGCTGTTGTTTAACTCAAAAGATGTACCCTTTTCCAGCCAGGTCAGCCGACAAAGGTGCCGCCATACCTGTGGGACAAAGATGAAGCAGTTGATCGTTGTCGTACACACGAGGATGCCTCCAGAGGTAAAACCAAACACTAAGTTGTGCCAAGTGCAGAAGAACCGGTGAACTAAGCAGATCACACCAGCAGTCAGGAAAACAAGGTTGACCCCAACGATGAGCGTCAAGGACTGGTTGACTGGCGAGGAGCTGACATTGTCCGTCAGACCGGCCAAGTAGGTCCCGTACAGCAGCAGGATACTCTACAAGCAGAAGAAAGAGGTTTCCAGAGCGTGGAAAATTACAGCCTGATGGTGTCAACCCCCACCTTGTACTGAGCCCCCTGAGCTCAGATACACCCAGCACCAGCCTCATTAATGCTCTTTGATGTATAATGCAGACCTTCAGCGCACGGTGGTGACACTGCAGCAAATGCCCAGCACATTCCTGCAGAAGTGGGGCTTAGGAAGGAGGGCAGGAGCGAAGACGCTAGTGGGCCCTGGGGGTGCCAACTGAGGGTGCAAGGAGCTGAGGGTCTGGTTCACAGCTGATGCCACAGGACAGGACATGGCCAGCAGAAACGAGATGTGAAAAACTCCTCTTAGTCAGCCCAGAACATGAGCAGCAAAGACAGACAGACAGACAGACAAGAGAAGTATGACCCTGCAGGGATGCAGTGGTGGGTTGTCATCACGAAGCAACAACATATATCTGAAGGGACAGGGAGAAGATTCAGAAGGACATTGAGAAAGAAAAAGCAAAGCAGAAGCAGCGATTGTACTGGAGAGAAGAGAATGCATTTGGCACCTCTTTAAATAGAAATTCAGGAAACTACCAGGTGTAATTCTTCTCTCTTCCCTTTGCTGTTTCCTGCCCAACTCTAGTGGTGGTGAAATGGGCTAGGTAAGTGCTCTGCACACAGAGGTCCTCCCTCCCACAGGGTATGTTTCCTCACCACGTTCCCCCTCAAGTGTTCCAAGCATGTATCGTTCCAGTGTGCTCGAGATTAAACCATTGAGCTGGCTGAATCCCTCCTTCCCCAAGGCACAGTGGCAGGAAACACCATCACTTCTTGCCTATCTCTACAGTGCAGAGCATGGTCTGTCTTCATGATCTCTTGGAAATACCACCTAACAAAATCCTGGCTCCAGGAAGGCCAGGGAGCACGATTCCTACGTTATTCGTGTGCTACCAGCAAGTGCAACAGCTGACCTTCTATGAAGAAACATCAAATTATTTGACATGAAGAAGTATGTTCTTTAGACTCATCTGTACCTGTCCTTCTCGTGACTGCTTGATGACCACAGTGGCCCCTGCCATGGTTAGGGTTTGTAGAGAAACTTTTACAGGGAAGGAGGTTTCACGCTCACAGTCTTTGGTGAGACTCCCAAGTTCAGAGCACCATGAGTTCTCAAGGAGGGACTGTAATAGTGAGACCTGCCTCGCTGGGAGCAAGGGTGAAGCCCAAGCCTGCTTCATAGAATCTACATTTGATCATAACCATGTTCATTGTGAGGGACTTCCAAATGGGGGACTGCCCAAAGGCAGCCAACTCCTAATCCCTGAGCAAGACAAAGCTGCATCTCACAGCCTAAGACACAGACAACAGCACTGCCGTCCAGTAAACTAGGACCTTCAGTAAGCACAACACTAAGTTGTTTGTTTGAACCTTGAGCTGAGGACTCTACTCCTGATTCCAGACATGCTCTTGGCAAGTCATTCCTGTTCCTTGCTCTGTGCCAGTAAAACCAGGGCAACGCACCGAGTGGCTTCATAGAGGCCCAAGCACGTTAGTGCTGTGGAAGACTGGAAGCGCTATGGACGCACCGAGAGAGCGCTTACTCTCACATTAGTGAACCCAGCAAATCTAGACTAAGTCCAGAGAAACCACTCAAGAAACAACTCCATGACCCTTAGTAGGGAGACAAAATCAGAGTCAAAACAATAAAGAAGAGTGCCCGGGCTTGGTAATGGGGATGTTTTACTCCAAACAGCAGTCTCTGGGGAATTGTAAGCAAAGGCAGCACCTGTCTAAACCCTAACACAAACCATGGACAAAACCAGAGGTGGAGACATGCTACTGAGACCCCAAGGAACACCTGCAATCCCTGGCACCAAATGACTTCTTATGACAGGCTAGACTAATATCTTTAAAATAGAGTGTAGGAGGGAGAAGGACTCGGCTGCATCCTGAGGTCTTTTTCTGCTCCTTTTGCTGTGATGTTGGGTGGACAGTCAATGGTTATGGTGAGTCAGAAAGGAGCTGCCTGCACTGCACGTAGAGATGCAGCCATTCCCAAAGAAAAGCTGTGATCTCACAAGCTTCATCAACAGCAGCTTTTTGAACTGCATCCAGCCTCTGACAGTCTTTGGTCTCTGTGAGACCACAGACAATTACGCCAATAATTATACCTACATAGTTACACCAGTATAGCTAACTCTGCTGGAATAATCATGGCCACGTGCAGAGCTACACCAGTGAAAGTCACCCCAGCAGCATCATTAAGCTGATACAGATCCTGTACAGGTAGGCACCAAGCACTTGGCATCAGCACCTCCTTGCTTTGGAGTCAGAGGACGCAGGGGCAGGGCCACACAGGGCATCGCTGCAGCAGACGCTCATCTGAGACACCCTGGAAAAGGTGTGTGTGCTCTAGGAAACAGCACGACTCAAGTTTTAGGAAGGGAGATAGAAGAGGTGTGGGTGTGTTGCAAGGAGAGAACTAGAGAGGCAGTGAGAGGTGGTGAGGCAGAGGAAAAGGTGGCTAACAAGGCTTTTGCAAGGGAATGCAAGAAAACAGCCAGGCAGGATGGACTGGAGATGGAAGGGCTTACAAGATCAAGAGGAGTGCACAGCGTCTGCAGCAGGCATGTAGCTTGGGAGGACAGCAACGCTGTGGGTGCTGCTGAACAGTTTAACCAGTGAGGCTGGGAAGAGGCAAAACACAACGCAAGAGTCAATAAATGGGTTACATACCTTGAACCCTAAAATGAGAACGAGCCAAAGATCGGAATAGAGAGACGCGCAGGACTGTACCCGGCTCACCGAGCAGGTCATGCCTTTCTCTGTCACCTAGGAGGCAAGCGGATGGCAGATGTGAAGGGTGCTGCCCTGGCCCAGGAGCAGGCACAGGCAGGCATACATCTGAGCATGTCTCCTCTGGGAATTCCTAAAAGGAAAGGCCAAAGCTGGTGCTGCCAGGGGCAAAGGTTTAAAGCAAGGAGGATTCTGGCCCTCTGCTGCCAACAGGGCTGCTTAAACCTTCCTGCAGGTGCCGTGGACCTCGCCTACGTCACCCAGGAGACAGCACAGACTTAGATATTTTGCAGTGGATCCTTGTCTCTAGTGAACCATATATAAACCCAACCTAGAGCCCCCAGAGGGCTTTCTGTTTGTTTTTCTTTCTATTTTTTCAAACAGCACCTCAAAACACCTGACCACCCACCAACTGCACCCACAGACAGGACACAGCACAACCCTCCACCGCCCCTCCTCATCCTTTTACCCGCAGCGAGACACTGAGGCTTCGGAAGCACTGGACTGGATCGGAGAACACCCACGTCAAGAGCAGCGCAGCATCTGCCAGCACCAATGCTGCCACCATGGCCAGCAACTGGAGGTCTTTGATGATCTGCAAACATGCAGGAAGTATTACTGTGGCAGGGAAATGGAGACCAGTAACTTCCACCCCTCTGGGTCTCTTTCTGGTTCTTTCTTCCATGGGACATTGCCATCCTAATAGTTGTCCTAGAGTGGAGTCCAACAGCTCACCAACATCCAAGCCAGTCACAGAAACTACGTTTCCACCTTCCAAACTCTTGGAAACCAAGAATAAACCCTCCCTTACAGTGTGGCCAGCTGGTAGATGCTGTGACAGAAACCAGCTCCACCAAAACTATAGGGTGCCCCACATCACAATCAGAGGCAAAAAGGGTGAGGGGGAAAAATATTGGCAAGGTGATAATTTTGCAAGGTTAATAGGTCCCAGTGCCTCAGGAATGGGAGTCCTTGCTACCATCCAGTTCCCCCGCACACCCCCTCATCAAACCTTTTAACTAATACCTACTGGTTTTGTCCTTGGAAGGAGGCCACTGAAAGCCTGAACTACACCATCACATGTATATTCAGGATTCATATTTTTTTCTATTTATGATAATTATATTGATTATTTGATTTTTATAGGTGGCTTCAATCTCCCTCCAAACTGCTGCATCCTCTTCCTTCAGTGCTGCAGAGGAGTACCCAGCACCCCCTCCCTCTGAGGGCAGATCAGATGCATCTGCAGACGACTGTACGTCAGATGCCCTTGATGATACCTGGGTTACTTGCATTCTGCAAAAAAATCAGCCCAGACCTGGGCAGAAGCACCTGTGTGCAGTGCAGCGAAGGCATGAGGCTGATGTCAAGCGAGAGCATGACCTCACTCAGTGATGGGGCTGGGACTGCATCAGGGAAGAGGCAACCTGGCAGGACACCCGCTTACTTGTAGAGTGGAAAAGCTCCTGCCCCATTGTACAGGAACAAATGAGGAGGCCATGCCCAGCTAGGTGTGAAACTAGGTGAAGGTGACCAATGAGTTTGGCACCCATCCCCCTCGTGTGCTGCTGTTATCTGCTGTCCCACACTGCTGCGGCACTCACTGCTGTCCATCCCCCTTGGCAAGTTTGTCACCCCCACCTCTGGTCTTGGGTACTCACCACCCGCTTGTCCGGCACCCGCTGGGTAAACACCTTGTAGAGTCGCCAGCTTTTCCCCAGGATGGGGCCAAACACCAGAGAGGTCCCCACACACAGCAGGCAGAGCCGTACCTGCCGGGAGGCACAAAGCGAGGGGGCTGAAGGGGCAGTCACAGGGCTTGCAGGGACACCCCGCACCCTCCCACCCAGGGATGCAACAAGATGGGTGGGGACATATCCATGGTCTTCTGGCTTCTGAAGGGTCACACCAGATACTGCAAAGCTGATCACAGACTGAAACAGATGAGAAGATGCAGATTCCTCTGCAGGCAAGTCTGCTCCCTGTCTTTTTCTCCCCACCCCAAGAGGCTCTCCTTAAAGAACAGGCAGGAAAAGCCAGTCAGCCAGAGGCACAGAGGGTGCCAGCGCTAATAAATCACGTGCTGGCACCTCCACTAATTGTCTTGAGCCCTGTGGCCAAGCAGGACAGCAAGGTGTGCTCTCTTTCACGTCCCAGATACGTGTCCAGTCTCTGTGAGACTGGGAAGAGGCACCCAGGGATCATCATTTTGACGAAGACCTGTTCTGCAGCCAAAAAACTCACCTGCAATGTTGTGGCACCTGTGGCACATCAGGCCGTGGCTGTGCTATCCCTTCAGGCTCCCCTCCCTCTATTGCACTTTTATAAGTCGCACAGCTGCTGCAGGTTCTGCCCTCTCCCCTGGGACCTGCCCCGTGTGTCCTGCGTGCCGCTGTGGCTCACACAAACAGCACACAAAAAGAATCTGGTTGTATTTTGTGTGTTGGAAGCCACAGCCTGGCCAAATGTGCCCAGCAGCCAGGTGATGACAGGCTGCAGCCTGGAGAGAAAAGGTACCAAGGCGCACGTGCACGTGTGAGCGCCCACGTGTGAGGGTACCTGCCCCAAGCCCCCTGCTCACCTGAATAAGCTTTTCCACTGAGTCTTCGGATGGCAGGCTCTGCTCCTGAATCCCAAAGAGGTAAGCACTAGTGTAAGTCAAGCCACTGCCCAGGAGGGTCACAACGTTCAGATTGGGGCTGCACATCTTCACAATCCTCCAGGAAACAAAGCAGGGAAGGCGTTGACAGTTACTGAGTGTCATAACCTGGCAGCACAGGGGCAATGGCCCCTTACAAGGATGAGAGTGGCCTAAAGGATGCTGACATGCTGTCACCACCCCAGCCCCTGCTGTTCACAGACCCTCCAGAAGTTGAGCTGTTGTTAACAGCATCCCCCATATTGCTGGAGGGCTTTGCTATCCTTAAAGGATTGATTTTGCCCTACTCTGACACTCCTGTGGGATAGCAAGACCCATCTCCCCAAAACAGATGGGTACCAGGCGTGTCCCATGGCACCTCTATCCCCTGCATAGGTCTGTGGCACAGAAAAAGTATCCCTTCAAAAAACCCCCACACCTTTACGCAGTGGCTTTATGGACAAAACTGTAGGAAGCCAAGGGCTTGTAAAAGCAAAACAGACAAGGTCACCATGGCTAGGTGTCCCTGCTGCCTGTGCCCATGCCGGGCACCCAGAACTGTGCAAAGGTGCCAGCACGTACTATGGGGACACACACCTCTGAGCAGCACACAGCCAGGGAAGCAACTTCCCACAGTCTTACTGGTGGCAACCTGCACAGCACCCAGCTCAGCCCCCCAGGCTCCCCAACATCACTTTCCGCTGTGTTTTTCTGCAGTGGGGCAGACAGAAGTGAAAACCCCTCCCCAAGGCTGCCTGGGGTGACTAACAGCAGCAGTAAGCTACGTACACCTCCAGGAACAGGCTCTTGCCACTGCTCCTTCCTTTGAGGAGATACCTCCACCCTCAGCATACTCTTAAATTCAGGAAGCTGCCAGCAACACTTGGGTTACAACTTCCCCTCTGTAATTCCACCCCATCACTCATAACCCTGTAACTGTACTCATGGAGGAGAGAATCAACCCACAGATCTCTCCTGACCTGTCACCCTTCTCCAACAAGCTCATCAAGCAAAAGCTGTAGTTCCCTGCCATCCCTCCACATAGCTCCATCCCTTCTATCTGCAGCTAAGACGTTAGTTCTCTACCCATGAGCTTCTTCCTGCCTTGCCGATGCACAACCTGGGATTCAATCTGTCTCTCTCTCCTTCATTCTTTGCTGTGCCTCAGCCCCTGGGGAAGATATTCATCAGCTCACCCTCTCTGCTGCTTGCTGAAAAAGGTCTCCTGTGCCCTCCCAGGCTGCCCTCCCTCCAGTCTGCAGATCAGTATTTACTCACAGCATGGCAAAGCAACAGCTCACACTCATTACAGCTTGTCCTGAGAATCCCTTCAGGGGGTCTAAGTCACTTGGTGATCGATTAAGGTGACCACTGAACTCAACACCAATCCACTCCAGTAGATCAAGTGCTTGAGACCGGGATGCAGGTCATGCAGCCGCTGCACCGCAGCAGGCACAGGGCTCAGGATAAGCCCTCAGGAGCAGGCCCATCCTGACTGCGTGGTGGTTATACGCAGCAGTAAATTCCTTAGCGCAAGCAGAGCCCAGAAGAGCAACAGCCCTGGCTACACACGGACTCGCACCTCTGTGCCAAACAGCGGCACAAAGAGCACAGAGGGCTTTGCCTGGTGAAGTCTGCAAGATGGATGTTATCTCTTGAGGGGGAAAGCAGTTGAGAGACCAAGGGACCAATAAAGCCAAGGAGAAGGTGGCAAGGAGGCGAGTGAGACATCCAAGACTGCTGAGGAAGGTCAAGCGTTGGCTGAGCCGGTTTCAGCTACGAGGAGTGAACAAGAGGAAATGGCCTTAAGTTGCACCAAGGGAAATTTAGACATTAGGAGAAATTCTTTACTGAAAGGACTATCAGACGTCGGAACAGCTTTGCCCAGGAAGGTGGTGGAGTCCCTATCCCTAGATGTATTTAAGAGTCATGTAGATATGGTGCTGAAGGATGCTGTTTAGAGGAGGGCTTGTGACTGTTAACAGTTGGACTTGATAATCTTAAGAGGTCTTTTCCAATCTGGGTGACTCTGTGAATCACTGACCTTCTGCTTGACTTATGCTGCAGTCAGTGCAACGGGACTCGCATCCTTTGTGCAGGACAGCACCAAGGAAAACCTGCACTTCACCAACAGCTTATCTCACCAATGTGGATCATGCTCACCACCAACACGAACAAGCACCAATATGACAGAAGAGTCAGCAGTATCTTCAGACTAGGAGTGGCCCAACAGCAGGAGGGACATGCGCTCACGGTAGAGAGCAAATGGCTGCGCTCACGGGGCTGTGCTGCTCAAAGGGATAACCTCAAGACTGTGGAGAAGGAAACCAACTCTCATTCTGATCACTCCTCTCGATGGCTTTATTGAATAGCATCTTTGGAATGAGACCACATACTGCTGCCTGTGCATCCATGCTACAGAGCATCCATGCTCTGACTGTCCACAGTTCCCCACCTTAGGGAGGAAGGAAGCAACTAAAGCAGGACCGTCTCCACCAGTGATCAGCACTGGGCACGATGCAGAATGCTGGCATATCCTTGCTTGCCCCATGCCACTCCTTATTGCTCTTTACAACTACCTGAAAGGAGGTTGCAGAGAGGTGGGGGTTGGTCTCTTCCTCCTGGTCACTAGCGATAGAACTAGAGGAAATGGCCTCGAGCTGTGCCAGGGGAGGGTTAGATTAGACATTAGGAAAAATTTCTTCACTGAAAGAGCGGTCAGGGATTGGAACAGGCTGCCAAGGTGGTGGTGTCACCATCACTGCAGGCATTTGGAAATGTGTTTTAGTGGGCATGGTGGCACTGGGTTGATTGGCTGGACTTGATGATCTTGTAGGTCTCTTCCAACCTTAACGATTCTATGATTACTTAAGGTTTGTACACTCCTGACCTTAAGCTGGCCATCAGCTGAAAGCCCTAACCCAAGGGAGCCCAGTTCTGCTGCCACAGCTCAGGGAACTATGATGGCTGAAGAAGGAAGCCCTTACCTGTTTTTCCTGAAGCGAATTGTGAAGACAAGAAAGAAGAGCGATAGCAGGATTCCTCCAGTCAGGAATGTCCACACAACTCCCACAAGGCCAGCAGAGAAGGAGAGGGAGCTCTTCCCACTGCGATCAGAAGATGTCTGTGGGAAGCAAAAGGAGTAAGGAGGAAGAGGATGCTCCTGGGACTCCCAGCAAAGGAGGTCCCTACTCTGGCATGATCATTCCTATGGGTGCTCCAACTCAGCCAGAAACACATCTCCCAAACCTCTGCTCATGAGCAGGCACCCGGCACCAGACCATGACCTTCAAGCAGGGCTTCTGAGATGTGTGTAGACAAGACACACACGCTGCCGCTTACTGAGTGCGCAGGGGCAGAGGGCTGCCCAGCAGGCTGGTGTGACTGGGAGCCAGCAGCAGAGCTGCCAGTCGTCACAGAGAACAGACAAGGGAGTGGGACAGCATCTTGCAGACCTGCTGTGCAGTGACACACCGAGCTGGGCTCCACCCGTCTCCCAGCTGGCTGGAAACTAACTTGTGTCCTAGGCAGACAATCAGCTGAGAAATGACTTTTGAGAGACGCTCCCGAAGCGGCTATGATGGAGGCACCTCTCTCCTTGCATGCAAGTGACCTCACGGATTTAAATCTCCGTTTAAAAATATCCTCTGCTCTCTCCCTGCTACCACAGGATGGATACAATGGTCCTATGTGAAGCACAACACCTGTTGCCACAGTGGATCTAAAATCCTCTGTCCTTTTTAACAGGGTGGGCGTGCGTGGGTTGGTTGGCACATGCTGTGTGTGCATCTTACTGACAATCTTTTGCTTCCTCTAAAAAACCCCACGTGACTTTTACACAACTGCTGATTACTTTTACACAAGCCCTTTCAGGGGAAGAAGACGGATGGGGCCTGAGGTGGGATCACACACCTTCTCACCAACTTCTCTGGTATTAAGTCCTTTCTCAAGTACTTCAATTCCTTTCTAGAGCGACAGACTACTTTCCCTGACAGCTGCCAGCACCCCAAACTCCCAGCTCTTGCTTCAAGGTCTGAGCTGTTTTCCGCTTCCAGCCTTGCTAGCCATAAATCTGTGGGGAGAAGCGAGACAGTCCTCTCCAGCCGATGCCTCGTCTCCCGCTTGCCCAGCCAGGCTCCATCTCCTCTGGGTGAGCACAAACAAGGCAGTGTGGAGAATTAAAGCCAGCTCATAATTCTTAAAACAAAAACCTGTCACTGCCATGCAAGCACAGCTGATGTGCTGGCTCCTGGCAGCTCACACGCTGGTGCCACACCAGTTGCAGGGCCGACTGGAAGAGCCAGCCAGCAGAGAGCTGCTGCTGAGGTGTTATACTGGGACACAGCTGCAGCACACCCCGGCTCAGTTTCGCAGCAGGGTGGAGGAATCCCTGGGGAGACACTAATCTCCCTCCTGCAAACTGCACCCCAACTCCTCTTTCTTCTCCCAATCCCCTGGGTGGCTTTTTGTCTCTCTGGGAAATGAAAACCACGTCAGAGGGTAGGGATGGTCAGCCACCCTAACTTAACACCAGGGCTCATCACGTGCCACCCTCCCACCTGCCTGGAGCTCAGAGGGGCTGGTGAGGCTACACAGGACTATAAGGCCACCCTAATTTTGCATCCTGCCTGGTCAAACCCAGCCAGGCGAGCAGGGTAGACCAGGCATGCTGGGCCTCCCACGCGTCACTCCAGCTGCATCCACTAGCAGTGGTTTTTAACCTTCAGCTGCTGCCCAAAGCATCACTGCACCCCATTACACCCAGGGACCAGAAACAGCCCCATGGTCTCCACCTTTCTTCTCCCAATAACCCCCTCCACTCCGTCTGTTGTTCCCCTGGCTGTTGAAGCTGATGGAGCACTTCATCTGCTGCTGAGAGGAGTAAATCCTGGGCCTAGCAGGGGGAACACTAATTGTAAGGCAGCTGCCAGAGCCAGAGGAGCCAAGCAGCTCATGGCTTGTAATTAAAGGTCCGTGGTTGGGCAGGGTGGTGGAGAGCTGAGCCGGACAAGCTTCACTGGTCCATCCAGCAGCCCTACGCAGAGCCAACTGCAACCCCATGTATCCCAGTGTCATTTCTACTGGCTTAGTGGTGGGGGGAAAGGTACCATTTATTATAGATGATGACTTTTAATTAAATCTTGCTTTATTCACATTTGAAAAGCACTTTGAAGTTCCAGGGGATGGGAAAGGCCAAGGGCAGAGGAAGCCATGCCGAGCGACTCCTAAACGGCTGTCGCACTGGCAGACGCATGGGAGGGTTGCTTGGCACGACTTGGCTTTTCTGGCTGGTTCCTCACCTTCTGCCTAACGCTGGGGGTCATCCCAGCAGGTGACAGCACCTGACTGGACCACGACTGCTTAGCAGCTGTACCCCTGTGCCCACCTCTACATGTCTCCACCCAAATCCACTTCTGCAGGGTAAACCTCGTGCCCCAGAGTGCTCTCCCACCTCTGTACGTACCACTGTGACCGTGCAGAGCTCCTGCAGTGCCCGCTGCTGCTGCTCCTGGCTGGCAAAACTGGAGCTGCCATCGCAGAGCTCAGAGCAGTTGAATCCCAGCTCCATAGCACATCCTCAGCCGTCATCCAGCTTGTCCCTTGTTCCTGCCAGAAAAATGAGGGTTGCCTTTCTCCGTGAGAAGAAGCCTTTGCCATACACCAGATCTCCCCATGCCAGCAGAGCACAGGGAATGGGTCTAGCAATCCAGAGCTGAGCTTACCCAAAGCGATGTGGCGCACATCCAGAGGCAGGATAGGGAGCGTTCACCTCCTGGAGTCCCTCGTTCTCTGTGTTCTCTGTGAGTCAACATGGGGTGCAGATCCCCACAGAGCACGGTGGCATCCCAAGCCCTGTCACTCCACCCTGCAAATCACCACACATCAGGCTAACAGTGGTCTCCGGCCCCTACGTCCCAGGTGCAGAGCTGAACCCAGGTGCTGTGTCAGTCCACAGCCGGCACCCCAAGTTCACCACAGCTGTCCCCTACCAATGCACCTTCCTGCACCACAGCCATTTCAGGGGGTATCTTTGCAGGTCCCCTCCCTGCACCAGCAGCTGCTGCTGGCTTCCTGGCACATTCTCTTCTCACAGCAAAGAACCAGCAAGTGAAGTCAACAAACTTCAACAAGTGTTACCACCACTTACTGGGACTTTACACCCCAGGCTGAGCGTGCAGGGGAGGAAGGTGCTGGAATGAAACACATAGCAACGTGTTTTGGCTCACTCACCAGGGGCAGCCTGACCAGCTGAGGAGCTGTTTATTGAAGAGATTTCAAAGCCTGGCACTGCTGTGCTCCCAATCCCTTGAGCCCTCTGGCTGCCAGGTATTATCCCCACCTGCTCCTCCTCCCCTCACACCACCTTCGCCTGTGTTGCCTCCTTCATGTCTCTTTCTGGTGCAGGTTTTAATAGGCCTCATTACCATTTTAGACATGAGGTCATACTTATCCTCAAGCATCCTTACTCAATTACCATTGTCACCAGTTTTAATTAGCTTCCAGCGCACGACCATATGAAAGTCTCCCGTCGTGAGCAGCTGGGGAGGAAGCGCGATGGCTCACTCCTTACTGGCTTCTAACAACAGGTGGGAGGAAAAGAATTATCCCTACCATGCTCCTTGGCCAAGCATCCCCTGCACTCACACCCGGCTCCGTCCCTCCCTGCCGCTACTCCCAACGCCTCGGCACCCTCTCCTCACAAGGCTTTTCTTCGGAAAGAAGCCTAGTGCGATGTGAGCAAAGGAAAAGTAAACTAAAATGAAGCATGTTCACCAGGACCTGGTCTGAAACTTGTTCTCCACAGGGAATAATCAGGATTTGAATGCCAGAGAAGCTTTTGGCGTCACTCTCAGCTTGTGCAAACTGATTTTCTGTGTTTGAGAAGCTGCTTACAAGTCCCAGCCCTAAAAGGCAGAGTCAGCAGGCCACTCATCCAAAATTAGCAGAGCCACCTCCAAAGCAACAACTGCAACGCAGAAGCCCCCATGTCCCGTGGGTCTGGACACTTGCCTGCCTGCACCAAGACTGTCCCCGGTGCGGGATCAGCTTGTCATGTCCTACAAACACAGCATCACACATCAGCCAGACTTACAACTATACAAGCGTGGTAGAGGTTTTCTTTTGTCAAGAGCATCACTGCAAGCCACGCTGATCAAGCTGCCCTCTCTCTCCACCTTACAGCCAGCTGTGGTGGAGTTTCCCCCACAGCAAGGCCACTCTCTGTAGGGCTTCATCCCTCAGACTGAGACTCTGCCTCATGGAGACGTGTTTAAGGACACGGGGTCTTCCTTTAATCCCTAGAAGTGCCTGTCACCTCTTGCCTTGTCAAACAGGGAGCCAGCGGCCAGTCAACCACTATCAGAGCTGTCATGAGGCCACAGAGAAATTTCAACAGGGAGCACCAGTTTAGACCCCATTCCCCTGAGAAGCCACCTCCTGGCAGAGAGCAGGAGCCCCTCGGGGTGTCCCTAACCCCCATCCCACTATTCTGAAAGTGTCTGCCACGCAGCACTGGTAACAAGCTGCGGCAAACCAGTGCCCATCAGTGTGCGACACAGCAAGCACTGGTGTGGCTGTCACCACAAGGCGCTCAGCATTTCCAGCCCAGCTCCTGCCTCTCCTGAGAGCTGGCAGCAATGCTGCTTCTTGACCTGGAGAGCATCTGAGAAGGACTGGTGTGGCAGGGGGTCACTGCCCTGCAGAGTGAGGCAGGGTGATCATTGACGGGACAGACAACACCACAGGCAAGAAAACACATCCTTAAATGTAAGGGTCTCTTGAGGGCAGAGAACTGTGTCTTTTCAGAGGGTTTGCTGGGGTTTCTTTAAGGCCCAAATGGCCAACAGTTCTGGTGGATTACTTCTGGAGCACAATGCAAGAATGGTTTGGGTTAGAAGAATGGTTTGGGTTAGAAAGATCACCGCTGCAGTGAGGAGGGACAACTTTCACTAGCTCAGGTCGCTCAAAGCCTTGTGCAACCTGACCTTGAATGCTCCCAGAGATGGGGCTTCTACCACCTCTCCGGGCAACCCGTGCCAGTGTTTCACCACCTTCACTCTAAAAAAATTCCTTCCTTATGTCCAACCCAAATCTACTGTATTTCAGTTTAAAACTGCTGCTTCTTGTCTTGTCACTACAAGCCTTGAGAAAAAGTCATTGCCTCTCTTATTCGTCCTCTTAAAGTACTGGAAGGCAACTCCATGGTCTCACCAGAGCCTTCTCCTCTCCAGACTAAACAACCACAAGTCCTTTAGCCTGTCCTCATAGCAGAGGTGTTCCAGCCTTCTGATCATTTTTGTGGCCTTCCTCTGGACCTACTTTAACAGGTCCATGTCCTTGTTGTGCTGGGGACAGCAGAGCTGGACGCAGTACTCCAGGTGGAGTTTCTCTCAGCAGAGTGGACCGAAGCAGCAGAATCACCTCTCCTGACATTCTGCTTTTGATGCAGCCCAGGATATGGGTGGCCTTCCGGGCTGCAAGTGCACATTGCCAGCTCATGTCCAGCTCTTCACCCACCAGGACCCCCAAGACCTTCTGCACAGGTCAGTTCTCAATCCCTTCATCGCTGCAGAGGAGTTAGTTCTTATTTTCTGCGTTTGTGATTCCAGAAGTACTAGGTTCCACTTGGGTAATTTCAGAGGGAAATTCAGCTCCCAGTAAGAAGGGAAAGGCTGGGGGCAGTAACACTCCTTATGCTCCTGTTAGCCTGAACATCACAGAGAGAAGAGGGAAGCCAGAGAATTATGCCAACTGTAAGTGGCATTTAGTGTTGTTTGATTGTCAGACAACAGGCATGAGGAAACACAAGAGCACACCTCCAACACCTCGCACACCCTGTGAAAACAGGTGGAGTTAAGCCCTGGCTCGGCCCACTAGCTCTGCTTGCCTGATTCTCGCCTCCTTGCCACCCTCAGCTCTGTGGTACTGCACCTGCTGGCTGGTTGGGTCACCGTGGGTAGTATCTGGTCATGGCTGAGCACTGGCACGCACGCAGACGGGATCCAACACGCCTGAAGTCGATAGGAAGTAAGAGACTAGACCACATGAAAACATATTAGCGCCATCATCCTCCAACGTAAAAAGGAAGCACTGGCTGCTGAAAACAGCATTTGGATAAAAGCAATTTGCAGTCATCTCAACGGCTGATCTTCAGGGATGGAAAAAAACCTGTTTCTTGAGATCCTACAAGAGCCAAGATGACTGACCTAGCAATGAGCAGCTGTGGACAAACACACAACTAACCCTCAGAAAAGACGCAGCTGCTGATGTCTAAATGCATTTCTTGACTCTCTCCAAGTTTCTTTTTCCCTTCAAAATGTTTCTTTTGAAAAAAAGAGGGAAAAAAACATCTTAAAGAAACCGAAAAATTGATGCAGCATGGATGGGCCCAAAGCAGGCAGAATGAACTCCAACTGGCTCCTTTTGATCTAATGTTCAAAGAGAGACTTCTTCCCAAAGAACAAGGTGATGTCCCAGCTCAGTGAATCAAAAGGTGGAAAAAATGGACATGAAACTGCAGACTGCAAAACAACCGCGTTCCGAACTGCGCCAGTTTCCACGGCCCCCGCTGTCCCGAGCAGCCGCGTCAGCCCAAAACAGAAACGGTGCGTGTACCGCCCTGCCAGGGAAAAGGGACACACATCGGAGAAGGACATCTGTGGGGCAGAACCTCTTGGGCAAGCAGGAGTGTGGCCAGCTGTGACCTTAGGATCCGCTGCCTGCCAAAGAGACCAAGAAGGAAAACTGAGGATGTGGAGAGATGTGCAGAGAGCAGAACCACTTCTGCTGCCTTAGGAAGAGAACAGGAGGACCTCAGCTCACCCACGGCAGGTTTGTCCCGCTGGCAGGAGATGGAGGTCTGCTGGTGGGGACCAGCCCCAGCTAGACAGGATGCCAGGCCACACACTGAAAGATGGCAATTTGTCCAGGTAACTGTTCCAGCAAGACGAATGACACGAGACGAGGTTTTGCAATTCAGAACACACTGCTGCTTCTGAGACAGGCTCCTGCTTTCCCATTCTGATCTTCTTGTCCAACAAGATCCCTTCCTGTTTGACCTGAGAAACCTGCAATATTACCAGCCCCAAGGCGATCAAAAAAAGTCACAAGATAAACGTAGGGCAACCCCCCACCCCAATGGGACTAGTTAAAAATCATGAGTTAAAATGCACAGCGTATCTGATGCTTAGTTTTAATTTATATTTAAAACTGCAGCATCTGGGTTTTCACACTTCCCCCCCAAAGCTCTAAAGGAAAAAGAAAGAAACCCAAGAAACTCTGACCATCATGTAATGCTAAAACCTGGGTTACAGAACCTTAGTCCCTGGGGACAGCAGTGAGCTACTTCTCCAGGACCATGCCACGCTCTTTCTCCATCCCACTGTTCCCTGTGGGATTCCCAGAGCCACTTCTAAGTCTCTTGGATATCTTCATCCCCAGCAGGCGAGACAGCTAACCCACTGCACATCCATGTGACGGGTCATGTCATCAGGCCCAAAACAGGTCATCTCCCCACCCAAGCAGTGTTCCCAGCTATGCTCCCAGTTTGGACTAATGCCCAAAGTACAGAATCATAGAATTGTTAAGGTTGGAAGAGACCTCCAAGATCATCAAGTCCAGCTGCTGACTCAGTGCCACTATGCCCACTAAACCATGTTTCCCAGTGCCACCTCTACATGATTTTTGAACACCTTCAGCAATGGCAACTGCACTACCTCCCTGGGCAGCCTGTTCCAATACCTGACTCTTTCAGAGAAGAAATGTTTTCTAATGTCTGATCTAACTCTCCCCTGGCACACCCTGAGGCTGTTTCCTCTTGTTCTATCATTACTGATTGCTGTGGGTGCTAACCACCACAAACTGCAGGACCTAGCTACACACAAACACAGGAGATGCAGGACAAACTGTATCTCTCTCTCAGCGTGCAAGGAGCTCACACTGTGACTCTGAAACCTTAAATTCTGTTTAGAAGCTAGTTGCCACTTGAATCCTCCCATCAGTTTCTGATAGCATCTGCCCATATGACCAAAGCAACTGCTTCTGAACACCGACCGTACTGATCACTGCAGTGCTGTGTTGTCTGTCCACTGAAGGTCCTTCAGCTTGGGAGGATGGCACCAGGCTGGCACATCTAGCTCTGCATCTACTATTTTAAAGCCTTTTAATGTGGGTTTAACACCCACCCAGCTCTTGTCAGTTCTGTGGTCTATGTTTCGTACTTAACAAAACCTGCACACAAAACCAAATCACCACTTTTCGAATCACCACGTGGTCCTGCAAGGAGTCAACTCACCAATCTCCCGCCAGGCAGCCTGCAAGGCTCTGAATTCTCTAAGTGCTCCATAATGACAGCTATCTGAGAGGCAGAGACAGACTAGATTGGAGATGCTCACAGGGATGAAAACTGGAATGAAGTAGTGATGGCCCAGGGGAGACCAACATGACCACTGCTGATAGGTAGGTGAGCTGAGTGCCTGGAGCTGCTGCTGAGCAATCCTGCTAAGCGGTCTCGAGCCCTCCCACATGCCCAGCCCTGGCAGCGTCTGAGCAGCATGTGGATTACATGGGTGTAAACCCCTAGGTTTCTGTCTTCCCAAAGTGGCTAGGAGCCCAGAGGTTGGGACCCCACCACCCGTTGTGCTGAGCTTATCCCCACTGGCGCCAGCCAGCTCCACAGGGTCCCCTGCACAGTACCCAGAAACAGTGGGAAACAGCCAGAAACTGGTCAGAATGCTCCTCCTCACCAAATGTAAGTGACACCATTGGCACCTGAGGTGGAAGCGCACCTTTCTGCAGTGACTGGGACAGGCAGCAGGATCTCTGCTGCAAGACAGCAACCTCAACGCTTGGGACTAAGGTGGGCACAGCTTCCCCACCAGAAACAGGGAGAGGACAAGTCCCATGTGCAGATCTAAAAAAGGATATCATGCTTTTCCTCGGCCTTTTCCCATGGCCAAGCCTCCGAGCCCAGCTGGAGGTTGCGGTGCAGAGCGCTCCAGCAGTCATGCCACATGAACAGTGAGAGCAAGCAGAACTTTTTCACCACTTTGGGCAAAATTTTAGGGTTTTATTATTCCACAATGACTTCATAAATAATTTCATTTATTAGTGGGGTACCACACCTATAGGTGCTGTTCTCTCTCTGTGGGGCAACCTTTGCATTCATCCCCAAGCCCTGTGCCAGGAGTGTTCCCATCCTAAGCACTGGACATGTGGCAGCAGAGGCTGCCTGTCAAGAATCAGAGAACCATTTCCATGATGAACCACACCTCCAGAGGCAGAAAGCAGCCGGGGCAGGTTGCAGGGCCAAACTGTATATTTGCCAGGCCCTGTGCCCATAGAACTCCTGCCCACCACATCACCAGGCACAACCAAGGAGAAGAAATGGTGGAGCTGTGCAAAAATTCCCGAAGCATTTGCTTCACACTTTGGCATCCCTGCATCCACAGGGCAAGCAGCAAGTCCCCGTCACTCCTGCCTCCCTACCCCAGGGAGGCTNGGCATCCCTGCATCCACAGGGCAAGCAGCAAGTCCCTGTCTGCAAGACTGGGCAATCCTGGATCTCTGACAGAGATCACTCCTGCCTCCCTACCCCAGGAAGGCCGGCACTTTGTCACAGGACAAGGATGCTGTTGGACACGCCACTGTGGCTGTGCAATATGTTTGCCCACTTGGATACTGATTCAGGGCACTGTGCTCTTGTACAGCATCAATAGGTCTTGGTGCTCAGAGCCCTCCCATGTTGCCTTCATTGCCCATGTGGTCCTCTCCTGCTTCTCTCTGGACATAGCCTCCTTCAAAAAGCTGACTTTCCCAGGCCATTCCCATCAAATACTGCTACTTTCTGCTTCATGCATGTGTCCCAATACGCTGCTCTGAGGCAATGCTGAGCCCCAAGTAGCTCCAACATCCCTCACCCCCATTAGCCCCCTCTGCCTTCAGGGTGTTCGCAGCAGCCTGGTGAACTGCAACACACTAAGCTGCTTTATGGGAAGGTGCAGCCTGAAATTCTTTCCCTGTTAACTGTACCATCTTTATAGGGCAGTCATGAATAAGTAGTAAAAGAGCCTGATGATTTAGTAGTTTGATTTACAAGAAAGATCTACCTTGTGGTTGAGGTGTGCACGGCTTAATTAAAAAGCAGTCCTCACCCCCACTGAAGTCATTCACTGCCGAGCTATCAAACGCAGAGGAGGAACAGGCCTCAAAGGGAGTATTTTCATAAAGTTACATTTCAGATCTAGCCCATGCCCTCAAGAGCTCTCCTTTTCCAAAGCTGGCAGAAAGCTATGGCTGTCCCTTGTTGCAATCAGACACACCACCTCCTTGCAGCCTGCACAGCACCAGCACACCTTCTGTTTCAGAAGCAGGGCTGGGATAGCCAGGCTGCAAAGCCGGGCAGCCACAACGATGGAGACAGATGCTAACTCTAGCAAAGCTGACATCCTTTTCCTTTCTTTTTTTTCCTTTTAAATTTAGCAGGATTTTGGAAATCAAGCAACACATTATGTTCCCAAAAGAGAGGGCGGAAGGGAGTACCGCACTGCAGCTCTTCTGCTTTGTAGCTCTTTCCTGCTGACCGAGCAGCCAGGAATATTTCCCCCTAGGAGACAGATTTGACTCAAGGTGCTGGAAGCCCGAGGTGTCCATGGCCCATCTAGTTCCCCTCCCCAGTACCACAGGCTGACCAACTGCACCTGGTTGTTCCCCACACAGGCTTCTCCTCCCTTTGCTGGACAAAGCAACCACCTCATCGTGGGACAGGGCCACATCAAAGTTTCCTTGAGGTCCACCTGCCAGGGCTCCCTCCAGGCTGTAATGAGGCTTGCTCGGAGATTGAGAAGTGCAGCTTCAGAATCAGAGAAGCCAACAAGTCAGAGTGGAAAGCACTACCTGTAAATCGTGCAGGCACAGGGCTCTGCAGCAAGAGAGGTGCATGCAATGCCCCGACAGCGGGCAGGTGAGGAGACCTGGCAGATACAACAAGGATGCATAAGAAATGCCAGCTGCAACTCAATACTGGCAGCACTCAGTTACCAGGGATCTGGTTTCCTTGACCTCCTCTCTGCCCACAGGTCGGGGTGAGTGGTCCATGAGCCAGAGCTCCTGGGTGCTGTGTGATGCTCAACTCTGGCAGCTGAGAAGGAGCAAACACTTTGGGGTGCTGTAGGGCTTCCCAAAGGGCTCTCACTCCCAGCACGCCGGAGTTGGGTTGTGGATCCAGCACAGAAGGTGCGCATGGGTCCTCCTCTCTCCATCTCCTCCAAGGGGAGAGGTTACACTCTAGAGTTGATGGCAAACTTTCTTTCCCCTAAATTAAATCTCTCCACCCGTGCAGCTTCCCCAGGAAGCAGCAGTTCTGTGAGAACGAACCAACCGGCGCTGCGAGTTTGCACCTTTGCATCCTACAAAACTTCTGTCGCAAAGCTCCCACAGCTATTGGGACAGTCCTTTCTGCAGAGCCACGGAGCAACTACACGGCTCCGCCACCGTTTCGAGCTCCGGCGATCTCCATCCCCAGAATGACACCTCGAACTGGCCCGCCCGCGCCCACTGACTCCCCGCAGCGCNNNCGCGCGCGCCGCGCGCGCGGCGGGGGGGGGGGGGGGGGGGGGGGGTGCCCGGCTGCAGCCGCCCCACGCAGGGCTGAACCCGCGCCCGACGGGCTCGACGAGCGGAGAGCACCGAGGTGGAAAAGCAGCAGCTCGGGAGGGAAACAACACCCTCGTCTCAACCATCCTCCGCACTCCTCAAACACCCCCCGAAGCCCCGACCCACCTGCGGGACTGCAGCTGGAGCGCGGACCTGTGGGACTGGTGGCGAGCGCGGCGGNCGGCTCAGTGCGGGGGGGCCGGAACAACCGCCTTCCTCCCGCCCGGGCTGGGGCTCCGGTGTCCTTTTTCGGTCTCAGCTGGGACAAAACTTTAGGGCAGCGGCGGAAAACCTGGGCGACACGTCACTCCCTCCCCAAAGCCACCCAGGCGGGAGCCGGGGACCCCAGTGACGCCGACCACCGCACCCCCGGCCCTGCTGCCGTATGCGTCCTGGAGCCCCAGGGCGATGCCCGGCTCCGCAGCCCGGCCCGTATTAAGGCGTCTGGCTTGGGCCCTGCCCGCAGCTGAGGCAGCACAAAAACCCCACGTCTGTGGCAGAACCGGCCCGAGAGGGTGAGTAAGTGCGAGGGTGGCCAGTGTGCTCTTGTGCGGCCCCATGGCTGGTGGTAGCCAACGTGACTACTACAAGAGGTATGTTTGCATGAGCAACACTCAGTGTCATGTGGACAGACCCACCACCTCTCACAGGATCGCCAGGCTGCGTGTTTCCTTCTCCTGCTTCCCACAGCCCGAACACCCTTAGTGATGTCTTCTGGCCTTCCCGCAGGGCACACGCTCCATTTTACTGGATTTTCTTCCCAAGCTCTGAAAGCCAAAAGCTCTGATCCAGCACACCAGTTTCTCTCGTGGCCGGCAGCACAGCGCTGGGCACTGCTGGAAAGGGATGCTTGTGCAAAGGGAAGAGAATGGCAGGTTTTCTGTCTTTATACTCTCCTGTTCCTCTCACTATCTGATGGCCAGGCCTTGGCATGAACTGTGCTCATTTTTCACTCCTGCCCATTCTCAAACCTGCAGAGCAATGGGCGCAGCCTTGGTTGGAACAAGAGTGGGGAGGTTTCTGCAGCCCCCTTAGGTGTGCTGTGCCATCTGGTGCTATCACAGACACATGGACCCGCTAGCTTCCAGTCCAGTAAAAGCATCCAGTTCATGGGTACTGGTTATGGCAACAAATCCCACCTCCTTTTACTAGACTTGACTGATGAGAAAGTGAGGAAGCTGCAGTAGGATTGCTCCACTACCTTTTCCTGTCCTCTTCCAAGGGCTCCAGGATGCCTAACACACCTCCCTCCAGAAAGCATTTGCCAGCCTGGGCACCACTGGGTGATGAAAACAGATGTGTTGAGTGTCAGTCCTGGACCTGCTGTTGCCAGTGAGGCGAGGATCATGTGTGAACAAAGTGAAGGAGCTTGGGGCCTCCTTACTGCCATGTTCAAAGGAAAATGAAAAAAAAAAAACCCTTGGCAAGCCTTGAGAGACCAAGGTGCAGCCCTGGTGGCCAGCAGTCTGAAAGCTGAAGGCCCTAATGTGGATTCATTCTGTATTTTGGCATTGAAAGCAGCAGAGTGATTTGCAGAGGCACGAAGAGTCTGCTGCTGACAGTAGCTGTGATGAAGGTCCCTCATATCTCAGTATCTCTGGAAATCTGATCTTGTTAAGAACACGGAGGCTCTTAGGCTAAATTTACCAATCTTGCCTCTGCCTCTGTGAAACCGGGATCTTAAACCTGAACGTCTCACTGGAGGGAGCTAGAACTTCCCCAGGGAAAATGGGACCCGAGTGCCTTGTCTCCAGTTCTTCCCAAAGTGCTTGTGTGTTCCACTAACTCATGCACATCACTAAGCTTCTTGCAAGGGGTGATAATGAGACATTGCTGCTTTGTGTCTGCTTTGGTTTCTCTCCTGGTTTAGCTCTTAAAACAACCCAAAGCTCTGAGGGTTTTGACATTTCCATGGCAACTGCTACAGGTTCCTCACCCAGAGAAGTGGGACTGTGACTTCATTCCATCAAGGTCTGCAGCCCTCTGAGAGCTGGGGCATCCCCGTAGTTGTCACTTGGCCTTGTCAAACACGATGAGGCTGCAGCCAGGATGTTAGGGACACCAGGAAAATGCCTGGGTGTTTTGTATGGAGGCAGGAAATGTGTGCTGCACTCCAGGTATGCGCTGAGGAAGGGTTCATGCTGATGGCCAGGCAGGAACAGGGCTCTGGAGAGCTGCGGGTGAGGGCAGGAAGGCCATAGTTAAGGTTGGGAACACAATGGTATGACTGGAGCCCAGCAGCAATGGCTCAATCTGCCATTGGGTCCTAGAAACAGAGAGCAAAAGCTGAACTTGGCTGAAGTTGCCAAGGAAAATGGGATGAGGTTTTCTCCAGCTGTTTCCCATGGGTCAGCTTGACTCAGTCCCTGGTCTTTCAAACATCTTGTTGAAAAGTCAGACTACAGAGGTACCCAGAGGGGTTCAGTGTCCATCACAGCACTGCTCGACAGGAAGAATAATCACCTGCTCACTCCTCCTCCAGCTCCCAGCACCACGTTCATCCCGCATGGAGCTATTTACATGTTATGCCTGCTGGATCCTTCTTGTGACTTGTGGCCACCTGAGACACAGAACCTCCTTTTGGAGGTATGGCCCATGTCCTGTTCTCTAAGATACGTACAGCAATTTTATATTTACTCTAGGTTTACTGCTGAGTGGGCTTGGAGTTGATTTTTGTGGAAGAGACTCCTTGCTTGCCAGTTGTCAGCAGTGACAGCTCTCTTCTGGAGCCTCACAGGTAGCAGGGATTCAGCCCATTCAGTACATGTGTGTTGTCCATGCCCAAGGGTTCTCATTCAGCCAGAGTGTCACAGAGCAACATCAACATGACCTCTGCTCTAACGAGCATTTTAGTCAAATTTTCAGTCAAGTTTCAATATATTTGTCTACGTTTCCTTCAGGACTAACTGCAGTTTGTATTTTCTTCAGTTTGGGGAAAATTAGTCTCTGAAAAGCCAAATTCATATAGAACTACCTATGCTTTTCTAATCGTTGCTTATGTTGGTTGTGATGAGGCAACTAACTGCTGGTAGCTCAGCGGCAAATTCTTTAGCCGTCATCGTGAATCTGAAAGGGAGACAGCCTGTGCTGGCTGGATCTATCCTCTACTGGGAAATTATCATCAAGCACACTTGGAAGAGCCTCTCATGAGACTTGGGGGTGGCCTGCAGGCAATCTCCACAGA
This sequence comes from Rhinopomastus cyanomelas, assembly GCA_013400115.1. Lineage (NCBI taxonomy): Eukaryota > Metazoa > Chordata > Aves > Bucerotiformes > Rhinopomastidae > Rhinopomastus > Rhinopomastus cyanomelas. The sequence continues at coordinate 236,477 of VXBP01002273.1, read as the reverse complement.
TGTGTCCTGGAATTAAATTCTCCATGCAAATACAGTTTTCTCTTCACACGCTGCAAATAACCCTGTAGAAAGATACCCGTCCTGGGCCTCGTTTGATGAGGCAGTCGGTTGCAGACACGGGTGAGCACAGAGTTCTCCCTCTTGGGCTTCACTAATTAGCCTGCTGATCTACATACAGTCTGCTCCGCATTAGCCCGCATCCTGAACCAGGTAATGTTGCCATTAGCATAAAGCACCACCCGTATCTCTTTCACTCGCGATCTCCTTTCTCAGCATGTCGTAGCCGGCAGTTGGAACATGTCTGTTAAAGGAACCATCTGGACACACTCAAGCTTTGTCCAATTCATTCTTAAAAGTGAGGCTTCTTCATGTTTTCCTCTTATCAATAAAATGGCTTAATCTGGAATTTAAACAATTGTTTTCTTCTTTTCACATACTCATTTACTCCATGGTCCTTTGAATTTCAATGGATGAAGCTTTTGCCCATTCTAAGATTCTCGTTGCAGAGTTCATTGGAAATGTCCTGCCTTTTCCAGACCATTTTTTGGGCAGTGAGGCTGGGCACCACCCTTTGGAGAGGCAGGCTATCCTGTAGCATGACTCTGTCCCCACGCAGCCCATCCTCTCAACAAACACCAGCCACTGCTTCAACTTCCAAGAGCTTCTATCCTGGGAAGATCTTCCTGGAGCCTGTGCTGAGGCACATGGAAAATGAGGAGGTGATTGGCGACAGCCAACACGGCTTCACTAAGGGCAGATCATGCCTAACAAACCTGATGGCCTTCTACGATGGGGTTACAGCACTGGTTGATAAGGGTAGAGCAAATGACATTATGTACCTGGGCTTGTACAAGGCATTAGATGCTATCATAGAATCACAGAATCATTAGGGATTGGAAGGGACCTCGAAAGATCATCTAGTCCAATCTCCCTGCCACAGCAGGATCACCCAGACCAAGTCATACAGTCAGTCTGGGTTAGAAGGGACCACAGGATCATCCAGTTCCAACTCCCCTACCATGGGCAGGGACACCCCCACAGGTGTCCGGACAAGTTGTGGATGCTCCATCCCTGGAATTGTTCAAGACCAGGTCGGATGGGGCTGTAAGCAACCTAGTCTAGTGGGAGGTGCCCCTATGCACGACAGGGGTTTTGGAGCTAGATGATTTCTGAGGTCCCTTCCACCTAAACTATTCTACAATTCTGACACCCACTCCTGCAGCTCACAGGAACACGGCCTTTGAAATGACCACATGGACTTCTCCTTTTCTAAGGTTCTTGAAGTCCTGAAATATCTCTTGCTCTTCCCCCACCATCCTGTTGGCTCTGTGACCCTTCCTAAATTCTCTCTTGTTCATTCTCCTTAGCAGAAGCTGCCTATGATAACTGCTTACCTTGTTAAGGCAACTGGGGACACGTGTGGGCCACTCTTTCCAATTGAGCCAAAGAGCTGCACTCAGGGAAGTTCCCACTGCTTGCTCCATTCCTCCTGACACAGCTTGGAAGACTGTCCGTTCAGATGAAGACTGCCAACAGAAGTCAGGTGCAGCTGAGAACAACAGTATGGACCGGGTCGTGTTCCCTTTCAGGCCTGTCTTCTCTGCTTCAGTGAGTTGCTTTGGAGTGACTGTAGGTCACTCCTACCACAGCAGATTATTAGGCTCTCCAGGGCAAGGGAGGAAAAATGGCCCTACGTCTTCCCAGATTTGAAATACCTCTCAGAAAGATGATGCTGCAGCCTTTGTGTGGTTGATGTCGACCGCACTGTTGCTAGGTAGACAAGCAAAGGTGTTAGAAGTGACTCTGGTGAGGAAAATAGGGGAAAATGGGAAGAACCAGAGGAACCAAATGAAAGACTTCAAGAATATGGTGGGAGGAATGTACTTACTAGTGGCATGAGATGCACATACCCCTGCAAGCAAAAGCTGTGGCACTTAGAGCACATCCAGGGCAGGAATGTCTGTGTGGTTTCCACCCTGCTTGGAACCAAAGCTAACTCCCACCGATGAGAACAGGTTTGCTAGCAACACCCGACTCCTCCCGCCTGTCTCTTACGCAAAATAAGTTAATCCGAGGTTCACCTGACGGGGGTCAGGTCAGAAAATCACAGAAGGCCTGAGCCTGGGACATGACCTTCTTCCAGAAGCCACAGTTTGGCCAGTTCCTTCTTGAGAGAGCTAGTGTTCACTGCTGGTGAAATAGCTGGTCTACTTCAGCTCTCCCTGGGGTCCTTTCTGCTCCACCTGTCAAGCAGATCCACGGGGTGTTAAAATGTCTGTGAGATGGCTTTCTGCACCCAGCCAGTGGTAATGCTGGATGGGGATCAGCCTGCTGGCAGACAGGACAGGGTAGCTGGATGGAGTAAATCCTCTCTGGGGTGTGGGAGAGAGGTTGCCAATGTTTTGTAAGTTGGTTTCCCACACACTTTCTAATTATTATTTTCCCGGGATGACATCAAGAAGAAAACATGAGGTTATGACTTTGGTCTGTGTCAGGCAAAAGGGAGCCAGCATAAGGTTTCTGAGAAAGCAGCAGGCTGACCCTGCACCACAGTGTCTACCTGTCCTGTAAGGGAGCTGAGGGAAACTGTGACCAAGCTTTGTGGTGGAGGACGTACCAAGCATCCTTGGTACCAGGTTTGTCTCTGGCCAACAAGCATGTTCCTGCAGGTTTGGTCACAGGACTTTGAGAGAATTGATTGCCTCACCTTTGATGAGATTCTCTCCAAACAGGTAGGACCATTCCCATTTTTCGACTCATGTCCTAAGGGAGCGAGGTTTCTTCAGTGCACATATTTGCCCAGCATCCCCTCCTCCCCAGCAATATTTAAACCACCTCGCAAACTACAACAAATCCAAGAGTGGGCTGGGGATCTCAAAGCTATTAATTTTCTGCGAGTTCCAGTGGATGGAACTTGCAGAGAAGAGAGAAACCTGATGAATGGTTCCCACTTCCATGCAGGGAAGAAACGTGCACAGCTGTTATTAGACACTGGCAAATCGCTGTCACAGAGATGGGATCAGGCACAGTCACTCCTGAGCAGCAAACCAGGCAGTCTGCTGTGGGGAAGACAGGGCATTCTTGATTGAGCTCCCTACACAGTGACACATTTTCTTTACTGTAATATAGAAAATAGGAAAAACATCCCCGAAGACCCATGTTTTTCTGCTTGTTGCTTTTTCTCTTTGTATTTTTCACTGGAGACTTGGGTTTTATTGGTGCCCATTTTTGGTGAACGGATAACTAATCATACAGTGGTTCGGGCCGAAAGGGACTTTCAAATGTCATCTAGTTCCAGCTCCTCTGCCATGGCCAGGGACACCTCCCACTAGATCAGGTTGCTGAAAGTCCCATCTAGCTTGGCTCTACCTACTTTAGGTAGGGAGTATTCACACCTTCTCTGGGCAACCTGTCCTAGTGCTTCACCACTCTCCCAGTGAGGAATTTCATTCTAATTTAAATCCACCCTCTTCCAGTTTAAAACTGTTACCCCTTGGCCTGTTGCTATGTTCCTTAATAGTCCCTCCCCATCTTTCCTCTAGGCCCCCTTCAAGTATTGAAAGGCCACAAGGTCTCCACAGTCTTCTCCAGGCTGAACAGTCCCAGTTCTTTCAGCCTGTCCCTGTGGCAGAGCTGTTCCAGTCGACTGATCTTTTTTATATCCCTTCACCAGACCTGGTTCAACAGCTCTGTGTCTTTCTTGTGCCGAGGACACCAGCGCTAGACACACTACTCTAGGTGGCATTTCACCATAGTGGAGCAGAGCAGGAGAATCATCTCTCTTGACCTGTTGACCCCACTTCTCTCATGCAGCTCAGGATGTGGTTGGTGTACATTGCCAGTTCACGTTGAGTTTTTCGTCAACCAGCATCCCCTAGGTCCTTCCCTACAGGACTGCTCTCAGTCGACTCGTTGCCCAGCCTGTATTTGTGCCTGGGGTTGCCCCAACCCAGGTGCAAGACTTTGCACTTGGCCTTGTTGAATGTCCTCCAAGGTTAGATGGTTCTTCAGTAAAAGATGATGCCTGGGTGCCACTCTGACCCTTCAGAGTGGATGCAGAACACAGAGGTCCTGAGGAACCAGCTGGCATTTGTCCAAGCCCAAGGGCCTGCTGACAAAAGATACCAGGATTTCAGCTAATTTTAGGGACTGATCTTGCCAGATGCAGTTGATAAGATCTGCCTGCTCTTTCCCTTCATACAGTCTCAGTGTAGGATTTTTATTAAAGGTTTGGCATGAGCTGGAACCCAGGGGAAGCATTCAGCCTCTGATGCTCATCTGAACCACCAAACCTTTTAAGGTTCACTTGGTGCTGCCAACAACACCCAAGCCCAGCATTGATTAGTGGTCTCCTGGGAGGCACCTCGGCCTCTTAGGGTTTGACAGGGAAGCTATAAAGTGTGCGGTGGAGCCGCGTTTCAGGTGTATCTGTCTGCTAAGTCACGGGTGGTAAGTGATGGTTCCTTCAATTGCAGAAGTTTGTGACTACTCGTAAAGTCACATAATGATCTCACCTCAGGTATTCACTGTGCTCTTTATTTTACCTGGCATGTGGAGATGTTTTTCTTTCTAACAATCAAGAATAAAAACAAAACCAACCGCCTTTCCATGAATGCAAATCTGTCACATCTAATATACAACAGAATCACAGAACATCAGGGACTGGAAGAGACCTTGAAAGATCATCTAGTCCAATCCCCCTGCCAGAGCAGGATCACCCAGACCAAGTCGATCACTCCTTGTTTCTAGCTGCTACATCTGAAGTGCACTCCTTGTAAGAGTTGGAAAGACAGGACACCACCTTCCTTGTAAGGTGGCCTCTTGTCAGAGTGGGGCCCTGGAGTTCTCGCTTGCTGAGCACTCTGCTGCCAGACAAGGACTGCACATCCCTGATCCTCGGTCAAGGAGACACTTGCTCGCGGCAGGCCTTAGCGACAAAGCTGAGACTGGTCTGAACCTGAGGCTGACAACAATGTGGAGCAGAGAGAGGTGTTTATTGCTCCGTGTTTGATCCTGAGGCTGGAGGGAGCCTGTTGAGTGAGGAGGTTCCCAAGACCAACAGACTCTCAGGTGAATGGACCATTCTGGAGGACAGACCAGCAGGCTGTCTTCTTACCCATCACTGCAGGGACAGCTCTGATGTGTTGGAAGCCAGTGGTGGAAGAAGGTGTTCGTGGGCTCATTAGGAGGAAGAAGAGAAGGCAAGAAGTAAGAACTGGAAGAAGGCCACTGACCTCTTGCACAAGCACTGTGGAAAAGCAGGTCCACGCAAGTGTGGATCTTGGCTGAGGGGATGTCCTGTGCTGGCTGCCAGAGAGGGGACTGCTGTGTGAAGAACAGAAGGGAAAAAGCGTACGATGGGGCAATGGAAACATCTTTATGCAAAAGGGAGAACAAGGAGAGAAGAAAGGGATGATGTGTGGAAGCAAATGGGAGTGAAAATGGGCCAGTAAGGACGAGAAGATGAATCAGTCTGATAAGTCACTCTGAAGCCTTGACTTTCACAAGGACAGCACTGTTGATTCAGAGACAAAGGCAGAGTAGGTTATGAGAAAAAGGGTCAGGAAATGAAAGTTACTGCCATCCACATTTTAGTATCTGTAATGTCAAGAATAATGTAATAAAACTGAGTTCAAGGCAGTAACAAGGGCAGGTGGAAAGGTGAAAAGAGGAAGGAGCTGAGGCCTTCTCCAGCAGTAAATCATGGAATCATAGAATGGTTTAGGTTGGAAGGGATCTTGCCAGCCCCCCAGCAACCCCAATTTCCTCAGCCTGTCTTCATAGGAGAGGTGCTCCAGCCTTCTAATCATCCCTGTGGTCCTCTACTGGACTCGCTTCAATAGTTCCACATCCTTCTTATACTGGGGACTCTAGAACTGGATGCGGTACTCTAGGTGAGGTCCCACAAGAGTGGAGTAAAGGGGGAGAATCACCTCCCTTAACACTCAGGTGACACTTGTTTTGATGCAGCCCAGCTTATGGTTGGCCTCATACACTGCCAGCTCATGTTGAACATCTCATCTGGCACTTGGACTTGTAGAACCTCATGCAGTTTCCATGGGCTCTGTTCTCAGGCCTGTCAGGGTCTCTCTGGATGCCCTCCTTCCCTCCAACTTGTCAACAACACCGCACAGCTTAGTATCATCAGCAAACGTGCTGAGGGAGGGACTCAGTGCCACTGTCCCTGTTGCACACAAAGACCGTAAACAACTCTGGACCCAAGACAGACCCCTGGGGACACCACTTGTAACAGATCTCTTCTTGGACATCGAGCCATCGATACTAATTTATGGCACTGATGTTTGACTATGAACTCAGATGGTGGTAAGTGCAAACACATCCTTCAGAACGAACAGTTTGAGCTTCAGGACTTGAGTGACAGGAGCTGAATGGCACTGAAGACTAGCAGTGTGAAGGTGCCTGCTTCACGACAGGTAACAACACTGCTGTAAACCCATTGTTCATCCGTTCAAAGTAACAGAGAAAGCGGAGCAGGAACAGCAGAAGGGGTGATGACTGAGAAACAACAAGGGAAAAGCAAGCCTGGCATGCAAGGAAAGGATTGCTTCTTGCTCTTTGTAAAAGCTGGCACAAAGGAACTTTAAAAGCAGAACCATTGTTTCAGATGTGGCTTTGGAGCAGCTTTCTGTGGATGTGTGACGCACGATGTAACAAACACATGAGTGCCTTATCCTTGATGGGAACTGATCTAAAAATGCCCACATTTTGCACCTAAAATAGAAGCAACAATAGATTATTCCACAGGTTTTGACGTTATTTTGAGTCAAGGATGTGCACTTCAAAAATCACAGAATTTTTTACTAAGCTTTGAAGCACTTTGATCAATAAGCTCGCTGCTGAGTTGCCACCAAGAAACTTGAAGCAGTGACTTTACCCCAACATTTAGAAACTGGGATGAGAAAATATTTTAAAACCTACAAGAGTTTTTGCTTGCTGTCATTTAAAAATCACAGACTTCAGAGAGGGACACAAACCAGCTGGCGCTGTGATCTCCTTAGTCTCTCTGATCATTTTGAAGGCCATTAATCATGGGCTGCTTTCAAAATCAATCCTTTCTTAAGAGAAGAAAGAAAAGCCTTTGGAAAAGTTTACGAATAGATGTTTACCAATAAAATCTGCTTCGAGAAGACTCCAATTACTGAATAAAAGATAACGAAGACAAGATATTTGTCAGCTTTTTTCACCCTGGAGAATTGTGAGAGGAGTTCGTAACAAAAGCAACAGGGCTTTAAAGTCTGAGAAGGCTGTTTCTGTAAAAGGAAAGGGAAGTGAGGGAGAAATGAATTGCTGAAATGGTTGTGCTGCCACATAAAACTCAACAGTCAGGTGGGAACCTCTCAGATCTGGGACGTTAAGGCTTGTTACAATGAGAAGGGAACATGGGCAACAGAGGGGTTTTTATCACTCTAACCAGGAGTGCCAGCGTTGATGTCTTCTCATAAAACACCAATTCAGCTTCTGTGCTGCTTAGTTAGTCCCAAGTAGGCTTCAGAAAATACATTATCCTGGTACCTGGAGCAGTAGCAACATTACACTGGAACCGTCTTTTCAAACGCCGTTTCATAGGGCCTTAGAACGGTCTCAGTCGGAGAGGACCTTAAAAATAATCTACTTTGACCTTCCTTTCCATGGGCAGAGACACCTCCCACTAGACCACATTGCTCAAAGCCCCGTCCTACCTCGCTTTGGACACTGCCAGGGAGGGGTATCCTCAAGTTGGAGGTTTCACAACTGGATGCAGTACTCCAGGTAAGGTCTCCCAAGAGCAGAGAGGGAGAATCAGCTGTTGCCAGGATATTCTGGACTTCAGGAATTAATGCAATGCCTGGACAAAGTTACCAATGACCCATGCCTACCTCTGGTTGCCTGGAGCACGACTACAAATGTTACGGTTGTTTGGGGAGCCTTTGGAAGGTTGGAAAGGTTTTCCATTGGCTACAAACCACCAGCTTCTTGAGGAATTGCTGGGTCATGATAACCATGAACCGCCTTATCATCCCAGCTATTACTAGAAGACCCATCTGTCAGTGCATTAATACAGTCAATAACTATGATGTGTATTTCCAAATTTTTAACTTGCTACATCCATGTCCGTGGAAAAATCAACTCCTGTTACCTTTACACATGATTAATTGCGTTTGCCTCTATCCACAGGGACCATCGTTGCTACTTAGGTAATGTCAGACCAGAGCAGATGCACCTCATTTCATCATGTCAGAGTATCGCTGGACTTCCACTTTGCCCCGAGAAGGTTGGGGACAACACTATGATGGTTTAAAAAAAGCATCAGGTGAGAGTTGACTTCATCAGACGCTTGTGATGGAGGAGATAGTATAGCAGGCATATTCCTTAAATTTGCTGAAAAGCTACAGTTTGTCTGAAAAAGGACTTAAGGGACTAAGGGTTCAGAGAATCATATTAAAGAGGATAGTCCCTTCCTCACTCACCTGTTACAGAAGTGACCTTCAGATGCCGTGGCAAATGGGCACAGATCACCACCCCGCATTGTATTCTTGCCAGCACACCACAAAGGATGTTGGAAAACGTTCTGTTGGGACAGCCTTGCTTTCAAAGCTGGTGACAGGTTTGAGGGGTTAGCCTGGGGTCTATGTTCCTTCAGCCATAAGAGGAATCCCCCCCAGAATGTAGGCAACCAGTAGCGTGACACAGCAGTGACACTGCTGCCACCCATCTTCAATGCGCTTTTCAAAGGCAGTCACCTTGTAAGGGTGGATGGGTCGGCGGCTACGGGAGCAAAGCCAGAGCAGAAGGGCTGCCTAGCAAAGGCACCGAAGACACCTGCCATTTCCTAAGCCTAGGAGGCACCTCACATAAGCCTGTCTTGTTCCTGTGTGCACTGCATCGTGCGCTTTTTATGTCTTTGCCAGCAGGCCCGCCAGCTCTGGGGAGAGCTTGTTTCCGAGACAGCCACTCACCCCATCAGCACTAATTACAGTAATTCCCTTTCCCCTTGCACATGCATTCTTTCCGCGCTCTCTGCTGATGGGAGACCAACCCTGCTAATCCCCTACTGTGCAAAAGGCATTGCATAGGGGCACTGGTGGTGCAAGCTGGTGCTGGAAACAAGCAGAAGCTCAGGCTTCTCCTTGCCAAGGGAACACAGTGGCCCTGGGTGATGCCCTGCTCACCTTTGCCCTCTTTCCTGGGGGGAATTCACTAGCCATAATCCCCTGCTTCAGGTGGGGAACACAGGACCAGGAATACACCCCATCAGGTCTTTAGCAGCCACCATTAATGCTGCCCAAATGTATGGCCCTAAACCAAAGCAGACCACGTGAATAGGCTAAGATGCCCACAGCCCCTTACCAAGATATGAAGAAGAAAACAAGATGCTCCTGAAATGCCCCACAGCAGTTTGCTCCCTCACGGCCCACATCCGGAGAGACATCAGAGTGCAGGGATGAAAACAGCCACTGCTGTGACAAGGCTGGAGTACCCCAGCAAAAATGTGATCAAGGGAGGTTTTTGCCTCCTAAGGCCACACTCCCCCCTCCACGTACACACCAAACAAAATCTGTTTTATTAAAGCCACTATGTACTATTTCCAGGCAGGATGGTTGCAAGGCTGTGCCTGGGTGCTCAAGCTTTCATGGTGGGCTTTTCCCTACAAATCATGGCAAAGGGTCATCTCTGAACAGGTTTTCAAAGTGCAAGGTAGGCAGGTGGGGCTGCAAATTGTGAAAGACCAACATAAAGTTTCAGACATTCCTGGACCATTTCAAAACACGTTTCGACGAGCCCAGTCACATGGGGGTTTTTGCAAGGCCTTTTATGATTCTATCTCAGCAGAAGGCTCAGGACTTCTTGAAAGCAAGACAGACCGATAAACAAACAAAAAGATGCAATTTAATTGTAAATATCTGAAGAGAGTGACTAGTGAACCCAACTTTGGAACAAACACGCTGGCAGTGTTTATTTGAAGACACAAACTGATGCTGCAAACACTCAGGTCTGATTTAGACTATAAAGGGTGTTTGGTTATATAAATGCAAGAGCTGTTTTAAAATCTTCCAGCAAATCCCTTTCAGCAGAGCTATGCACAACAGAAACAAAGCGCTTTCACCAGCCCCACCTCTGCCTGTGGTGGGATTAAACAAGCAGGGGGCTGAGTTCGAGTCCCACAGGCCCTCTGACCGAGACAGGGCAATACACGGAGAAATGAAACCCTGCTTGCCATTCCCATGATGTGCCAGCTTGGTGATGGCTTGTTCAGTGCCATCCTGGTCACAAGCAGAATCCATTGTCATGTGCCAATCACTGGGCTGTTGTTCCTGAGGAGGGCAACCACACAGTGTTTTCTAAGCACAAAGGACAAGGTTTGCTTAGTATGATGCGTGTTTGTTATGAAGTCACTTTAACTGTGGATGCCAGGACCCTCAGGCATCATGGAAAAACATTTTTCCACAAGAGCATTTTCTTTTCATGTGCATTTTCAAACCTTCAGGCTGAAGCTTACTGTGCAGGGTCAGCCTCCCAGCAAAGTAATCCTGTACCTTTTGTACAGGTCCTTTCACCAGCAGCTGATGAGTGTTCTTGCTGGTGTAAAAAGTGATGACGTTGACCCACAGGGCTTCAGCTTCTGATCTCCACCCACACCCACATGATCATCTAGGTGAAGGGTTTTGTTGCCCTCCCAACTTACCAATTTATCAGCATCTGTGTCACAGCACGGGCCAGGACCGTGCGATACTCCTGGTCTGGCACATTGCCTTGCACACGCAATGACGCAGCTCGGTGAAGTCATTCATTGGCCAGCACACCAGCGGGGATCTTCAGAGGCGAGTAAAGGGCAGTCAGCCGTGCAGGGCTTCGACACTTTGATCGAAGTGCAATGTTTAGGACACACTTAAGACTTGCTCATCAGTGCTGACACCACACCCTGCTTTTTCCAGTCAAGATGATGTTACAGACTGGTCATATGGACAACACTGAAGATACGTTAATCCTTTAGCCAGTCTGATAACTGGTGGCAGCTCAAAGCTTAAGTCCTAGGCCAAGACAAAGAGAAGTGTCCTGGGTGTTCCCTTGTGTTGACCAATCCTGGAATCAACAGCAGATGAACTGCACCCTCACCTCACTAAAAAGTAGGACTTAGGCCTTGCTGCAGATTACCTTCTCTTTCATCCCAAAATAGCCTTGGTGGCTGCTAAACCTTGGCAAAACTCTCTGCTTAGCTGCTGAGGATGAAAGAGGAGACTGCAGCAAACTGTTGAACAACAATTCTGTCCTAGGTTTGTCTAGTTCAAACCGTAACACATGCTCTCAGTCCTCCTTCAGTAAGCTACCACAGAGCACTGGCTACAGGAAAGGGAAGAGACACTGCCATGGAATGGCATCTCCAGACTGTGACTAAGGATGCACAGGGCCCTGGCCTTCAGCACAGCACTAGGACTAAATTGTTTCCGGGTTTGGGTTTTTTTTTTAAATGGTTACAACAGCAACTCACGACATCGATGCAAAGGAAAGGGCACACACAGCCCCAGCCAGTCGCCTAAGGTAGCCCATCGGAGTTGGAAATGTAGAGCTCTACTTTATGAAGAGCTCTTCCAAAGCATTGATATAACTGCTCCCTTTTAGATCTGTGCACCTCTGCAGGAGCCTGAAGAGTCAATTTACCCTTCTGAACATCTGCTTCAGGCATCTACTTACTTTACATTCCATTAACACTCTTCTGTTTGTGTTACCATGGAACAGAGAACGTTTGGTATTAGATGATGGGCAACTAATGTCAGGAAGATAAGATCTGGAAGATGCTGGACATTTGGAGAGACTTATGCACTAGAAGCAAATTACAGCACCAGAGGATGAGAAACTGTGGACTCTTCATCCCTGGAGATTTCTAAGTCTCAGCTAAGCAAACACACAGCGACCTGAATTAGTACCAGCAACAGTCCAGCTCGCATGAAGAGGGTGGACTAGAAATCACCAGGCGTTCCTTTGAACCAGCACTTATATGATTTTGTTTCTGACTATAACAAAGGTATTAAGGCTGCACAGGAAAGACCATCTTTAAACTAGCTTAAAGAGAGGCAATAATATTCTCCATCTGGTTATTACCACCAAGGTCACTGCATTCCATTCCTTTTTTATGTTATTTGAAATGGGGCTGCTGCATAATTTGACAGGGTTTTCATTACATATGGAGCTGAACCATCTCTGAAATAGTTCCTGCTGAAGTTAATATCAAGTATTGGGTGTTTCCCACTGTCCCACTTTCCAATACACCACATTTCTGCACTGACAACCCATAATTGCACGGCAGGATCTGAAACATTTTGGCAATAGATCAGAAAAACTCCTCAGGATGTAGGAGGAAACATGGGATTACAAAAGAAATGGGAACACATTAGCCAGTTAACATGATCAGAAAATTAACATTCAAACAGTCACTCCAGGGTGAGCATATTAAGAAGGAAACAATTCAAGAAGTTTAGATCTGTTGTTTCAAATTGCTAGAGAACACCAACACAACACTACTTTCTCTGGGTCGTGTATTTATCTTGCCTGTGAGTTGTTTCCACCTTTAAACTGTGGGGCACATTTCTGCAACAGAAGGGTCTGGTCTATCACAAGTGGACCTCCAAAGCCAAATGTCAGCAGCTCCTTTGGAATTTTCACCTACACTTGGTTTTGGACCACTGCTGTGTAGAGGTCCAGTCACATCTGTTCCCCAACCATGCACAGCCCCATTTTTAAAGTTCACCACTCTGCAAGGCTTCACTACCAGAACTGATATGTCGGCAAATAAAGGACAGACAACCTTAGAAATCACATTTTTTGGTCTAGTGTTTGCAATTTGTTTTACAGCTCATGACAAAATACTGTTAGGTATTAGTCTACATTCATACAGTTATAGCAAAATACATTTTTAAAATATAAGGCACTTCAAGACTTCTTAAAACAAATGCTCATGACAAACTCAACAAGAGGGCTGGATGAGATTCCTATTCTACCTTTAATGTTCAGGTCAGTGAGTGATCAATCCTCTAGTGAAACAGGCAAATGAAATAATCAGTAAAGGCTTCCAAGATAAAGTTACTGCTGTATTAGTGTGCATTCCAAAGGAGTCTATTTGAAGCATCTTCAGCTGGGAAGAGAGGGCATGGTGTGAATAAGATGCATTAAATAGTTCTTTGAACTGGGCAACAAAGACACATTGCAGGGATTAAGTTTCATTACTTTCATTGGATTAAATTCCTTCCATTCATTATTGCCAACAACAGTAAGGAACAAAAAGGATCTGGTTCTCCCCTGCCTCCTCCTCACTCCCAATATAACTCAATACCAGATTTCAAAGACTTAAAATGACCAGGACAGACGCCCATGAAAACCTGCATCTGGCCACTTCAGAGTATGCTTCAAGATTCATTACTGACTTCCACAAGCTTCACCTCTTTATTCAAGAAAGAGAAACATGAAAGAACTGGCAACTGCATAAATTGCTTACAATCAAATTGATATTTTGCTGCTTTTTAAGATGATACCACTGCCCACATTAAATACTTGCATTCAGAAATGCCCCAGCAGCTCCCCTTGGCAGAGAGATGGCAGGGCAGAGGATGAACGTGCACAGGGCCCCAGGCCCTGCAGGGAAGAAGGAATGAGCAATTCTGCTTTCACACGCTTGCGTCTGGCTTGAAAGTAGTTTCATGCTGGACATGCTGGGCTGTTGTAGCAACAAGGGGACTGATACCAAAACACTAACTGAAGACTTCCTTTGGAAACACATCTGTGAGAACTGAAATCTGCTGTTTAGAACTGACAAAAAGAGCTACAGGGCTGGCAAAATCAGGGTCTGCTTCTCAGGCCCCCTAAGAAGACAGCACCAACTAGTCCCTATCATCCTTTAGTTCTGAGTTGTGTCTCACCTATTTTACTGCCCAGTACACTTTCCAGTTTTTGGGGTCAGAGAGCCTTGACTCCCTAGGGATCAGTATGTTAGGTGCTACAGTACAAACCCACATACCTGGTCCTCTCAAATCCACCTCTGAGGGGAAAAAAACCCAATCCAATCAATCAACCACCCACCCACTTGTTTTCCTTACCAGTCCATGACGGTTTAACTTACTTGAATTGCACTTTAAAGCCGAGCAGCAGAAAGAAAATTTGCTAGTTATATTTGGGAATCTATGTAAATTTTTAAGAGGAAAGACACTGTCAAGTCTACAAATGCATAGAGGTATCAGCTGCATAAGCTGTCAAGTTTTGACCTGACTGCAGTAATGAAGCCATAAAATAAAGTAGCCTATTAGCCCTATTAGAACTGGGGCAGATAAGGGGAAGGAAACAAACACAGTTAAAGTCAAGCCAAACTGGAAACAACCACCATGGGTCTTAACCTTCACGCCGCACAAACCGGAGCTGCGGTGAAATCTTAACTTTGTGAAAGGTAAAAATGCACGACCAAGACAGCTGCTGCTCAAGAGAAGAAAGGAAGGTGGTACCTCATGGCCCTGAGCTCAAGAGATCTCGAGATCTCAACTTGTATGGCTCAACTCCACTGGCAAAAGAGCAAAGCTCTAGATCACTAGTTGCTCACTATTACTATACTAGCAGCCAATGAAAACCGTGTCTCTGCAGTCAGCTTACTGTCCTTCAGCACTGGTTTGATGCTAGAAGAAGCACATGAAAGAAAGAGGAGATGAAGAACAAAACGCAGGCAACTTGCCGATTTCCTGTTTAACTAACAGGTTGCAGTTGGTTTCTCTAAAAATCCGTATCTTCTTCTTCTCAAACAAACCTCACTGAATTCCATAAAATAACATCCAGTTGCTTTAGATGTAAACATTATTCTGCCTTAGAAATATACTTAACAGAATTATTTGGAAAGGCACAGAGCACGTGCAATGTAGTTTCTCATGGACCTGTGCACGTGGGGAATCCTCAGACTAAGCTGCAGAGATTAACAGTGGATGGGGTGCTGTTTACAACCACACCACTCCTTCTGTTGAATTCCAGTTCTCTCCAAAGGAAACCAGGGAAATTAGCAGCACTGTCACAGAACTGCAAGTTCAACCTGCGCGCCAAGACAGACTGGAACACTCAAAGCTTTACAGACCTTGTTCTTCAGGTCACAGTAAAAGGAAAACTTGTAGATTAATTAAAAAAAAAAAAAAATCACTAAAGCTAGTTACAAAGAGTAGAATTATCAAAGTGCTTTTATATATAAAGTGTCAAATACAATTAAACAGGACCACTAACAGAGCTGCCATAAGCTTTTCAAACAGTTATGCGTGTTTACTGAATGCAGGTGAGGAGCACAGGTTTTTAGTTGCCCCCTTAGGATCCAAGTGAGTTAAGAAAAGCTTTTTCTTGTTCATTTAGCTTCTTAACACAACATATTTGCTGTGCTTATGTGTTCAAAGGCACGGCTGGATTTGCTCTATCTGCACCAAGACTGCCTGCCCTGAAATATTAATGAAGAGGCAACTCACGCTGAGCAAACCACACAAGGGCTCCACAAGTTAGAGTTACTGATCAATTCATAATATTAATATAATGAATTAATTTAATTTCTTGATACTTAGAAATTTTAAGCTATTTTCTGCAGCTTTCCTTTAAGCATAATTTAAGATAATAGACGTGTTATTTGAACAACCCAATGGACTGTCAAAGCTGTTATAACAAGAGCAAATGCAAACCACTAATGAAGAGGTTTCAATATCACCTTGTGCAAGATGCTCACACCATACACCCTACTGGCTTTTTCTTCTCATGGATAAGAGAAGAATTCAGCGAAACCAAGCCACATTCTCCATGACACTTCTGTCAGAACTTCCATTTCATGCAGCTGCTGCCTACTTTAAGCAGATGATCTTAAAGATGGGAAGAAACCCTGTGCTAAGCACAGCAGAGCTTGCTGCAGGCAGGGGGACATGGCTGTTTAGAAACTTATGCCAGTCAAGACTTCTCCTGCAATTCAGATATAAAAGCAGATTTGCTCCAGTAAGCTGACTAAAAAAAAAAAAGACACAGAATCACATCTGGTCCCTTGCAAAGGCAACTACAGCCATGAATGTGAAGAAACATCAAGTTTCTGTAGAACAACTTGCTGTTTTCTGAAGGCACCATAAAGACAGAAAACCTCCAGGTGAAATGGGAGAAAGGAGGAAAAATAACAAATATGGTTAGGAGGAAACACTTAGAGCAGCTTGGTATCACAAGGGAGAAAAAAGGCGGCTCAGTTCTACGATGGCTGTAACATCTGTAACAGCACAGAGACCCCACGCCTCTAGGCAAAGGAAGAATAACCAGAGCTTAGAAAAATCTACTCCTGAACAAAAAACTTCAAAACCCAACAACTCTCATTTTTAGTGGATGGGTGTAAAATCTGTTGTGAAATCAAAGGAGAGAGCAAGGAATTAAAATGCTATATAAAAGGCTGGGGTTCATACATAACTCACATGGCATCATTCGCCTGTTTCGGAATTACCACAGTGTTAAAAGACCTGGACAGTCTCCTTTGCTCTGCAGGATGACTGAATTCCAGGGAAGTGTCATGTACTAAAACCCTTCTCAATCCGCCAGTGAGAACAAATCCCCCTCCCTAGCCCATATGAGGGAGGATGGGGTGTCTCCTAGACAGGAGATGTTTCTAACAACCCCAGGCACCCTACAGACAGTATGCCACTGAGTTAGTTCTCCTAAGTAGCACTGCACCAAGCAAGTCTGGCTTGCTAAGATGTTCTGCCCCTTCTGTGGGCTTCAGGACAGTTTCTTGTGAGTCCTTCAGGCCAGGGGCTCATGCTTTGCTGTTCCATTACTGCTTTTCAAACATGTTCTCCCGTTCTTGCTCCCCATTATCCCAGAAGGACCTTCTGCATCCTCCGCGCAGCAACACTGGCTTCGTCCTCAGAGTCAGACTCACTCTGGGAAGTAGAGCTCTGGGACGCAGAACTGCAGGGAGAGGAGCACTCTGGTGAGCACAGGTAGTGCATCAGCGGGATGCGGTACTTCCCACAGAAGTCAACGAACTTGATTTGTCTGACGCAGCTGTCAAAGTAGACACCTGTAAAGGCACAGGCAACAGTAACAACATATTAGAGCCCACATGGATAAATCTTAAGGCTCTGCAAGGTTGTTGTGGATGGTCCAAATGCCTCAGATTAGGATTTTATTAATGCAGTACCAGATGTGAAAGGACAAGAAGGAACCAGAACACTTATACCAATGTTTAGTATCTTTTCTTCATAAAAACCCCTTAAAATCCTGTAAAACTGTATTTGGTAGGTGATCCAGAATGGCACAGTCTACATGAAAAGACACAGGGCAGCAACTTCCACAGAGTTTGGCAATTTCTTCTAATCACTGGGAAGAAACCTCAGGCTGGGAATTTGCAAGCTTCTTAAATGACAAATTAATTCACCCACTCTATTTTCAAACTTGTAAAACTTCTTCTACCAGCCAGCAAAAATGCATTCACAACTAGACCTTCATAGCTCTACTTTCCTTTTGCTTGAGTGAAGTCACCATGCTGAGTCTGGATGCTTCTTTCCATGGCAACAGCATTGCTGTAACACACAGTTACACTACCTTCCTGCCACAGTAAGTGATTTTAGACACTGACATTTTCAGAAATTTGCAGCAGTGTTTTGAAATCCTGGCTGGTCTGGAGCAAGCTTTTTTCCTGCAGTCCTAGAGCAATGCTGCAGTGCTGTGCTAGCTCACAGGAAAAGCAAAAAAGAGCAAAGCTGATCCAGTGCTACCCAAGCAGTGCTAAACTCTAAAAAAGGAAACATTTCTTTCTCTTCCAACAGAAGTTCTAGCCCTTCTAACTTCGCTTACGGAGCCTGCTTTGATATCATCCTGTAAGGCGATAACACCCTGCATTATGACTCCAGGGTAGAGAGTAATTAATCTTTTTTTTTGTTTCTCCCCCTTAAACTTCTGAAGGACAAACAGGCAGGTCATTTACAACGGGTAAGGATTAAGCATTAAGACAAATTAAGGCAAATCACTACAGTCTTTTCTATTGGTCCTCTTCTTCCAGGAACTATTCACTACAGTCCCAAGTAAGAACTAACCAAGTTGCTTCTCGTAACTGCCAAGCATTACAGTCCCTCTCCTCTTTTTCATCCAGAAATGAAACTTGCTGTTCAGGAAGAGTCCCTGCAAAAGTTCTCCTGTCTGTTACTTAGTCTGAGCTGCTTCAGGGCAAACATATCAGAAACTTCAGGCCACTAAGGCACAGAAGAGCGTTGGGATAAGCTGCAACAACTTTGACAGGAACACTGTCTTACACTCCTATGCAAATACAGAAAAGCAGCGCTACAACTCTGAACATCATTCCTGAGTCAACAAGATTCCTTAAAGGCAAGTTTGCAGGAGAACTGGAGTCAGTGAAACACAGCTAGAACTTGGATGCAACAACACAACTAACCGGACTGAACTCCTGAAGTCATAGCGATCAAAGGGAAAGAAACCCATCACATAAAAGCAGGAAGCAGAGCGGTGAAGGTGAACTTACCCCCACACTTAGGATTGGGACAGTTGCTGGCCAAGCTCAGATACCGGACAAGATTTTCTGGGAGATCACTGGGAGCATAAGCAACGTTGCGAGTTTTAATTGTCCGCCCAGCCAGTTCCTGAAGACTTGGGGGATTGTAGGTCAGGTCACGGACAAACCGAACCACCAGCGGATTCCCACGCAAGCTCAGCTCTTCGAGGTGAACCAGGTTAAGAATCTCTCGAGGAAGGTAAGTCAGCAGGTTATTGTGCAGGCTAAGGGAACGCAAGGAATGCAGCCTGAGGACGGAGATGGAAAGCCAGTCAAGATGTGCAAGAAGCATCAGTCCACAAGCGCATTACACAGACTCGCCCCTCTCCCACCAGTTTCTTTTTCTTTGACTTCTTTCTAAAGCATAAATTCATGCTAAAAGACCTGCTGTTACTCCAGCACACACAATGCCCTACAAAACTTGGCTCAGCTCCAGAATGCCTCTTACAGAGAAATGGTCTTCAATACAGTACTGTCCCTCTTGGTATTCCCTGCACAGCGCTCCCTTAAAAGGGTAGCACAGAACAGAAGAATACAGACGGAGCACTGTCAGGGGGAGATAATGTTTCCTTGGATCCGGGGCAGGCATCAAGAACACTTCCACGCAACACTTTGAATAAGTCACCTGCTTTCACTCATGTATTAAATATGACTGCTGGTAGGCAGCCAGCCCTGGAAAACCCCATGTCTTCATTGCTTGCGGCTACACCGCCTTGTGCTGTGATACTACCAGATCTCAAAAGCTAAGCAAGGTTAGGCCAGGCCAGCTCTGGCAAAACAGCAAACAGTTTTTTGGCTTTTGGAGGAGGCATTCTCCTCACTCAGGGAGCATCAAGCAATGCTCCAGCACAGTGTCAAGGGATGCTTTCAAACCAGTACAAGTTACAAGACAACTTGACACTGTACAGAGAATCACTGAATCAGTTAGGTTGGAGTTGGAAAAGACCTCCAAGATCATCAAGTCCAACTATTAACCTAACCGTACCAAGCCCACTGATAAACTACGTCCCTAAGCTCCACATCTACGTGACTTTTAAACACATTCAGGGATGGTGATCCAATTACTTCCCTGGCATAAAGAATAATCCCACTATATCATCAAATTTCAACTCCAAAAACTCCATGCTGCCTTTCAGTTGCTTCTGAGGTTACAGCTACACACTGCATTCTTCACATCCCATCTTAGGCCACTTGTACAGTTTGCAGTGTCCTCCTTTTCCCATTAAGAGAGAAAGCAGCACCTTAGTATCGAGCTGTGCTGTCGGATTTAAGGAACACTAAAACATTCTGAGATCCTAGAGTAAGAAATACCACAGGAGCACAGGGGATAGTACAACATAAAGGCATACGCAAAGCAGCTATAGGTGAAAGACAAAACAGACCAAACATTCATCACTATGAACACAGCAGTGTGAGTTCATCTTGTCTGAATTGCACAGGACTCCATGTACACACCTATTAATTCATCTCAAAGTGTACATATAATGACTCTGAGATTTCCATGTTAGGTATTCACGGTCTGCCTGCAGTGCACTGTGCTAAGGATCAAGTCTAGTCATATTAACAAACTGAAGGACAAATTGGCCCTCCCATGTGCTTCTATCCACACAGGCAGAAGAAACAGTTAATTAAAACTTGTGGCTAATGACAGTAAATACTCACTGTGCCAGCTGAGGTGGAATGCTCTGGATCTTGTTGTCACACAGAACTAGGTAACTTAGAGAAGGCAGGTTTGCTAATTCAGGTGGAATTGAAGTAATGAAATTCCCTCCAAGGTACAGAAACTCTAAACTGGAAAAGAGAAGAGAAAACGTTGCATTATTTCACCAAGGTCATTCTCAGTTCCATTTAACACTGTATCTTCTCATCTTCTGCATTTCTTAAAGGAAATATACAGATGACTATGTATGATGTGATTTGCTGAGGGTAGAAAAAAAAGCTGAGTGAACATCAAAACTACAACAGACATGATGCTTCACAACAGGCAACGCTGAAATGTACCTCCAGCATCCTGCAGTCACCATGACACTGGCAGGCAGGCACCAAACAACTGTGTTCCTATACCAATCCCATGTGCAAAGTTCCTGTTTCTATTTCCAGGGACAAGTAGCCTGCACACACAGAGCACAGAGTTTTTAGATTCAGCAGCAGCAAAGCAAAAGAGCAGGGGCTCTCAATGAAAATCCTGGCCTTGCATAACAACTAGCTGCTGTTTATGGTATTCTCTCACTCCTTAATGACTAACAGTGGCCTTTCAGCCGAAATCAGAGGTAGCCAGTCATGCTTTGATACAAGTCACATACCAACACCACCACAGCTGGGACAGCACTGAGCACATCTAAGTCACACAAGCACATGCAATTTCTCAGACAGATTGATTTCAGCGTACTGAAGTCACAGAGCCTGAGGCTACTAAATACATTGGCTGGGCTTAACTGTAGCTTGGGCCTAAATAAAAAAACAATTTAAAAAATGAATTTGTGTATGTGAGAGGCACAACATCCCTTCTCCCAGCTGGAGTAGGTAGGTATCTGCTGTGCATTTCTGCCCTCCTAGGAAGAGAAATTCTGTCCTATTTGACATAATAGCTTCAAGTCCCCATTTCAGTTTTCCTCCCTCTTCTCAGATGCTGTATGGAAGAGAAGCAAAGGCAGATTCAGTTTGAGCACTCCTGGCTGGGAAGAGCCACTACTGCTAATCATGGTCCAGGCAAGACTTTTTCCCATGCTTGAAGACAGAGGATCCCATGGTTCTGTTTGCAGATGCTGTTTCGGACCTCTGACACATATTTGGGTTAGCTGCCTAACTAGAGTGTATGTTGATCCCCTCTGATCCACCAAGGATTCTCCACAGGTCAGGGAAATAACAAGTCATCCAGGCTGTGACCCTTTCTCTAAATCATCAGTTTCACCCACTGAGAAAGTCTATGCGTGCAGCCGACAAAGAAACACATGACCAAACTATGCAAGGGGCATACTGGTTGTCACAGAAAAGGCTGGAAACCTACAACTGTGCCACAGCATTTATGGGGCACCCAAGAACCTCCTCTCTATGGCTTCCTCTGGGATGGAGCACAAATATTATTTTAGGTGAGTTCCTGCAAAAAAACTTCAACCCCAAAGATCAAATGACAGCATCTGCTCTGGCTACAGAGGCCACTATCACACCACAGAAGTCCATCTGCCCAGCAGCAAATAACGGAATGACAGGCCTCTGCAATTCACCAGATGTTCAATTTCTCCTGGACTTGCTTACCTTTTTGGAGTATGACAGAGGCAAGCTAAACAACTGAAACACCACGCCAAGTGGAGGATTATTTTTAATTAGATTTTGACCCCCTAGCAAAGCCCCAAGTTTTAACCAAAATTCCTCCTTCAACCTCCATTGTTTGCCAAGGTGGATTTAAGCTGCTTGACTCTCATTAGGGACTGAACTACTGACCACACAGTTCCTAGGCTATTTTAACTCTGTGCCATTGCTGAAGCCCACACCAAAAACCATTGGGCAAGGCCATTCTAGTAACATGGATTTCAGTGTTTAAATAAGGTTTAGCTGTGCACCAGCTCCCATTCTAGGAAAAGTGAATGATTAACTCTTCACCTTCCATGTTTAAAGGAAATAACCATAAAGCTAAACTGTGCAGAAATCACACACAACCAAAGAAGGGGAAGAGAGATGCAAAATACACAGTAAAAAATGTTCTGGAAACTCGTTGCAAGGAATGAAATGCCTAAGTTTCAAGAGCAGCTTACTGCACAACATAAGCATGCAAAACACTGCCTACAACCTACTTACAGCTTTCAATTCCATTCTTTGTAAAGTCTGTGTGATGAGAGCACGCTGGGTAGCATGAAAAGCTTCAACAGAGTACAAAACGTCTGCAGCTAAAACCCCACTAAATAATTCCTTCAGTTGCCATGAGGGATTTCTTAAAAACAGCTATATTTTTGCTTATCTTCTGAATCCATTTTTGAGGTCAGTAAGCTATGACATTTCGTACTCAGCCCACGCCAGTTATCAAGTTGTCTTACTTGGGGAGGGGGCATTTTGCTGCTTGCCAGGACAAGCAAGAACGCTGCTGAGCTCTGCCCTCATCACAAAAAGAGCCTGTAACAAAGCAATCCCAAACATTTACCTTAGTTTTTCACAAGAGAACCATAGAAGAGGCAGGATTAAGCTTAGTAAATGCTTCTATCTAACCTTTCACACCAAGACCCTGCTTTTCTGACAATCATTAACCTGCACAGTCATTTGGAGCAGCCAGCTAAGGTCTCATGCATAGCTGTGTACACACACCGACAGCTGGAATTCTTCTGTCTTTTCAAAAGCCAGTCCAGAAATTTAGAAAAGCTAGAGCCACCATCCACAGAAAAACAGAAGCTCAGTTCCTATTTTTGAAGCTAGAAAAAATGTTGTACTTCCAATCTGTCACACAGGCTCTAGGTGAACAAGTTTCAAGAGGAGACAAACATTGACAAACGGAAAAGAAACCCAAACCATTTGACAGAGTAACTAATGAAGGCTGATGCTTTTCTCCTTTCCCACCTTCCTCCCTCATATCCAGGACGCCTCTTTCAGGGGATTTCACACAAATGGGCTGAAGAGTGGCTGTGTAAATCCTATTACACATGGGAAAGGAGTAGAGCAATGCTCAACTGTGAATCAATTCAGGTGGTGGCAACAAAGTTCAATATGTTAAGAGACTGTACATCCTTGAGTTTCCAGCTCATCACAGAACTCAAAACAAGTGAAAAAGCACCAAAACACTCAGTAAGTAAGAGGAGCCCATTCTGAGCTTAGAGGTAATGTAGATGCCTTATCAATTACTGTGACACATTCACAGTCATGTTTTAAGGAGGCAAAGTCTTCTGGCATAGGAGATACTGCGATGTTTTACCCACCCCTTCTCCCCACAGATGCTTCTTTGGATAAAACCGAAGAGCTGACATCAAACAGACACATCTAAATAAGTAATCTAAAAAGAAACAATGGAGCCTGAAATAGCTCCAGGTCTTTTTAAGATAAAGCTTTTACCAAGAAATTTCCAGGACACTTTTGAGGCTCAGGCAAGGCACGAATTTAAAAGCAGCCCACAGTACACTCCAGTTAACCCTGTTCTACAATTTGCTAATTTCTGAGAGAGCTGCAGAGCCTTTGCTGACATGCAAATTTAAGATCAAACGGTTGTCTGAAAACTATTTGCAAAGCGTTTGAAGAGGGGAAGAAAAAAGGAGGCAGCAAGCAGATTTCCTAATGCTCTATCTTTATCAAAGCTTCACTTGTCGTTTTTCCCACACTCTAACAGCCGTCGTTAAGCGTATGCTTGTCTAACAGGCTTAATGCTACCCACGAATAAAAGCAAATACTCTGCTTTTTGCTGCTTCTAAGCCCTTACACAAAACCTGGATGAATCCAGTTAGGCGTCTGAGCCCTTTGATCCCAGCCCTCACACAAGGTCTTGGGCTTTACTAGAGCAAGGAGGAAAGCGGCGCTCCAGAAGAGTCTGGCTCTTTTCCTAGCTTTTTCCACCTGCTCCGGGTGATTTGCTGAGTGCAAGAGTATTCAATACAAGAATAAGGCTACACTCTAAACTCACATCAGAAGATTCAAGGTATCAGCAGCATTTCACTAAGCTTTTGTGAATTTCTCCCTCTGCAGGATGCCTGCAAGACATTTCCCCAAATGTACATCCTTAAGTCAAAAGCCACAGTTGGACAGTGAAGATCAGAGCTGTATTTTGCCTGATGCGCCAAACAAATTTTGTCCAGAACAGGCACAAGTGGATGGTCACATCTGTAGCTCACCAGCTGTAATACGCACTGTCCCTTAGCACAGCCCCGGCTACTGAACTTTATTGCTAGCATGCTATGATGAGCATCATCCTGCTGCCACTACCACAGCAATCATGGTCACAAAGACATGTGAAGGAAGCTTCAAGCATCAAGGCATCTATAGGTGGTCCCTTCTATGACAGCCCAGGAGGTAACTGATACTCTGTGAAAGCCACTTTCTGTGCAGGAACTTGCACTGCACACAAAGATTTGTGTGGGCAAGGATGGGGCAGATGGCTAAAGTTGGAAGAAGTGAGACAAGACAGCAGTAGGACTGTCTGTAGTTCTTACCATTATTCATGAACTTGCCAAACTGCTAAGAACACAGTACAGAAAAGTTTTTGTACAAAACACCTGATCCCAGCCTGCTGCAAAGCTGTGGATTTATTATCGTCATGCGAATAACAGCACCTGGCATGTGTCTCACTCCAGGACCTTTGCATCTGTAGCTGCCAGCTTGTTCCTTCTCTTTTGGCAGATCAGCTTTCTGTTGTTTCAGCTTCACCACATACACTCCTTACCTGCGTACTCCCAGTCTGCTGTAAAACTGACATACTACCCCTTCAAAAGAAACACAAAGCTTAGTTATCAGGGCTTTGTTTCTAAAAAAAAAAACCATCAGGTTTCCAAGGAACATCTGAGCTAAGTACTTCTAGATCTCTACAGATCTGCTCAGATCTTTAGTCAGCAACTGGAGCAAAGGGGAAGCTATCAGGGTCACAGGAAGAGAACTGCTGGCCTCAGGAACTCTAGTTCCAGTAGGAGGAACATGTCTGGGCAATGCGCTGCTTGCATTCCTCTGTGGTCTCAGAGACCACAAGACATGAGGAACATTTTTTATGGGAAGCTGTGTTCAGAAAAAGGCTCAAAGTCTTGGCTTGCCAACAACAGTGAGATAGACACTTGCAGCTTGAGCTGTGCGGTTAAGAGAAGGCCTAACATCTACAGCTGGCCCCAGCTCCTGGCCTAGAGCTCAGAAACAAAGATTTCTCCATGTTACCCTTCCACAACAGCTCACTCTGCTCGGGCTCCCTTTTACTCCAACACTGGGCATGTCCATACTGCAAACACCTCTCTAGTTAGCAGGCAGGAGCATCTGTCAACACTTTCCAGTACCTATTTACTATCTTTCTGGTAAGGGTGTCAGCCAACTGGTTATCTGGCTCCCAGCGAGCAGATGCAGAATTCCCTCTGGAAGAATGTTAGGTTATAGAGTGTTTTCTCCCAGTTCTGCCAAGCAAGCGTGCCTCCCCCTTTTGTAACTTAAGCAGTCCCACAGACAGAAGAGTCACTGATGGCATAGTGGTAAAGAAGCCGCCAAGCTTAGCGGAGCACGGATATGTTATCTTGAGCTAAAGTTCAATTCTATTCTGGTGACACGTTGGCAGAAGCTGAATGAGTTAACAATGATTACATGGGTAGCAGACACAAGCTGGGTCTAGTCTAGTTTTATTACCTGACACATCACTTTGTAATGATAAACAGTTCAACAGTATTGTCTGCATTTGTCCTCTCAGAATTGTTATTCCCCGGTTCAAGCACAAAAAATGCTGCTGGACAAGATGAACAGAAGCCCTGCTTCAGGGCAGGGCAGGCCAGAGGAACAACAGAGTAATCATGTAGTCTGACAGCGGTACAGCACACAGCCCACGGGGACACCACATGCAGTTCTACACAGCCTGGTACCTTAGCAGGGTCAGGGGCGTAACAGAGAGCACGGCTAAGATTTGTTCTCTTGGGAGTAAAAAAAACAAACCAAAAAAGAAGACAGAAACCACAAGCACAGATGACAGCAGCAGCAACAGGGAGTCTCTGTCCCAGAGGCGGGAGCAATAGTCCAATCCCAACCACATCTGGGATGCTACCAGGTATGCTACGGAGGCAATGTGGGTCATCTATCATCTCCCATGAACAACTACCCTCCTCTCCCATAAAGTTGGTGCTACTGTCCTCGTTTCCTTCCTTATTGCTGAAGCAACTGTTCCTGAACAGAGAAAAAGCTGAGGTTCTTTCTCAAGATGACACTAACCCAGGATGCATCCCAACACTGCCCAGAAGGCATTCTCTAGCACTTGAAACACCGCTTAGATTAACCCAGAACTGCTCCAGATCATCAAAAGTGCAGCTGTGCCATCTGGACAACAGACTAACCCTGGACAACCCTAACCCAACCGCATTACAGTGCGACAGACAAAACCTCTTCTCAACATCACTGAAGCAGTTCTGGTATCATTAACTTACGGCTACGGAACAGAGCACCTCATATATGATAAACTGTGCTTCCACAAGATGTGGCTCTATTGAGCCATTACAGCAAATCCAGCCACTCAGGGTGTGCGAGAGACTGCTTCTGGCAAGTTACTTTACAAAACTGCAGTGAAGAAAGTTCAGAGCTACACAGGCTAGCCTTAAGCTTGGGAAACCAGCAGAACACAGGAAAGGCACTTGCTGGTGTAACACGAGTCAAAGCACAGCCTCTAGCTTGCCCAGGAGGATGGCAGGCCTCAGAAGTAACTGTCTCAGGTCAGTGTGGGCAGTCAGTACACAATCCTGCCCAACAGCTGTTCCCACAACAACAATGTTCCTGACTGCTGTGATTCAGCTGCAGGTTTCCATGTCACCAGCCTGCAATGGTGTGATCTAGCCACAGAGCCTGGAGCACCACTGCTCTTGGGCACAGCCTGGGGCTCTAGTTGCAGAAGATCTGTCAGATCTATATAAGCCATATGGATGGAGAGAAATACAATAGTCCAACCATGCCAGCAAGCACCCTGTATCAGCAGAAAGGCCCTACTGTCTGCATAACTCACAACCAGATCTTTATTCTCCTGTGCAGCCATGAGCTGCATGAGACCAGAGACTTCGCTCTTGCTAAAGAACTGCATTAAATCAAAGCCAAGGAGCCCTTTCTGCAGGTCAACCACAGAGTCACTAGCAGAGCTTGCCCTGCACCAAGGCAGCCCAAGCAGCAAGAAATCCTGGAAGAATCGCCCATAAGGCCGAGCACAGAAGGCCCATCATCTGCCTGAAGACCAGCTGCAACTGCTGGCAACTCAACCTTACAGAGGGGAAGAGACGCGTTGGCAGTAGGAGCGGCAGCACTGACAGACACCCGAGGCTCGAGAAAGCACAGTCCCCGAGCGGCGAGGGAGCGGGACGTGGGGCGCGCTGCCGGCGCGAACACCCGGTTGGTTGACCTGGCAGCCGCAGACCTCCGCCCGGTGCTGCAGGGCCCCGTCCCGCCCGGCCCTCACCTGCGGAGCTCCTGGATGTCGGACGGGATGCCGTGCAGGCGGTTGCCGCCCAGACTGAGGCTCTGCAGTCCCCGCAGCTCCAGCAGGGCGGGCGGCACCTCGGCAAAGCGGTTCCCGCTGAGGTTGAGGACGCGGAGCGAGCGGCCGAGCGGGGCCTCCCCCAGCCCCTTGGGCAGTGAGCCGGGCCCGCCCAGCCGGTTGTTCTTGGCCAAGAGTGAGCGGAGGTGCGGCAGGGCCAGCAGCTCCGCGCCCAGCTCCGTCAGCCCCGTCCCGCTCACGTCCAGCACCTCGAGTGCCGGGAACCACTGCGAGAGCCCAGCGGGCAGCGGGCCCGAAAGGCGCCGAGGCGACAGCACCAGCCGCCGCGCCTCTGCGCTGCGCCGCGCCGCCAGCTCCGCAGCCAGCTCCGCCTCTGCCCCAGCCGCCGCCACTGCCGCCTCCTCGCCCGCCGCCTCCGGCTCCAGCTCCGGGGCCGCCGCTGCCGCCATCATCCCGCTCGCACTGACCTACATCGCCGCGCGACGCCGCTGCCCTTGCGTCACGTCAAGGGCTCCCTCCCACCTCCTCCCACTCATAAACGCCGCCCCGGAATCTGAATAGCCACTCCGGGCCCCCCTCCTACTCTCGGGGCCTCAAGGTCCCCATGCTCGATCCCGGGCGAAGAGAGACAGAGGCCGCGGACACCAGGCTGAGGAGAGCGAGCTCTTACTATGCAGATTGCGGGGCCACGTGGGTGGGCGATGGGCCCAGAGTTAGTCCCCGGGGCAGCCCTGAATCGAGCATGTGGGGGCGGAGCTGTAGGGTCCAGGCACCCACCGAACGCCCAGTTGCCGAGCCCGGATCCTGCATTCCCTGCTGTTACCCGCCGTGGGCTATCCCTGGGCTGCTGGGTAGTCGCTGGGTGCCCACGGATCGTCAACGGCAGCTGTTCCCGTCAGACGGCTGAACACCGGAGCTGGGCGGCAGCAGTTCTCTGAGCCCCTGTGAACAGTTCAAAAATTGCCTTCCTCCTGCCCCCTCCTGCTTGTGCTCTAGCCCCGGAGGAAGGGCATAACCCCTGCGTGCACCACTGCTGGAGGGCCGGGTTTTGTAGCCTTAATGCGTTATGGCTGCGCTAACTCGATATACTGAGCTGGAAGACACCTAATCCTCCCTAAAAGCAAAAGAGATAATTGGCCACCGACGAGCAGGTTTGAAGACGTTAAGCAAGAAGCTGTCAATGAGAGAACTCATGATCTATGTGTCCCCTCGCCGAACTGTCCTCGTTATAGCCTCACTGTAGCAGTAAAAGTCACACCTGCAGGTCACACAGATCCTGACCCAGGTAAAGCCCCGCTCTCCCGAACATGAGCATTGAAAAGTATGTTCGTTGCCACTTTAATTCAAAGTGAGGAATTATTTGACCACTTACCTGTAGGGCTGAAGTTGTGATCACCAGTAGAAACTTGATAGACATGTTCATAACCCTAATTTTGGTTGCATAATTATAGAATCATTAGGGATTGGAAGGGACCTCGAAAGTTCATCTAGTCCAATCCCCTTTCCACAGCAAGATTACCTAGACTGAGTCACACAGGAACATAAACAGGTGGGTTTTAAACATCTTCAGAGAAGGAGACTCCACAACCTCCCTGGGCAGCCCATTCCAATGCTCTGTCACCCTCACTGTGAAGTTCTTTCTGATATTTATATGGAACCTCCTCTGTTCCAGTTTACCCCTTGTCCTATCACTAGATGACATTGAGAAGAGCCTGGCTCCATCCTCCTGACACCCACCCTTCACTTATTTATAGACATTAATGAGGTCACCCCTCATTCTCCTCTTCTCCAAGCTAAAGCGACCCAGCTCCCTCAGCCTCTCCTCATAAAGGAGCTGCTCCACTTCCTTTATCATCCTTGTTGCTCTACACTGGACTCCCTCCAGCAGCTCCATGTCCTTCTTGAACTGAGGGGCCCAGAACTGGACACAATACTCCAGCTGTGGTCTCACCAGGGCAGAGTAGAGGGGGAGAAGAACCTCTATTGATCTGCTAACCACCCCACTTCTGATCCACCCCAGAATGGTGTTGGCCCTCTTGTCCACAAGGGCACATTGCTGGTTTGTAGTCATCCTGCTGTCTACCAGCATCCCCAGATCCCTCTCTCCTACACTGCTCTCCAACAGGTCAGTCCCCAACCTATACTGGTACCTGGGGTTGTTCTTGCCCAGATACAAGACTCTATGTTTACCCTTGTTATACCTCATTAAATTTTTCTCAGCCCAGCTCTCCAGCCTGTCCAGATCTCGCTGAATGGCAGCACAGTCTGCTGGGGTCTCAGCGACACCACCCAGCTTTGTGTCATCAGCAAACCTACTGACAGTGCATGCCAATCCCTCATCCAAGTCATTAATGAATAGATTGAACAGGACTGGTCACAGTACCGACCCCTGGGGCACTCCACTAGACACAGGCCTCCAACTAGACTCTGTCCCATTGACCGCTACTCTCTGACTTCTATCCTGCAGCCAGTTCACCATCCACCTCACTATCTGATAATGTAGATCACACTGCCTCAGTTTGGCTGCGAGGATGCTGTGTGAGACTGTGTCAAATGCCTTCCTGAAGTCAAGACAGACCACATCCACTGCTCTGCCATCATCTGTTCACCTGGTTATACCCTCATAAAAGAGTTATGCCCCCTTTCCCTTGGTGAAGCCATGCTGACTGTCCCTTATGATCCTGCTGTCCTTGATGTACCAGGAGACAGCACATAGGACAAATTGTTCCATCACCTTTCCTGGGATGGAGGTGAGGCTGACCAGTGTATATTTACCTGGGTCCTTCTTCTTAGCCTTCTTGAAGATTGGATTGACATGTGCTATCCTCCAGTCCCTAGGTACCTCTCCTGATCCTCATGACTTAGAAAAGATGATGGAGAGTGGCATAGCAATGACTTCCACCATCTCCCTTAGCATGCGTGGGTGCATCCCGTCAGGGCCCATGGATTTCTGTACATCCAGTTTGCTCAACTTATGCCTAACCCAGTCCTCATGAGTGACTGCTTTCACAATTTAGGGAGCTGACTTTGTGGATGACCACCTAGCTCTCAGCTTTGCACAAACCTGCAATAAAGGAATCCCGGAGCTCTGGGTGTGGAGTGGCAGTTAGCACCCTGGTAAAGAACACAGATTTGTGGCTAACATCACGAGCGCTCTCTGCTGTGGTTGCTGCCAGTGGGGCCTGTCCTGTGGTTGGCCAGTGTTTTATCTAGGCCTGTGTGCCTTGGTTCTTTGGCACGAGAACAGAGGTGTCTCCCCAGAAGTGCCTTGTTGTATCTCCTCATCTGGATGTGCAAAGCTTTAATCTTCAGCTAGGGCGTTGGCAGAAGGTAATCCATGACCGCAGGCAAAGAAGCCTGATGTATGTTACAGGCTAGCACAGAGATGACCTTGGTTGTACCATCTATGAAGAGGTAACCTTGAGATTGGTGATTTCAGTTCATTGCCCTTTGGACGCAGGTTAATAGCAGTATAATCAGTAATCACCCATTGGAAGAAGTTGCAACCGGTGTGATGACAGTGAGAAGATTCATGGCCCAAGAGAACTATTTCCCTGACAAAGTCAAGGTTTAAAAAACAGACTTACTTCCTTGTGATGCATAGAGGAACCAAAATTGAAGGGAGCAGCCATCTCCCACCCACTTAAAATGCTTCATATGCATGAAAACCACTTCACAGACATGAAAGTCTCTGTCATCATTGTGTGTCAGAAATGTAAACACACCATAGAAACCTAGAATTGTTTAGTTTGGAAAAGACCTTTAAGATCATCAAGTCCAACCATTAACCTATCTGTACCAAGGTCACTGCTAAATCATGTCCCTAGCTTCCAGGTCTACACAACTGGGTAGCTTGTACCAGCCAAGAATCTAAAAAGAACGCATGAAGCAGTAACAGTGCTGAGTTTGAAGACGTTCAGAATATTGTGGCCAAAACCCATGATCCACTTGTCCTTCCTTTAGCTGTGCTATGAACTCTGGATTTTACCACTACAAATATTTTGAAGTGACAGCTCCCATTCCCAAGAGCCGGGAATTGTCAGGGCTGTGCCCAGCCTTCAAGAAAGGATGTTGGTAGTTGGTGGGAATGAACAAGTCACCTTCAATTTGTTTGATAAGTCTCTGTGAATCCACTGATGAACCCAGAGACAGCTGCATAAGAGCAGACACTGCACCAGTATAGTTGTTTCTTTTCAACGAAGCGTTGCCCACTCTATAGAGGTTGTGTTGGTTCAGCTGGATCGGGATGGTTTGTGGGAGGGTTTATGTGAGCACAATAGTAAGGCCATCTGGATCTCACTCCTGTCTCCTACAGGGCTTGAAGCCAGTATTCTCCCAAACTTGTCTCCCGTGAACTGTTTCAGATTTTTCAGGACAGTTTGTTCTCATCTTCAGCATGAAAGTTAATAAATACCTTGCAAATGCAGTCAGTCTTGATCAGCCACTTACGTGGCATATTTCTTGGTTTGAAGTTAACAGTGCTGGACAATTGTGACCAAGTGCATGTAGTTACACAGTGCAGCAACTTGTTAATGCTTACAAGTGCTTAACTTCATAAACACATGGGCCAGAGGCTTTGCCAGGCCTCTGCTAGAGGTAGGCATAAGCCTTCCTGCTTATTCCTCTCTCCCACCCCAGAATGGTTTTGCTTTGGCACACATGCACGAAACACTTACAGTTCCATCTATAAATGGAACTATATGTGTGGCTGAGGAATCCCTTCATTCCTTGCAAAACCCTGGGAAATTCTAGCAGTGGCAATTACAGTAATAAAGCAGACGTGCTTTGCTGTTGAGCAGGGAGTGCCCCAGTGAGGACTGCGTACACTGCAGCTGGGACACGCTAAAGGGGCCCTTTGCAGTGAAAAGGAACAGGTAAGATACCAAGTTTGTTTGTGTTTTTAAAGCGGCTTTGTGAGATGCATGGGTGTAGCAAGTGAAATAAAGGCAGGAAACCTTCTCGCCCCCTGGACTGCCACTTGTGCACGAGTGCTCACGGTACTAGAAGTCACTAGGTTCATCAGTCATGGGCAAGAGGAAGGGTAAGACATTATCCTCTGGTTATGCAATACCACTAAAGGCCATCATTTCATCATACAGTTCAGCAAAGGTCATGTGAGCCATACAGCCCTGTCTTTACAAAGTCCTATCAGAAACACAAGTGACCTCAGGAAGGTCACCGGTGTTGCCGTTTGAAAACTACCAGAATTTTCAGATGTATAGATTTGTGCTTTCGTGAAGAAGTGATGTTGCTTTAAGGGGACCACCCCCCTCCAGTGACCTGTCCTGGGGGAGGTTACACTATAGAATTGTCCCAGGTACCTGCCCTTGAGGGATGGGCTAGGTGAGAAGATAAAAGGGGAAAGTGATCTTAGCCCTGCCTCTTTTTGCTGAGGGGTCCTACACCCCCCCTCCTTCCAGGGTGGTGGAGGGGGGAAAGACAGGCTCACCTCTACTCAACTGACATGTTCTTTTCTCAGTTCTCTAATGTGAAAAAACCCCAGGACTGATACAATAGTGCTCTCCCACTGTATTTTTCTCAGAATGTGTGATGGCATTTGTGACACAGTGTCTAGTTTGTGTGCACTAACTTGCTTATTAACCTTTTCTTCTTTTCTGTGTAGAGTTACAGAGTTAATAAACCTTTTCCATTTTCCCTAAGCTATCTCCGGTGTCTGGCAAATTCTGAGACCTCATCAAGACCTAACTCCTTTGTTTTCTTTTCCTTTAATTGTGGTCTTGAACCCCCCACAACCAGTTTGTTCTCCCAGATCAGGGTAGGATCAGATGTCCTTGGTCTATCTCTGATAGCAGTTACTGTGGTCTTCTTAAAATCCACACAGGTATGTGAAGTATCAAAGAAGCATCTCCCAGTTCTTTACTAAACTTAACATTCAAAAGCATTTCTTTTGTCTCATCTAGATCTGCCTTTACTGTGACAACTGAAGGTAGCATTCCATCAGGCACAGTGAGATGGGCTTGTTCATCTCCAGTTCCCCCTGGAGAAGACCCCAGACAGACCTTATTGTGGCCTTTCAGTACTTAAAGAGGGCCTACAAGAAAGTCGGAGACAAACATTTTAGCAGGGACTGCCTCATCAGGACAAGGGGTGATGGTTTTAAAGATGGGAGTTTTAGACTGGATACAAGGAAGACTTTTTTTTACAATGAGGGTGGTTAAACCCTGGAACAGGTTACCCAGAGGTGGTAGACACCTGTAAGACTCAAAATTGGAAGAATTTTGTCTCAACATGATCGCTACCAGGACGAGGTGACCGCATGGAGTGTAGCCGCCAAAACTGGGTGCTTCACTGTCTAAGAATCTTCATAGCTGTGTCAAGAAGAATTGATTACACCAACTCCCTCTAACATTAAGTAAGATAATAGCAAACATGCCTCCCTGGCCAGAAGATCCTGCCTTTATGGAGAACACTCCCTCAGACACTCCCCTCTGGGTATGGAAGGGTGGTTCAAAGAGGTAAAGGTGGACATCCCCCTCCCGCCACAGGACGGGTGAGCTAAGGCATAGCCTTCGACTTAAAAGGACGGCTTTTTAGTGAGAATTTTGGAAGCTTCTCCCACCAAAGGACCGCACAAGGACCAGAAGACCAGCAGGACGCTGTTGGACTTTGGGGAAATCTGGAGACACCTGGATTTCTGCAGTGGTAGCTATATCCTTTTTCCCTTCTTTACCCTATTTTGTTCCTCCTTTCTTTTCTCTCCATCACACTTTCTGTCGCGCACTGTTAAACAATAAAGTTGAGCTGATGCATAACCCCTGGGCGTGTTTGCCTTATATTTTGCACTTCGAGATCACAGTGAAAGTGCCCACCTAAGTGTGGACTGTGACAATGCCCTATCCCTGGAAACCTTCAAAGGCAGATTGGATGGAGACCTGAGCTACCTGATCTAGTTGAAGATGTCTCCGCTCACTGCAGGGGAGTTGGACTAGATGACTCTTAAGGTCCCTTCCTACCCAAACTATTCTAACATTTTCTAAAGCACATTGAGGTATGTGTCTGTCTCAGTGTGTAGAAAGAGCTTTCTGGAAGTGAAAGCTCTTCTGGAAGTCAAAAACAAGACATGGGGCTTGTTATAAGTAAAACAAAGCCTGTGTTATTTTTAAAATTTTGTTTTATTTACTTGGCAGTAATATCCAAACTCCTCTGCTTCAAATCAATTACAAAATCAAGTAAAATAAGTGCACTAAGGAAACCTACGGAATACTGATAAAGTTCACACACATACAGGAGGGAATATAGATGGAAGGGTTTTTGTTTGGTACTTTTTTGTTTCTTGCTTGAATTTGGCCTTTTGGAGAAAAAAAGAGAAGCTCCTTCCCTGCCCCTTGCAGGCTGTACAGCAATTGTCCCAGAGGGCAGTGGCTGGAGCTCAGCCCTTTCTTCTCCAGCAGCACACTGTACAAAAGCTGTCAACAGACCAGCCTCCTGTGGGGTACAGTCTGGGCGTCACTCACCAAATTGTTGCCTTCCTCTTGGTGAGGCGAGGCAGGATGTTTTTGTCCCCTCAGGGTACCATAGCCCTTAGAACCGGTATTGCTCTCCACAGATGTGTTTCCCTCTGAGGGTTCAAGGAGGAAAAAGCTCCACACGATGCAGCTCTTTCGGTGGAGGCATCTTCACTATACTCCACCCTTGCTGCCCTGGGCTATTCTAGGTATGGTGTATGGCTTGTCAGAGAGCTCAGCTCACCCTGCCTGAGGTAGCAGCCCATCCCTCTGCCTTTCAGTGCAAGTGCAAGCTCTGTAAACCTCAACCGCCACCTGTGTCATGTCACCTCTCCAGCTGCCCCCAGCAGCCACCCTTGCAGACTGCACACGTGTAGGAGACAGGAAGGGAACTAGAGAATGTATCACTCAATGCAGCCTGCAAAAGCCCTTCAGCTGGGGATCAGACTCCTCTGCCTGCGCATGCTCTGCTTCTCCCAGCTGGAGATTTTCATGACTGGACAGCAAGATGTTATCCCCATCCAGGGAAAGCTGTTAAGGCAAGCTGTTGTTTTCTCTAAGGCACTTTAACAATTCAAGCTGGAAGGAGGTGAACTGGGAGGCACAAACTAACTTTCAGAGCAGACTAGAAATAAACCAAAACATTTATTAACAATGTTCCTGCGATTCCAGATCCAGCATATGAAGCTGTTTGGCTTGTACTGTTCGGGAGGTCTCACAGGGCGCTCTTCATTCCATCAAATGCTTCCTTCAGTGCCACCACACCATAAACAGTGACTCCACCTCAATCTAGTGTTGACCACATCACCCTCAGCTCCTGTGATCTCATTCTCCTCATCTTCACAGGTGACAGCTTCTTAGATCCAAACCCTTACAGGACAAGAACCAGCCCACATCTGTATTACCTCCAAGCATGGCAGGATAGAGCATGACATGATTCTCACTGGCAATGTGGCAATGTGTCAAAGTCAGTGGTGTCCTCTGAATTCACATGAGGAAAACAGCTCAAAGACCACACAGACTTCAACAAATCTGGCTCATGGGCAAGACCACAGGAGGGGCCAAGATTTCATTTCCTACACTTGCTGGGTACCAGCTGATTCTTCCTCTCCATGGAAAGCACTGTACAAAAAGGGGAAGGCTGGGACAAGAGTCCTGCTGATCTTCACTCAAGCAGAACATTCTTGTGCAGGTGCATATGGAATTTCACTTGAGTAAGCACCAGGGACTGCAAGACACGTGACGACAACTGCTCAAGTTGCTCACAAACAGGAAAATACAAGTCACAAGCAGTCACCTCAGAGAGGCACAGCAGGGGCATGAAGGGAACATGGAAACGGAATGCTAAGGTGTGCAAATGTTTAAAGTACATTTGACAACTGCAGGAGAAAACCATCTGGGCTTGAGACTACAGAGGTGATTGTCAACAAGACAGCATTTCATTTGTATCTAGGACCAATGATCTGAGAAACGAGTCAGCCAAAAATGCCCCATGAAGAGATGTGAGGGTGGTCAAAGATCCCAAACACTGTGAAACGCATCTATAATGAGGCTTCCAGCCCTGACTCCAAACTGAGACCTGGAATCAAAGAATAATGCTGCCGCTTCACTCCAGAGGGAGATGCAAAGCCCAAGATGATGGCTAACAGCCCAGACTCCAACTAAATAGTGTTCTATACAGTTGAGCCTTTTAGCTCATTCTACTAATGGGATTGCCTCGTCCCTCTGTCTGTTCTTGGCACTTCCCTTGAGGCAATTTAGAGAGGCACAAGCACAGACTTTGGGCACATGGTCAATGCTAGCTAAGGGAGCAAGAGCTAAAGAGCTGCAGTGTAAATCTGGTCCAGCCCTGTCTCTTCTTTCCATAGGGACACTGCTATCCCCAGTTGAGAAATACCCTGGAGAGCAGGGTTTATAAGCTGCTTGTGGTGTTTGCGGTGGCTGAGTGCAGCATGATACAAACTATGCATGGGCATGACAGCACTGCCAGTAACAAAACCATGCAGGCTGGGTGTTTCTTGAAAGATCTAGAGCTACAAAACATACAAAAACTGAATTACTACCATAGGAAATAAGGTAATTAAAAAAAACCAAAACAAAAGGGGGAGTCAGCAAGTGAACGTGCTAAGAAAAAAATATGATAGCACCTCTATGGAGGGGGCAGGGAGAGTAAGAGCGAGATGAGGTCAAAAGGAACCATGTTGTGTTGGAGCCCACAATGTACTGGAGGAGCTGCTGGGGACAGACTGACGGAAAGCAAGGAGGAATGTGCTGGACTCATGCCAGCAGCATGGCCCCATGACTTCCAGGTGTCACACCAGGCTAATCAGCTTTGAAAAGCTCAAACCAAAGGGGAGGTAAGCAGGGCAAGGTCCTTGGCTAGTGATGCCCTGCAGCACAAGTGCTCAGCCACAAAACTGCCAGGACTATATTTCTGCAGCCAAGGGCGGTGCTGACAATTGTATCAATTGAGAAACCCCTTTCCTATCCAGCACTGACCTCCATCCTTTCCCCAGATTCAAGGGAACAAGAAATCCCTGTTAGATCCTAGAGCCAGCTGCTGTCTGCTCTGGGAAAGGGTCTCAGAGGGTGCAGTAAGTCCCTCCCAGCCTTCCAAGGCCCCAGCAATGAAGCTCCCTGAACAGGTGGGCTCTGCTCCCCTTTCCTAGCCCCATTCTCTGTGTATTACAAAACAAATAACCCGTCGCTATACAATGTAAATATCTGTGCCTGGGCAACTGTAGCAGACACTTGTGCATACTGAGATCAGCACTGGAGGACAGAGTAGCATGTTGGACCCATCCTCCTGGGCTCCTCCAGTGTGGAGGCCCCTTACATCTCCTTGGTGCTCATTCTCTTGGTCTTCTCAGCTGTCTCCTACAGAAAAAGAACACATGAGTGAGGCTCTACAGATGCATGAGCTGGTAGTGCCCTGAAGCTTTCGGTCCACCCTCAAGCAGCACCAAAACTGGCTTATACCTCAAAGTCCCACGCCTGAATTTGTTCCCACATGCAACAAGGATCCCTCTTTACTATGTTGACCCTTCTACCAGATGTCTCCAAGTGGCAGAAGCAGAAGGAACCTCCTCTAGCAAGGAGAGGCTTAGTGCAAGCAGACATTCCCAGCTTCATGCTAACCTGATGCTTCTGCAGTTCTTGAACGTATCTAGCCAGCTCCTCCTCAGTCAAGTCTTGATTAGGTCGCTGTCTCTGAGCAGGGACCTTCTCATTCTTCCCTGAAACAGAATTCAGCATTATTACAAATAGAGGATGCAAACTTCAGAGGCTGAACCATGTAGAACAAAAACAGTTAGGCTGCCCACAGCACACCTCAAGCTTAGGGAGGCTTTGCTAGAAGATGCTATGGGCTGGCTTCTCAGAAAAATAACAGGCCTTATGGCTGCCTGGGACTTCAGGACGTGGGTATCCAGTCTGTCCCTGTCTCTCTCTTCCATATGACAAAAAAAGAAAACTACAAGGAAGAGGCTACATATTGTTCAGAAGATGCACCTATAATTAGTTCAAACACTATGGCCTCTTGTAGGGAATAAATGGAAACTCACTGTTCTCCAAGTACAATAACCAATGCCTAATGGGAGAGGTAATTTCGCTCAGTGGAGATGCAACCTGCTGATGTATCTGACCTGATTATCTGATTCTTTAGCTTCTTTACCCCACTAACAATGGCCTTTAACCCCTCTGCCGCTCTGACGTGGGCAGGAAGTCAAGGAATTCTTATCCCATTGCATGCTTCTGCCATGGGTGTGGGGAGCAAAGCAGGCAGCAAGATCAGGTGTTGCAATGGCAACTTAGAAGGTTGTTTCTTCGGAGACAGCAAAGAGTCTCTTGTTTGGTTGCTTAGCCTCTGAGACCGACTCACAGCTCCGCAGGCAGCTCTATTAGTATTACAGTTGTCCTTTCTGAGGCGAGTTTCTGCTGTCATAGCCAAGTCTGGCTTGAGGTGATGCCGAAGCCTTTGCTGTAGAAGGCCAGATTAATGTGAAAAACTGTGTTAAATATCTCTTGCTGCTCCCCTCTCTCCTCTGCCCAAACTGCTGGCTGTAAGATAGATCTGAGTTAACATAAGCTGACAGTTCCTGCACAGCACTGAGAACAAAGCTCGAGCAAAGGCCTGGTTTCTAGGGATGTGGGCAAGAAAAATGCAGTGCAGAACTAGGAAGGTGGACATGGTTCCTTGAAAAGGCCTTGAAAAGGAGCCATACATTTCCCATTGCAGAGGAAGGCTGGCTTTCCACTGACCTTGGGCTGTCTGTGAGAAGGCAAAATGGAGAACTGCTGTTTACAACCCTGACACAACTTCTCACAACGGTAACTTTGCTGTGAAAGTTTAAGAAGGGCCTTCCAAAAGAAGATCAGTCAGACTAACAGCCTCGCCTTTATATGAACACTACTTCCTTTTGTCTTCACCAACATTATTTTCTACAGTTTTTATG
The DNA here is from genome assembly GCA_013400115.1 of Rhinopomastus cyanomelas. Lineage (NCBI taxonomy): Eukaryota > Metazoa > Chordata > Aves > Bucerotiformes > Rhinopomastidae > Rhinopomastus > Rhinopomastus cyanomelas. The sequence goes on along the minus strand of VXBP01002273.1, from coordinate 196,895 downwards.
GCAAGAAGGTAAAGTGTTTTCTTGGCATTACTGGATGAGGTCTCCTATCTGTTCTCTGGGGCAATCCTGCTTTACAGATACCATAAACATAGATATAGAGTTACAGACGTATACAGGACACGTATACAGGACACGTATACAGGTCACGTATACAGGACACGTATGCAGGAAAGCTGACTTGCCACACCTACATGTACAGTTGCAGACAGTGGCCTATTGATCTGCTCTGGAAGATTTAGTGCTAAGTTTTCATAGCACCAAATCTGAATTACATACCCCAGAAGCACTGCCCCTGACTCAGTTACACACTTTCTGGCCTCTACAACAGAACCAGCCTGGGTTTGGCCAACATGAAGCATGGGAGGGTGCTCTAGAAGCCACCCATAGAGAACCTGAAGAAAGGCTGGAGAGAGAAGAAATCTAGATAGCTGGTGCCCTTGGAAAGACAGAAAGCAAAATTCCCTTTCGTTCAGGACCAGACAGATCTTCTAGAGAGTATACAGACCCTCGCACGTCATTGCAGTGCACACCCAGTTTCCACAGGCACAGACACAGCGGTTGCACTCCACCTGGGTCTCTGCTCCATCCTCATAGCTTTCATCCTCAAGGGCACACTCTAGGGAGACACAAAACAAGGACAGTGGTTGTGAGATTGTGAGCAGGCAAAAGACAACACGGAGATGCCTTGAGAGTGAAGAGGCTCAGAGTTTTGCAGGAGGCCTGCCTTCCCCTAACCACCTCAAGTTTCATAATGACTAAAACATGCATGCTGAATTTGGTGTGTGAAATGAGACAAAAAATTACGTGGGAGAGTCAAACACTTAATTTAGTTTCTCAGAAGAACATATTTCTATTTCTCACTTTCAAATGAAACCTCAATTTGACAATTTCTGCTCCAGGTGGGGAAAAGATTTGTGTATTTGCTGTTCTCCTGAGAGAGATATAACTGGGGGAAAAAGTTTCTTTCACTTCAGCTCACATTTCTCTCACAGCTCTATTATATAAGTCAAGGCCCCCAAAGCACTGTACAGAATTAAGTGAAAAACAGCAGATCCTGTTTTCCTGAAGGAGGTGCAGCATCCCTAGAGCTTCCCACTGAGATGCACAACAGAGTTCAACTTAACATGCTTTAAGCAGCACAGTCTGTCTGCTCCTCAGTGCCACTTGTGGTAGGATGTAAATCCAGCACCTTTGGACTGGCAGCCTCTGAGGAGACAATTAGATGAATGGCCAGGCATGCCAGGTCAGCAGAAAACTAAGCTGCTTCCACGTGAACTGTAGTGCTAAGCAGGATTTGGAAGAACAGTGAACTTTGAGATGTTCATCAGGGAGGCTCTCTGTGTGAAAGGAACAGCGCAGCAGGACTTCAGTTTGATCTGACTTTCCTAAGTTATCCAGACATGAACTCCTTGCATGACTTACCTCTACGCTTTTAAATAACATGCCTTGACCTTCCAAGCAAACAACATCCAATTGACCTACATCCTTGCTTCTAAAATGCAAACCTTTCTGATCACAAGAGCTGTGGGAGCTCCGAGACAGAAAAAGTGATACTTTTGACAACGTGCTGTCACACAGGAGGTAGGCTTGTATCACATTATCTCTGCAAGTGGAGTTACAGAATCCCATGTCTGGCCCAAAGCTGGTCTCTTTTTTTCCCTCACCAGAACCCTCTGATTCCCCAGTACAAGTAAGGAGTTCCTACTTTTCTCTGGTGGGTTGAAGGATGGGCTGAGGCACTTGAGAAATTCATTGAAACTGAGCTTCCAGTCAGCATTTTCATCAGACAGTTCAATGAGGGCATCTACGCAGAGTCCCCTGCAAGGAAACAGATATGTTCTGCACAGGGTTGTACTAAGCTGGTCCCTGCTCTACTGGCCTCAGAGCAGACACAAGTGAAAACAATAATAACTAGGAAGGCTCTGAGATGGCTGGCAGAAGTGGCAGAAGTAAGGAAACTTCACTGGACACAAACAAAAGACAATAGTCATAAAATACTCCCTTGCCTAGCAAAAGGCTGGGAAGTGAAGGGATATTTAGAACAGGGGGAATAGGACCTTGTTGACATCTATGTTTATAAGTACCTGAAGGCTGGCCAGGAGGGGGGGGACAGGCTCTTTTCACTTGCTCCCTGTGATAGGACAAGGAGCAATGGGTGTAAGTTGCAGCAGAGGAGGTTCCGCCTCAACACAAGGGGGAACTTCTTTACTGTGAGGGTCACAGAGCACTGGAACAGACTCCCCAGGGAGGTCGTGGAGTCTCCTTCTCTGGGGACTTTCAAGGCCACCTTGGATGCGTTCCTCTGTGATCTGTGTTAGATAGTTTTGTCCTGCTCCGGCTGGGGGGTTGGACTCGATGATCTCTTGGGTCCCTTCCAACCCCTAACATCCTATGATCCTATGATCTACATGCTGTCACACGAGCAGAAATGCAAGTACAGCCTAACCATGGGCAACCTGTTCTTCTCAGTAGCAACACAGAAGGGAAAGATCCCAAACTACATTTTCATGTGATGCTTTCACCAGCTCTAGCTGCAGGTTGTCTGTGAGCTGTTTTTTCCCACCATCTTCCTTGTACTGGGTCTAGGCAAAAGGTAAGCAAGGTGCACTGGAAATTTAATGTATGAGGAAATAAAAGAGATAGTTAAGTTTCCTGTCACCTAAGTAACCTCTGGCTGTACACTTACAAGATTTAAGGCCACAGAGGGTTGGAATACACTGCTAATGTGGAGGACTGCTCCTTTTTGGTGGTACTCACACCTAACTGAGAATGTAATTTATACACAGTTAGCTTTGTTCATAGAATCATAAGGGATTGAAAGGGACCTTGAAAGATCATCTAGTCCAATTCCCCTGCCACAGCAGGATGACCTACACCAAGTCACAAAGGAACATATTCAGGTGTGTTTTAAACGTCTCCAGGAAGGAGACTCCACAACCCTCCCGGGCAGCTGTTCCAGTGCTCTGTCACTCTCACTGTGAAGAAGTTCCTTTTCATATTTATGTGGAACCTTTTATGTTCCAACTTACATCCATTACCCCTTGTTGTATCACTAGATCACAGAATCACAGAACATTAGGGATTGGAAAGGACCTTGAAAGATCATCCAGTCTAATCCCCCTGCCACAGCAGGATCACCTAGACCAGGTTGCACAGGAACATATCCAGGTGGGCTTTAAACGTCGCCAGAGAAGGAGTCTCCACAATCCCCCTGGACAGCCCTTTCCAAGTCAAAAATATCCCCCGTTATTTTTGTGGAGGTGATGACACTGAGAAGAGCCTGGCTCCATCCTCCTGACACCCACCCTTCACATATTTATAGACATTAATGAGGTCACCCCTCAGTCTCCTCTTCTCCAAGCTAAAGTGACCCAGCTCTCTCAGCCTTTCCTCATAAGAGCCTTTCTTCCCTCATCATACTTGTCACCTTACGCTGGACACCCTCCAGCAGCTCCGTGTCCTTCTTGAACTGAGAGGCCCAGAACTGGACACAATACTCCAGATGTGGTCTCACCAGGGCAGAGCAGAGGGGGAGAAGGACCTCTCTCGATCAGCTAACAACTGCACTTCTGATACACCCCAGGATGCTGTTGGCCCCCTTGGCCACAAGAGCACACTGCTGGCTCACAGTCATCACATTGCTCTCCAACAGGTCAGTCCCCAACCTATACTGGTACCTGGGGTTGTTCTTGCCCAGATACCAGACTCTACACTTACCCTTATCATACTTTGTTACATTTCTCTCTGCCCAGCTCTCCAGCTCCTGCTGAATGGCAGCACAGTCTGCTGGGGTGTTGGCAACACCACCCAGCTTTGTGTCATCAGCAAACTTGCTGACAGTGCACCCTAATCCCTCCTCCAAGTCATTAATGAATAGATTGAACAGGACTGGTCCCAGCACCGAGCCCTGGGGCACTCCACTAGATACAGGCCTCCAACTAGACTCTGTCCCATTGACCACTACTCTCTGACTTCTGTGCTGCAGCCAGCTCACGATCCACCTCACTACCTGATCATCCAGTCCACACTGCCCCAGTTTGGCTGTGAGGATGCTGTGGGAGACTGTGTCTAATGCCTGTGTCAAAACAGACCACATCCACTGCTCTGCCATAATCTATCCACCTGGTTACACCCTCATAAAAGGCTATCAGGTTGGTCAAGCATGACTTCCCCTTGGTGAAGCCATGCTGACTGTCCCTTATGATCCTGCTGTCCTTGATGTGCCTGGAGACAGCATCTAGGGCAAATTGTTTGATCACTTTTCCTGGGATGGAAGTGAGGCTGACCAGTCTGTAGTTACCTATAGTGCAAGCCCTAGGAGATCTTTTCTACTAGTGCGTTTTTATGCCCTCTTCTACCACATCTAGCCCCTGTTCCTTCTGGCATCCTGGCCATTGCTCACCTGAGCAGCTTGTTGGTCTCTTGGTCCATGTAGGTAGTGATGTTGACAGCAGTCTCATTTTGTTCCACAAACTTCAGGAATTCAGTGGAGTCCAAGCGAGAATCACCATTGTCAAAACTCTGTAAGGAAAGATGGGGAGAGGGTCTGATTTATTGCTTCAGGGTACCCTTCTGCCTGTTCCACGTATGCTCTGCATTTTTTAAGCTTTAGCGAAACATCATCACTGTTTTGCATGAAGAACAGAAACTCAGAGGAAAACCAGCAACATATCCATACTAGCATCAAAACTAGGGAGACAACATCCTAGACTTGTTCTCACCGATAAGCTACACTGGCTCTCATTCACCTCCTGCTGCTTGATTTATAGTTCTAACCCCATTTCTTCTATTTGCTCCAGCCAGCTCTTAGCCTTCTTATTTACCTCCTGCTTTAAAGCAGACCAGTTGCATTCAAGGAAGTATCAGCTTTCCAATATGTATAAATCTAAAGCTGTGTCTTTTCTGTGACAGTGACAAAAGGGAAAATCACAGGAACCAATTTTCTGCTGATTCCAAAGAAGGAAAAATTTAATGCAACAGCACAACACCCCGCAACCAACTTCTTATGGTTTTGACAAGGCTCTTGGCACTGAAGAACAGGATTTTAGCCCCCAAATCCTGGCTGTACTCCCAAAGCAGTAATTACATTTTGCTCTCCTGTATGGAGATGTCATTTCACAGCACTGGGCACTCAGCAGGAACTGCTGGGATCCCTCAGAGACAGCTGCATTGCAGCAAGGGGAAAATACATTCTGCACTCAGACTGCTGCTGGCTGGTTTTTACTGTATGACTTGGAGCAGGTCACTGTGTTTCCTCATGCAGGAATTCCTTCCAGGAATGCTAGAAGAGACACTGTCTGTTGTTACCAGTATGTGGTTTGGAGGAAACCTGTAGGGCTAGGAAAGTTACGCTGTGCATTGTAGTTTGTGTGTAACTGCTCAACTAACAGGTTTCAACTTCTACTAGACTTGGAAGCCTCTTGTCCCGCTATTTGTTGTGAAAGCGGCTAGATTTCCTCAGTGAACGAGACCCAGCTTGTCTTCTTCCCTTTAAATGTTATGGTCTGCATTTACATGTTCCCCAGAGACCTTGCAAAACAGCGCAGCTCCCCACTGTGGCCTCACTCCTCTTGAAATGTCCTTCAAGGTCATGGCCTGCCTGACATACAATCCATATCCCAGTCAGATCCGTGTAAGTCAGACTTTCAGGAGGGGAAACACCTTAATGACACATCAGCAAACATCCCCAACAAGGAGAAAAGGGAAAAGGTTCAGGTCATCTTTGTCTCCAGTGCTTACAACCTGCAGGGCAGGAATCTGGCCATTTGCAGGGCAGGTGTGTGGAGCTCAGGTGCCAGGGATGGCAGATTTCCTCCAGTGATGGTGGATACTCACTGGTGTGTGTCTAAACCCATGTAGTTTGCTTGGCTTAGCTTTGTCCTGAGTTGCTCAAAGCTCTGAATTCTCCTTTAGAAGTATTTTAAACCTTTAAAAGTTGTTAATATGGTGGATTAACACCTGTCAGACCAGGAAATTATCACTTTGGTCCAAGAATAGGTCATGGACACTGTCACCCACTTGTGTCTGGGATCAGAGCTCTAGATAAAAAAGGGGCAGCAAAGCGAACATGAGGCTATCTGCCTCATCTGCAGCCACAGGATTTCACCAGTGCTCCAGCAGGCATGGGGCTGGGCAGGGGTGATTGGCTGGGCCATTATGGTGGAAAAAGCTTGTGGCTGACTCATGTGTTTAAGGAAAGCCCAAGGCCTCTAGAGGCTCTCTGTTAAGGTGGCCGGTGACATTATGTTGGCAGGGGGAGGGATTGAGCAGCTCCACTCCTGCAGCTTTCAGGTGCTGACAGGTGCTGGTGGGGGTGCCTGAGGCAGTGGGCCACAAGTAGGTTTCCACAGATGGAGCAGCATTAATGGCTACAAAGGTGAAGATGCTCTCTGGAGTGCAGGGACCAGCTCCTCTTTCTCACCAGAGGGTGCCATTGCCATGGCAAATTTGCTTGCAGCACTAACTCCTGTCAGGCACCATTAATCTCTTGCTGTCAGCGGCTGCTGATTTAAATATTCTCCCTCTTTCCCCACCTGCTCCTCCAGTTCCATCCTCAATGCTTTGAAGTCTTTATCAGGCGCAGGGTGTGCGGGGGAGGGACGCAGTAGTGCATGTGGCAGGAGCATGGGAGAAGTGTGTGATCTGCTGGTTATGGAAGGGGGTGGGGATTGGCTGAGGGACAGACTGACACGGAGGAAGCAAGAGGAATAAGATCCTGTTGTACTGAAGTGCCTGAGACTCACAGGAGGCTTTTCTTACTCTGTGGAGTGCTAAGGAACTGTCAGCTCTTGGCCACCAGTGGGCTTGCAAGCAAATACTCCACTTAAAGACCCCAAGAACCCCTGTCCTTGTTCTACCTGTATATCCAGCACTTTCACCCATCTTCCCTTTTCTCCTCTCCTTTTCTCCTCTCCTTTTCTCCCCCTCCCACAGGCATTCCTGTCCTGTCTTCATCCTTTTCTCCCAGGCAAGTCAGATTCTCAGGGATACTCCAGGTCCAGGCGGTGCCATAGTTATGTCAGTGGCTCCATCAGCAGCTGCTGTAGAATACACCAGACTGCTCTGGCCCCCAGCTTGACCAACATGTCACACACTGCAGCCTCTGAGGTGGGGACGTGGTAGCTGTTTTGCAGTGACAAGGCAAATGTTTTCTGGTGTCTGAGGCAGGGCACTGCTTTGCTTACCTTGAAATACTTGTCTAGGACTTCGCTGTAGTTGCTGCCCTTGGAAAACCAACCATCTGGGATAATCTCAGCTTCCAGCCACTGGATAACACGGCGACGAAGCTCGTCTCTGTCTGACTGGTAGCAGACAACTGGTACAGGGGAAGGAGTAGCATAACAAAAAACAAGGATGAGAGAAATTAATTTGGCAGGGAGATCCCAGAGAGACGGACTGGAAATAAAAACCAGCGAGCCACCCCTGTACCAGGCCTCTCTGTTCTTGGAGATGCACCAGGGCAGAGTCGCTCCGTGCTGAACGGGAATGGGCTGTGGGTGACACCATGTGGCAAGGCTAGAAAACAACACTCCTCACAAATCCCTTCGGCCTTTCTGTCCTCAACGCTTGTAGAGTAGCAACCTAGGCTGCCTCAGATCGGTGTCAAGAGTCTCTGGACTGAGTGAGACAGGAAAGAGACTGACTGGCTCTGAAGAGTGTTCCTAGGGTTCCCGACTGGGTGCAAAACAGGCACTCAACTCTTAATCCTCAAGCAGCAAAACCTCCATTCGCTGCAAGGCTCAAGACTACAGTGAACAAGCTGCTGTTGCCAAGACTTGAATTTTAGAGCCTGCTATCTCAGGTAGTTTTGATTCTTCAAAGCCCTGCCTCAATCACTTCGACTGGAAATGAGAGGGGTTCCTGCTGAGCTTGTTCACAGTGCTCTCTGCAGTCACAAGTTTCTCTAGGTAGTTATCACCTTGAGTGACAAAACAGAACCAAGTATTTAGAAGGCAAACTTCTTACTTCTGCGAGACAATGAGACATTCCAGCACAGGAGAAGTATTAGTTCTGAAAGGTTACCCAGAGATAAAGAACTGGGCAATCGTACTTTAGCAGATTTACCATCTCAGACTCTGCTATAGCCAATGCAGAGGTCTAATATTTTACACAGAGCTGTGCAGCTCCCCCAGAAGAACTTCTGCCCCACCTCTTTCCCAAATATATGCAGAGGCCACAGCCATGCCAAGGGGTGGGTTTCTTACCTGGACTTGCAGCTGGATTCTCAGATTTTTTCTCTGTTAATGAAAGACAGAAGATGTCACGTCTAATGGAACATGAAGCAGTACGAACCTCTTCCTACCCTGGGAGCTGACTGAGCTACTGTAGAGTAACCCATGAGTCTTTGGAAACACAAGGACCACACATACGGTTAAGGGACTGGAACACCTGCCATCCTGTGGGGAGAGCGAGGAGCATTTAGCCTGAAGGCTCAGGGGCAATCTCATTAATGTTTATAAATCTGACAGGAGGGAAAATGGAGACAACTGAGCCAGGCTCTTATCCAAGGTGTCCAGCTACAGGACAAGTAGCAGCGGGTGCCTACTTAAACGCATAAAATTCTACAGAAACATGTTTTTCTACTATGTGGTGACAGTGGGAGTGAGTTAAACAGTCCCACTGTTGAGACAAAATCCTTGCTTCTGAAGTTCTTGAGGTCCCTCATAAACATGTAAAGCTTTGGGGGTTTATCCTCACAGTCTGACCCTTCCTCAGCAGGCTGAGACATCTGCCTGACTAAACCTGAAAGCATCGAGAGAGGAAGGCAGCAGTAGGAAGTTGCCGTGCTTGTGAGTGCTCCCTTCTCAGCATCCCACAAAGACAATAGCTTCAAGATCCCACCACAGGCAGTTTCAGGGTTCTGAGTGCACTAATGAGGGTTTTAATGGCTTTGCCAAGCTCACCCAGGGCCTCTAATCACACTCTATCCACAAGTCCAGGGGCTCCATTTCATCTTGGCTCTTAGTCCTTGCCTGAGGTTATGAGCCTGAGGTTGTAGGTATGTCTGTCTCCAGCTCTGTTGTAACCATTCACACACCTACCACAGACCCTGTTGAACTAGGTCCTAACCTGATCACTGTGTTCCCACTTTCATCTCAGACCTGACACAGACTACATTGCTATGGACTTGTCTGGCAATTACTGGCCTGTGCCTGTTTCTGGTTACCATCACCAGACTTGACTTCATGGCTTGTCTTCAGGCCTACTTCACCACCAGAAACTTGCCCAGTGATCCTGACTTTTGTTTGATCCTGACTATCATTCCCAGGCTTGCCCAGTTTACTCCATTCAGCAACCATGGGACAAGGTCCTGGCTGGTGAGGCCTCTGTCTTGCCTGGTTATCGTGTTTGGTCTCCAACCACTCTCCCTTAAAGCGTAGCTGGCCCTCACTGCCATCGTTACCTTTACAGTGGCCATCGTAATCCACCTGGATCTTGGAGCCAGTGAGGCAGGCATCACGATGCAGCTCACAGTGGTTCAGGTATGTCTTGCCATTGCTACCGCACACCGCCCTCTTGTGAGGTTTGCATTGCTGTGAGAGAGCCAGAGAACACTGCATTTTACCTGTCTCTTTGGGTCACTCAGAGGGAGGAGGCAGATCCAAGCATCAGCCCAAGCCAGCAGAGGCTGCTGGCACAGCCCTCTCGGCCCATAAAGTATTTGGAACAGGCTGAACCCATTCATCAACACCCTAGAAAAACCTGTGCAGGGGAGTCTGTGGGTGTCATTTCAAAGACTTCACTTTATCCCAGCTTCCATCACCACCACCACCACTACCACAAGAAGAATCTTCCTGAAAGGAGAGCCCAGCAGAAAAATCAGTGACCAGCACAATTACTGAGCAACATCCTGCAAATGCTGCTCTGTGTGCCATGGACATGACTGCCCGATGAATTTCTGTGAATCTGTTTTGCACACCTCTGTTTGCTCAGCTCTGCTCCATCTCCTTGCAGACTATGCTCCACCTTCCTGCAACCAAACGCAGAACAAGCAAACAATAGCCTACAGAAGAGGGAGAGTTCACCAGTGCCACTGTTCAGGCTGTGGGCTTCTTTCTCCCATCGCTTTCAGTCTAGGCAAGACTACCCACAGCGACAGATTCTCTTCCTGCTAATGCGGCATTTCACCCTCCAGTGCCCAGGCTGGCCACATCAGAGCTGCAGGCACTGCAGAAAGTGGGAACAAAGAGTCATATGTACATTCCCAGGAGCCAGGCAGGAATGGTTTGAAAGCACAGGCAGAGCAGAGTAGAGAGATGTCTCTACAGCTGGAAAAGATTCTTCTAATAATCTCTGGCTCCCTGCTGGATGAAGCTATTCATCCTCACAGCACTCTATCACAATTATTTCCATTTTACAAAGGCTGATTTTTAGTAGGGTGCTTGTAACGTCCTCAAACAACACCAGTGAGGCCAGGCTGTCTTGGGGCTCACAGGCAACTCCACAGAGTGCCCTCCAAAGCCAGCTGTATACCAATACCCCACTGGGCTTTCCCAACAAAAGATCTGCAGCCAAGTCTCCTGTGCATGTGAAGACCGTAGGTGGTTGTGTGAGCAGCACAGATACAAACCCCAGACAGTGTCTTCCCCCACACCATGCTGGGAAAGGCCCTGTTGGTCAACGAACCACTGTGAATTTGCAGCTGCTCCAAAGCACGCATAGTCTCGTCCCATTCTGTGACTGAAAACCAGCCAGGGGATGAAGGTGGTGACAGCTGTCTCAGGTGCAGAACCTGTGCTGCCCTCGTACCTCAATGCAGAGGCAGGTTGGCTCTCCCTTCTCAGTCACTGCGCACTCCCGTCCAGCTCCGCAGAAAACGTTGGCGCAGATCTTGGATTTGCTCCTTGGCTCTTCCTGCAAGAAACAAAGCAAGAGACACAAAATACATCAATTTACCAGAAGAGCAGCAACGTGGCTTTAAAAAAAAACCCATTACACTTGTAGACTGGACCACTGAGCACCAGGGTGGTAAAGCACACATTACAGAACGAGAGATATGACTGCAATAGATGGACAGCTCAGACAATAACCAAAGGCAGACAAAAGAGCTGGGGTAAAGCTCCAGCAATAAAGAGTTTCCTTCAGGTCTCTCCCAGGCAATCACCCAGGAGAACTGGAGCAAATGTGAGCAAGAGGAAGCCTAGTGCAAATGAAAAGATTAATTTGCTCACATGAAGGACTGTTCTCTTAAAGTTTTTCTCATGGAGGGTATGGAGCAGAAATGTCTTTGCTTAGACATTTAAGAAGAACACAAACATAACCCTGGTGAAAGGTGTGATACCAAACAGATGGAAGAAACTGCCATCAGGCACCAGATAATGCCCTTGTCACAAAAATACTTTACAAAACCACATGACCCATTATCTTGCCTCCACTGGTCAAGAGTAAACATTCCAAAGGAAGAAACACTGTTATAGATAATTAGACAGTAACCTTTTAACAGAGAGAAGGTCTTCCTGGTCCCCGCTAGCCAGCAGTTGACTTGTACCCTACAGCAGAATTTATATGCTTTACAGTTTTCTCCCAGCCAAAGTCATCACCGGTATTCCTGTTCACGTAACTGTCAAATCCCTTTGTTTTTTGAGTCTCACTGCATTCCCAAACTAGTGACACATAGCAGGGAAGATTTCCACAGGTTAATCACCCGTGATTCTGTGATCATGTTTTCAGTAAAACCACCATTTACTTTTATCTGCTTCATGCCTGGTTTTTTTTCTTAGACTTTTAAAAGAGATGATGGTTCCAGCGGTTCAGACTCTAAAGATCCTGGTTTAATTCCCCACTTTGTCATTGATTTCCTTCATGACTCACATTTCTTCTAATAGTTCGCACCTCTATGTTAAGTGTCTGATTCCAATCAGCCTCCTCAACAGTTTTGTATCAGAGACAGAAGACGGAGGAACATAAAAGTAATACAAGGGACAGTACAGTTACATCTGCTAGAACTCTTCTAATACACAATGGAGTTTCTAACCTTCTCAGCCGAATATTACTCTTAACTTCTGCACATTTGTAGGATCTTTATGCCTCCATCATATACTTTTAAAAGTACATGATCGAAAAGGAGCCCAATTTGCCTGAGGAGCAAGCATTATTTACACATACAACAACAAACACTGAGCACATTTCTTCTCATTTTGCTTTTTATCCTTATTTTCTTTTTTTGTTTTCACAATGAGTTGCTGTCTCATACCAAACAGGCCACAGAGACAGCAAGATTATTTTTTGAGTGACCTTGCCCTGGTCTTCAGAATATTTTATCTGCTGGCCTACTGCACAGTCATCAAACCCACGAAGGTGTTTTCAAAGGATGGTCTCCAGGTTTGCATAGCAACAAGCATGTTTCCTACTCCCTGCAAATGTTCCTGTACTGCTGTTTGCCCTATAAACTATGGTACTCAAACACGCCAGTCTTAGTTCAGAAGCAAACAACGTGTGCCAGGCCTGCTCATCTCATGAAGACAGTGTTATCTTCCCCTTGTCCCTGTATTCTCTTCTCAAATATTATTTCTGAGCTACAAAAAAACCTGCACAGTCTGCTGCACCCACCTCTCTTCAGCTGCCTTCTGGTATAAATGACGTAGGCACTTCTGGGGTGGATCAACACGAGTGCCTCACTGTTCGAAGCAACCTTACACAACATGCGGCAGGAAAGGAACGAAAAAAGGAAAAAGCACAAAGAAAACGCAAATTCTTCCAGGCTGGAGCCTGACATGGCATTCTTACACCTCAAATGCATTGCAGACACCTAACCTGATCCATTTAAAGGGTTCCAAACAGCACCTCATCCCCTCATTGAGTCCAAGACCAGAAAAACGAAAGCTAGACACAGATTTGAACCATCATTGGCCAAGATCTGTAATCCAGGTGCCTGGCAATAGATGGCAGTGCTCTGCCTCTCCGGACCCGTGGCCAGGCAGGATCACCGGCCAGCACCCAGCTCCCAGCCCTGCTCACCAGTGCCAAACCTTGCCTCCTGGCCTGAGACTTACGGCACTGCTACAATCACAGCTGGCATCTGCAGGCATCTGCAGGGACCAAACTCGGCTTGGAAAACTCCTCTCCCTGCCACATCTTGCTGGGAACTACGCTTAAGGCCCAGCTGTGCTGGCCATAGCTCTGTCCCAGTACTGCGGAAGCCCAAGAGCTGTCCTGCAGCTCTCCCATTGGGATTAGGGTGGGGATGCTGGCAGGCTGACACTGATGTAACAGCCTCTTGTCAGGCTAGAGGCTGCGTTTCTAAGATTTTTCTTATTAATCAAAACAATACAGTTTGCCAGTTGCTGCTTCTTGCTGTTTCAAGCTGTCCTAGGCTGGCAGGAAGTCAGAGCTGATTGCCACATCCCGGCACATCTTTTTCCACCCCGGGGGGTTTGCCAGAGAAAGAAAGGAATCAAGCTGCTCTGCCTGCCTGCCATCTCACTCTGGCACAGGGCTACTTAGGCTCAGTGTGGTCATGCTCCCTCCATGCAGCAGCCACTGTGGCAGAAACTACCAGGCTCAGTGATGGCTCCACCTCTGGAGAAAGCAGCTCTCTGCTTCCACTCGAGTTTCCAGTCTCAGGCAGTATGCCCTCATGCTTGCAACACTCACCCCAGAAGCAGTGCTTTCTTCAACTATATCTACAAACCCTTCTACTCATATAGACCCCTCTTTCAAAATCTCCAGGACCCTCACCTCCTTCCTTCACCAGGCATTGCCTCTGCTACCCTACATGTACCCCACCTTGCAACCACAACCTGGCACAGTGTAGCTATTTTGCAGGTCGAGGCATGCTCCTCTACCAGGCCTTCGCAACCACACAGGGATACAGTTAGCAGCTGCCACTGCTACCTACCACTTGGTACAACCACACGACTCTAAGGTGGTTCATCGTATAGTGCAGAGCAGTAGCCCTCCTGTATGTAACTGAGGTGTAATAGAGACAGTGGTGAATGAATAGAGAAGTACGGTGAGGGTCTGTGAATGAGGCTTTACAACTGTCACTCCTGAATCTCTGGCAACCTCCCAGATGCTACCAGTTAAACTGGTTTCTTGTGACAGATATTCTCATTTTACCTCGGACCCTGTCGTATTTGCTCTTAAATAAAGCTCCACCTGCTGGAGTCACACAACTAAGCAGGGATGGCAGCTGCCACTTCAATATTCCATCGTTTGTCCTCATATCCACCATGTAAAAGCTTGAAAATAGGAACTGCAATGATTTAGATGCAAAGTCACACACATATGTGACCCCATGGTGTTTTAATGCCATTGCTCTTAAATTCTCTTAATGTCTGGATTTGGGGGTTGGAATAATGGGTTTTATACTGCTTCATCCTCACAAACTGCCATTGCTTTTTCTGCCACCATGGGCTTGGGAAGTGTCACTTGTCCTTACACACAGTGCGCTTGGGCAGGCGGAAGGGAAAGAACAGAGTCATTATTAATTGATGCACAGTGGCATTTACACAGCAAGTTGTGACAAGGCAGTTCCTCTCTTTTGCCTCGAGAAGCCCAAGCTCTCTCTCTTTGGGCAACACTTCTAATTACTCCTCAGCTGCCCAGAGAACAAGCAGGAAGGGCTGAAAGCAGCAAGCATGAAGCCAACACAGGAAACCCTGGGTTTTCGGGTATCTGCCACGGCACAGAGGAATGCTTGACTCTTCACCCTGCAAGTCTTCAAAGTGACACAATCTTCTCAAGATACTCTTGGACAAAGACAGTGAAGAAAGCTGATCACCATGGTTCATAGGCCAAAACCTCAGGGCAGCCAGGCAGCAGCAGCATCACGTACTCATGGTCCAGGCTGTCTGCCAAATGGGGATGGGAACACATGCTGCTTTCGGGAGGCTGGGAAGTGTAAGCCCACAGAAAAGGGCTCTTTGCACACGAACAGGCAAGCACCAGGCAGAAGACCTGAAGTGACAGCGCAGTGAGCCACATGTCCTGCTTCTGCTTCAGCTGCTGCCTCCTGGGGAGCAAGAAGGAAAAAAAGAGACATTTTCAAGGCACCCAAGGGTGAGAAAGCCAGCGGCAGTGCTGGCAGTGAGGGATCACCATGGCAACTGGCAATGCAGGGCCTCAAGGTGAAGAGCTAAAATTAGGCAGAGGAAAATGCTGTTTCTCATCTCTAGCAGCAAGCAGCACTGAGGAGCTGGACCCCCAGCACAGCACAAGAGCAGATGTCAGGAGCATTTCTGAGCGTCTGCCTGGATGTCCAGACTGAGCGTGGCTTGATGCATGGTACCACATGTGGGCCTGCATGGGGTCCCGAGGTTCTGTGAGCAGCCATGCCTGCTCCACACTGCTGGGACTGCATCAAAACAGTGTGGTGCCTGCAGCAAGATTGCAGACATGAAGGAAAAGCAGCATAATCGCTCCTTGACCTTGCAAGGAGCCGCTGTTCACTGCAAGTCCCCATCAGCCATCCCATCCCCTGGGTTCTGCTGAGCCTCAACTGCCCCTGGTGTCACTTGGTAGAAACGGGGACTTTCCTAAGCAGCTTGTGAGAGCTGAAACAATCAGCAGTTCAGCCATAAAGCACCTCAGTAAAGAACAGGCTTCCACCGGCAAGAAAGAAAGAGCTGTGCAAGTAGCTGCATGTCCATGGTGCCCCACTACTCAAAGGGAACAGCAAGGATTTCTGCCACTACACATGCTCTGGGAAACCAGCAGGGAGGCATCCCTGCTATGAGGCAGGGGGTTGATGTGCTTGAAAACAACACCTCAGACTGTGATTTGCTTTCTGAACATCTCTTCATACAAAATCTTCTCTTGGATATCTCAAAAGCCTTTTTCTCAGCAGCCCACACTGCACTGGAGAGATGCTACCTGCTGCTCTACTCTGACTGACGCCAGTGAAAAAACTTTTCTGCTGTCAGCAGCAACTATGGGTTTTTTTCTTCTTTTGGCATCAGTCTGTGGAAATCTGTAAAATGACCCAACCACTCACAAAATGCTTTGTGCTATTTGCTGTAAAATCAAGGGCCACCATTTTTGCCCTGTCTGATGTGCAAGGCAATCAGAGTGATCTGGAGTTGTAGCAATGGGAGCGCCTCCAGAAAGAAATCCCATGTGTTATACAAACTTGAGTACTATACAGATAAAATAAAACTAAAGGAGCACCAAAGTGATGCCTGAGCTTGCAACACTTGCACAGGCTCTGATTCTGGAAAGGCAGCAGTTGAAGTCCTGCACTTGGGACACAACAACCCAGTGCAACATTACAGGTTGAGGGGAGCGGCTGGAAAGCTGCTCTGCAGAAAGGGACCTGGAGATACCGACTGACAACCAGCTAAATGTGAGCCAATAGGGTATTCAGGCATCTTGGCTTGTAACAGAAATAGTGTGGCCAGCAAAAGTGTACTGACCTGTTGGGAGAGCAGTGTAAGAGAAAGACACCTGGGGGTCCTGGTAGACAGCAGGATGACCACGAGCCAGCAATGTGCTCTTGTGGCCAAGAGGGCCAACAGCATCCTGTACAGCCACAGCACTGAGAAAGCATTTGACTTGTGTATTTTACCCCATTACCCAAGTGTACCTTTGGGAAAAACAGCTCTTTTGGCAAGGTGCCCTCCTGCAAAGGTCTAGGGAGAGAAGCAGATCCTGCATTTGCTGGAAGGCACCCAGCCTGTCACCTTTTGGTTTGTGACTCACAAGCAAAGCACTTGTCCCTCCCTGCAAACCTGACCTAATTCCTGCAACAGCTCCCTGGATCTTCTAACACACTAAAGCGATGGGGTGAAAATTTGGCAGCAGCATAAACTGAGCAGATTAGCGTGAAACAAGCAAGGATGCAGGGTTTGCCATAAATAGACAAGTATGGCAAACTTTGCCATTTCTCTTCCCTAGGACACCTGCAGACTCTGGAAGAAACTCATACAAATTATCTTTAAATCCAGCGTGGAAGATTTGATTTTCATTTGTCAAAGATAAGATAGACAAGCCCAGTGTGTGTAGATTGAACCACATCTGATTCCCAGTTCAGCTCTCCAATAGAACCTACCTCTCAGGACATCATCCTTATTAGGACAGCACCGTGGGCTTTGGAGCAATCCATATTCTCTACTCTAGAAGAAAACCAGCCACCCATCAGAGGTTGCTGAACCAGTGCAGGGTCACATCAAGACTCAAGTTGCTCCCTTCCTCAGGTCTGGTGTTACCTACTCCCTCAGAAGACTCCTCCTCCACCCAAGAGCTCTCCTTCTGCTTGTCTCTGGGAGGCACAGAGACCTATGGCTCAGACCAGCAAAGGTGTCCATGGGTAGCTCAGAGGGCCCAAACCCAAGCTGTTCCCAAGCTAGTTTAAAAAATAATTATGTTTGTGAGGCGAAGTCTGGATCAGTGCTGCATTCCCCAGGGCACTGCAACCAGAAACATTTGACAAAGTGTTCAGTGCTAACAACATCCTATTTGAAGGGTGTCAGCATGAGGAAAGAAGTCCAGCACCTTCAGGATTCTTCCTCCCCCAAATCCGAACGTCATCTTGAGAGCTGCAGAATTAACGAAGCCCAGTTTCCCAGCTCTGTCTGTAGAACCTGTCAGCTAGTTACAGGGTAGCATAAGGACTTCCTCCTGGGGCGGGGGGTGTGTGTGGGGGGGTGGGTGTGTGTGGGTGTGTGTGTCTTCACAGGCCCCTCTCATTAAGCCAGTCACCTAGAGTCACAAAATCAGCTGGATCCCATTATCTTGGAGGCCTCCACCACTTTATCAGCTGTAGCAAAAACAGGCAGAAAGATTCAGGACTCACTCAAGGTGAGACAAGATAGATGGGCTGGCACAGCCAGCCTGCTGACATAGCTTTGCTTCCTTAGGGCACCGGGCTGCAAGTCCTTTGCAGAGCCCCAAAAAATACCTTTCTGATTCAGCCTCTTGTCTTGGCAGGTCATCATCCAAGCCCCTCGGTTGCGACTCCAGCTGCCTTTCAGTCTTCCCCACATTGACCTCTGTGCTCCCTCTCAACATCTTCCCTGTGTTGAAGGACAGACCCACCCTCAAGTCCCTCTCAACCCAAACTCGCTTCTTTCATCTGCCCCCTTGGAGCTTCCACTGCTGAGGTGTCTTAGCCAGCTGCAATCCAGGGCTACAAACAGCCACCCACCAAGTCACAGCACTGGGAGCTGCTGCACTCCCTGTGGGATGCCTGACACAGAGGAGCACATGCTCCAACCCAGTCCCTAGTCACCACCCCCTTCCCTAAACTCTCCCTCTGCATGTCTTCCTATTCTCAGCTGATAGCCAGGACTGGCTCACTAAATATGTTACACAACAAAATGCAACCCCTTGAAGCATCTGAATACTTAATAGATGAATATTTAATGGAAGCTGACTTTTGCTAACGGGAAACAAGCCAGAGCATAAATATCAGCCCATGCTGGGAATCAGGGTGTGTTCCCAGAAAACCTGGATTAAGACATACGCAGGCAAGAGAGGAAGGGACTTGCAACTCCCAGAGCTCAGAGGAGGTTCCCTCCAGGCAAAAGCTATTTGTGTGTGACCCTCCCTGTCTTGCTGACTGCTTAGTCCATGATCCATGTTCTGGCTGTGTCCATCACATCAGAGCATTAAGCAGGAGAGGGGCAAGGCTCTGACTTCTGGGATAAGAAATGCCTGTCAGGCCAGTGACCTCTGCATGAAGCCATGGAAAAAACAGCATTACCCACGGCTGTCTGCTTGTGGGTATTTGTCTGTGGTTTTGTCAAGGAGATGAAGACATCTGGCACTACTGCTGCACAAAAGGACTGACTCGGCACCACTGCCTGCAGAGATGGGCAGAGTGAATATAGAGTTTTACCTCTCTGCTGACCCTGGTGGGTATGTGACCTGGCCCCCTCACAGGAACCACAGCCCTAGCACACCACTGCGACTTTCTCATGTCCTACACCAAGCAGGAGCTAGTGCCTGTAAGGAAAGGGAAGGAGTAACTGAGAGGAAAGAGATTTTTCTCCCCATGACCTAGTCAAGAAGACAGAGGAGAAAGGCATCTGCCAAGCAGCTGATTTCTCTTACCGTGCAATGCTGTGAACCGTTACCGAGCCAGTCACACTTCTCTCGGGGACTCCACTGCAAGAGAACTGTTTTCCCTTTTAAGCTGGAAGGAATGTCTGTGCTCTGGCCCCCACAACCTCATATTTTCCACCACAAGGCAATGACCAGTGAGGCCCCATAAGGGGAACAATGACATGAGAGTCTGGGGAAGAGGAAATCTCTATTGCAAACAAGTCTGGAAAATGGCTGCTAGAGGGAAGGGAGTTTATGTCTGGCAGCGCTCTCCTTGATGCAGTCTCACTCTACTGCTCATCCTAAAATCCCCTTTGCAGTCTCCAAAGTGTAATGACCCAAAACTGCACTGTCGCTGAGGACTCTTGCCTCCACCCATCCCTGCAGTGCTGCTGGAAAAAGGGGCTCAACTCCCTGCTGCTGCATCACACAGTGAAGCTGCCAGTTCTTCTGCAACCACCAGAACAGTCCTGCTAGCACTGCTCCTGGCAAGGCATGGAGACAGACTCGTGGATGCCAAACCAGATGGAGAGGCTAAAGCTGTGAACATGGCAGTCAGCCCCACAGGAGGAGAGAAGATGTTGCTGCTGCACCACTGTTCTCAGGGGAAGGAATCCAGTTAATCACTTTTATGATTGGATAAGAAAATAACCCTCACGCACTGGGAAGGGTCCAAGTGCACAATAAAAGACTTAAATGAGGTTAGTCCCACAGGACCTGTGGGTTGAGACTGGTATCACCCTCCACATGTGACAGACTGGAAAAGAAAGGTCCAGTGGAGGGGACTTGCTCAAGAACAGAAGACAGCAGCTCATCCCTCTTTGCTCCTTTATCTGGAGCCAGAACCATGTCACAGCTCAACCCACAAGTCATACTCCTAAGTGGGTATGACTCTCATTCCCAGATATTGAGTGCTTTGGGCCAGGCTCTGTTTTGCCATGATTTGGCTTCTGGGAACTGCAATTCTCTACCCTGTTTTGTTTAAAATAAATAAAACCAAGACCTGCACATATTCCTGAATTTTTTCAGGAGGAGACAGTTCTATATGTGAGTAGCATATAGAACATGGAACAAGTCACAGCACCTTAGCACTGGTCAGAGGGAGCTAGTATGAAGGAGGATGAGGTCCTTGGAAAGGCAGACAGAGGTGGAGTACTGTCCCTTGTATTCACACTGGAGCAGAGCTGTAGAGTACAGACTCCTCCAGCACAGTCACTGTCACCTCTCCCCTTCTCCAAGCACACCCAGGCTCAGCAGATTTCTCTGGCAGCCAGTATTTTCCCAAAGACATATTCCTTCCCCTGCATGATGTGAGAAGTCCACGTCCATACAGCCCAGCATCAGAGCTCTGAGATAATCTGCTCCATTTTGGGGTACACCTGTCCAGCAGCTCCCCACCCCACTACCCAATCTGAGGCAGTCTGTGGCATACACAACCTCAAACGTCACCTTTTGACCCATAAATCTGTGGTGACCCACAGCTCTTTCTATGTCATGCAGTCTCTTTTTTTCCATCTTTCATCTCCCTAAGTTCCTATACTCTGAAACCTCACAGATTTAACTGCTCCTGCCCACAGGTTTTATTGGCTTTTTTTCTGACCTGCTGGGATGATTTATTTCTGCATGAGATCCAAATCTGGCACATTTCTCACACATCACCTGGCTCCAATGGAGCAAAGGGAAGAGAGAGCTGAGCAGCTGGAGGCAAGTCAGGCAAGTAACAGCCCTATGGCATCTCCTCACCTCATCCAGTAACTGGACACACAAGAAGAGCCTAGAGTGCAGGAAATGTTGAGGTTTGCCAGCAGCCTCCAGCTTCTTGTGCAAGAGATTTCAGCCTTTTTCTTCTCATCACTAACGCAATGGATCCGATCATGTAGGGGACTGGACCTGATGATCTCTCAGGGTCCCTTCCAATCCCTAATGTTCTATGATTCTGTGATCCCTCCTGGTCATTCTTTACCCACCTCCTAACCACAGCATATTGGAAAAATATCTACGGAAATTGCTGTGCAATCAGAGGGAAGCACTGAGTCAGCCTCAGCATGGGAGGGAGAGCGAGAACAAAATTGAACATAAGCCAGTTTTGCGCTTCCCATCTTCTAGGCCTTGGGCAACTTGCTCTGCTTCTTGGTACTGAAGAGCAGCTTCAGGGCTGCTCCACCCAATGCCTCTGCTGGAGATGGCTCTGCAAGAGCAAATCCCCAGGGGCAGTGCTCTGTCAGGCATTTGCCTACTTTGAAGACTCTTTAGTACATGCAGAGTCCAGAGACTGCCTTTACATAGTGGGAACAGTGAGGAAGGGGCAGAATTAATCTCATTATTAGGTATTATTTTATCTAGACAACTTTTTTTGGCTCATGGTATTGACAGAGTATCCCATCCTGAAACCATTTGGTCAGAAATGGTTATTAGACTAATGGGAAAATCTGGAAACAGAAATGAGATAAAACAAACCTGCAGGAGAAGAGAAGTTTGGGAAGGCTGCAGAACTAACCCGGAGTCTGCTTATGAGTGGTACATCTGCCAAACAAGCACAGCTCCATCACAGGTTAAACCAAGTCCCTGTAGCCAGAGGGAGGTGCAGGCAAGCCTGACAAAGCTCTATCAGACTACTACCTTCAAAATGCAAACTAGGATTTCAGGAGGTAGGCAGATTCAGTGAAAGCTCTCTAGGTTCTTGTAGCCTCAGCTTTTACTACTAAAGACCTTACAACTAGCAAAGGAGTGTGTGCACCTACCCATTTGTATTGGAAAGAAGATAGGAAATACACTGCTGTAAAAACTAAGTGAAAATCCTTGCTGTGAGAGGGGAGGGCTGCACAGGCACACAAACTACAGGGACAGATTTGCTGTGTTTTTCTCTGCTCTCAGAAGCAGTACATCAGCAAACAGCAAGTCCCATTAAACTGCTGGGACTGTCATCCCACAGCCCCACAACGGGACCAGAAAGAAGCAGCACTCAGTCATCTAGGACCCAGTACAAGTGGAAATGTGGTCCTTGAGTTACAATCAGCTACTTATTCTCAATTCCTGCTGTCCCTATGATACCCCAGGAAGCCTCCAGCATAAGAAACAGCACCTGAAACCATCTGTGTACAAAACTAACACCATGTCATACTTAGACTGAAGAGGCTTTCCTCTGTAGTAAAAAAAGTGCTATGTATCTCTCTACCTTGTGCTTGGCAGCCGATATTTTTATTGAGACAGACAAGAGAAGCTCTTACAAGGTGAGGTGTCCATGAAACAACTGGTAGCATCACTATGAAATACACTATAAAATCCAGTCACTATGGTAACTGTCACATCTGGAGCAAAAGAAAAATTCCAAAGTTGAAGAGTTTCCAGCCTTCTCATGTACGGCTATCACCCTGGGCCTATGGCCTCTACAGCCACCTATGGCCTCTACAGCCACCTATGGCCTCTACAGCCACCTATGGCCTCTACAGCCACCTATGGCCCCTTTGCCCCTGCACTGCTTCCTGCAGCTCTTGCTGAATTTGCTCTCACTCAAGAGGCTTGGCCAAACATTGAGGCTTTTTCTTAGGCAAGTTCAGCTTGTGCTTACAGCGGTGTATCCTCATGGGTCCCCATCTCATTCCTGATTTAAACCAGCATAAACAGAAGGGAAATGGGAGATAAATTATGCTGTGTGGGCTGTATCAGCAAGGAAGACTGATAGTAGAAGCTTGACTCTTATTTTCCCCTGACCTGCTAGTTTGCTATCTGTTGGTCCCACGATACACCTGTTACACCAATGTGTCCTCTCAGGGCAGTGGAGCAATATATAAAATGAAGGGCAACTGTAACTGAGCAGTATGTAAGCTTTGCTGTGCTTGTTAGAAGTAGTGCCTCATACTCATCCAAGTGGTCCTGGGGAAGCAGACTCAGTCATCCCCACCTCTTCCAGAGCAGAGATCCTTCTACCACTCCACAGCCTCTGTGCCAGGCTGACAGCATGAACTCACCAGCACTTACAGCCCAAAGGCAATTCTGTGATTAAGAGACAAGGAAACGGAATACTGACTGCCTATAATTTCTATGTAAGGCTGGGTAACATTTTCAGATGGAGAGCTAATTCACTAGAAGACGCAAGTTGAGGCTGATCTATTTCCTATTTGGAAATTTGTACCTAGTTCAGGGAACAGATTTGATTCCACAATTATTTCTAAGATGAAGTGAACTATTTTACCTTTTTTATTTTTTTACTCAGAAACGTATTTCAGGAAGTGTTGCAAATAAACTTAAAGGTCAAAGAGAGCAAAATAAAAACATGTTTTGGTAAGCTTAGCAACTTTTTGTTCAGTTACTTCTCTTCTTCTGTTGAAAATAAAAGCTGGAATTTCAGCTGATCCAAAATGAATCTTTTGGTTTGACTCTCTGATTCAGCTGGGGAATTAAAAGAAAAATTTCCCATAGCTTTATTCCTAAAACATTGTTATTTGGTGTCTAAAGCAACCTATTCTTCTCATTCTTTCATCTCCTTCCATCTGGCTCTTCGTGACCGCGTCTGGAAATAACGAAAAACTGTTGCAGACATCTTTCTGCAATCATGGAATTTTTTCCTGTCTAGTTGGGAAGACTGTTGATGCGGACTCCCCATGGTTTGACTTTAAAAAACAAACAGAAAAATAAAGCCACAGCTCCCTTTGGTGGTTATGATAACCCACATAGACGTTGCTTCAGGGAAAGCAACCTCTCCTCTGAGTCATGCCAGCAAAGTAAACAGCACTGATTTAACAAGGCAGCTTCCAGTCTGAATCCTACTGGGCCTGCAAACACCCTTCTACATCTCTGCTCTGGTCATCTCTCAAGTGCTCTGTCATGTCTCATCACTTTCTGTCCCTAAGATCCCAAGGAGCCTGTGCCTGCTTCCCTGCCGACAGGCGCGGTTCTTCGCAGAGGAAAGCCAAACTCAGCTGGTGAGCTAATGGGCACCAGGAGGTTTGCATGCGAAAGAATGGCAGGTTGATCCCTGCATTACAGAGCAGTACAGGGATACTCAGGCTTGCCTTGAGAGGCTGAGTGCCCAGGACTCGTACAGACTATGTGGCTAGGAAGGCGATGTTTCCCTGGTCTTGTTCCTGATGGGAGATTTTCAAGAGACTTGCTGTCATTGCCTGTACACACACCCAGAGTTGTAAGTTGCAGAGATGTAAGGGATCTCAATGCATCCCTGCAGTCACCTAAAAACAGGGCTTTTGAACTTCAGTAGCTTATCTGGCTGCAACCCAGTAACAGCAGGCAATCAGTGCCAGCCAGATGCAATGATGATGACTCAAATGCTTGCCTGTCTCTGTTTCCTCACTGGAGAGATGGTGAGGCATTAGGCACTTGAGATGAACTTTGGCACTGTCCTGGGCTAAAAGGAGTGGGCTCTGAGCACTGCTAGCGGCCCTGAGGTTTTCCACGCCTCCCACAGCCCATGTTCCTAGAAAAAGGAATCACTGCTTGAACCACCTCCAAAAGCATGAACTAGTCCCTAATACTTCTTGAGTTCTTCCCAGGATGTTTTGCTTTCTGCCCTGTGGCCTGCCTGTGTTTTGGAGATGAAAGGCCATGAGCACGCACAGATGCCGGCACTCTTACGCATTCCTGGCTCGAAGGCTTTCCTCGAAGCAGCTGCGGGCACATTGCCGGGGAGGAGGAGCTGCTTCCCAGTGCAGAGACAAGGCTGCCATTCTGCTGACTGTCAATCCCAGGGCACAAACCCCACTGCAAGAAGCCCAGCAGAAAACAAGGAAGCTCCTCTGCTTCCCCTAGGGGCTAAAAGAGCCTTAACAATATATGGTGCTAAACGCAGAGGGCTAAATGTAGATGCCACTGGCCCACAAACATGCTTAGTAACAACATGTGCTTCTCACCTCCTTTGTCCCCACAGCTCCCAGAGCATGTCACAGATTTGGGCACATGAAGCATCACTTCTCACCACTGGGAAATGTGTGCTATGGGGAAAAAATCCAAAATGCATCTGAGGTCTTGGGTAGAAACATCAGGATTTGTGCAACACTAGAGTGGCCACCAGGAGCATGGGAAGCAGTAATGCAGATGTCTCTATGTGCCCCACCTCCCTTGTCCAGCCCCAGCACAAGCCAAACCAAGTTCCCAATCCCAAATACTAGAAGGAAGCTTGCTCTCAGTCTCAGTGCACAACCCAGCCCCACAGTGGTGCTAAAGGGAGACTCTGCCAGTGGCCTGACAGGATTTCAACCCAACATACTGCCTCTACCAGTGGTTCCCACTGAAATTCTGGCACCAGTGCAGGAGCTTAACTTTAACCCACACACCCAGTAAGAGAAGGGGCCTCCAAACCCACTCCTTCACTCTGGCAGGGAGAAGTTAGCACAGCTCAGAACTGCCCATGGCAGCTCTCATGGATCACACTGGCCTGCTGCTGGCAGAGATAAATTCAAAGCCTGGCCGGCAGATGCAGTCCTCACTCATAAAGAAATTATAAACATGAAAGTTTTAAAAAAAAAAAACCAACGAATGAAACAGGCACCACCAGAGTGTGGACAAGAAACCATCAAATCCGTTACACCCAAAAGGGGGAAAACTTGGCCTTATTGAAATAAGGGGTGAAACTCCCCCTGTCTTGAGGGAGTCTCAGTGCCCTCATTGCCTCATGCCAGCAAACCAAAGGCAAGCCAACAGGCATGGAGCAGAAACTACTTAGGAAATCATGGGGCTTGCTTAGATGGCCACTATGCCCGTTTCTTTGCGCTAGGGCTCCTGCTGCTGGTGCTGGCCCATTCTGTTGTGAATGCTCTGAACAGCAAGGTCCTTACAGTTTATGCATGATCATGGAGCTTGAGACCAGCGCTCCCCTATTTCCTCTGCTCTCACAACTCAGGGGTGGGCAGAATTAACCGCATGTGCTTTCTTTGGGAGTGTATATACTGCACAGCTGCTGTACACACACAAGACAGATTACAGGCTGTGAAGGAAGTTGGAGTAAAGTGGTGTCTCTTTTTGGGCATTTCCTTCAGACAGGTCCTTTTGACCTGTATCCCCCCCCCAAGTCAGTGATTAACCACACAGGCAGACAAACAACCCCTTCCATACCACCTCACGGGAACCGCAGTACCAGAACCCGCCTGGATATGTTCCTGTGCGACTTGGTCTAGGTGATCCTGCTCTGGCAGGGGTATTGCACCAAATGATCTTTTGAGGTCCCTCCCAATTCCTAATGTTCTGTGATTCTGTGTAAAGGTGGCTTTATGCCACCCGTCTGATCACCAACACAGCTCACAGCTGCTGTAGAAGCTGTGGATGGCATAGCTGTGTCCTGGCATTCCAGCACTGACGAGACTCGGGTCCCCTGGTGCTCCTCTTCTCACCCATAGCCTTGCCCTGAACTTCAGAGTTCCAATCAGGAACAAAGCCAACAGCCCAGAATGGCAAATTATTGCATCCACTTTAATACCCTCTGTGGCATGGTGTTTCCAGCAAAGACGCTCCTGGTAATAAACTCAGTTCTCTGGAGTGTCTCTCTGCTCTGCAACCTTTCCTGCTGTCCACTTCACGTTTCAATTTTCTTTATTGAGTACCAGACCTTCTGTTCAATAGGGCTGAACCCTGTGCAGCTGACAGCTGCTCCAATTGCTCTGTGTTGTCAGCCTGAAGACTGTTTTCCTCCCCTGCTTTCTTGATTACGTTTTACTCGCATAACATTGTACTGGTGGAGCCTTCAGTTTTTTCACAAGTGTGTTTGGTCAGTCATCATCTTTGAATCCTCTGTAATTTGTAGTTTGACTCTTTTGGTCAAGCAAGACCTCTCTTGTTCTTTCGCAACGATCACTTGGATATCATGCCTGCATTCTCTCACATGCATCAGGAATAAAAACTTCAGTTTCCTTTGTTGTTCAGAAGTCTGCATGGGGAGTGGTAAAATATCTTCATAAGACATGAGCAGCATGACTCGCTGGTGAAACAATTCAGAGACAAGGTCTCACTGTGTCTTGCCTTGCCACTGAGCTCCACCTCTCCACTTTCTACCTGTCCAGACTGACTTCCCTTCCCTGGTTTCCCAACACATCAGTCCTGCTGCCCTCCAGCAACACTCTCACCACTTATCTTTGACACTGGAAAGCTTCCAATAAGATCAGGCATGTGTGGGAAGCACACAGGGCTGGCAGGTACTTCAAGTCATCAAGACCATCAGCATGCTACCAGTGGCCCCTCTGAGCTTAATTCCGTTAACAGGACACTGATTAAAGAAGGTTGTTTTTTTCTCTTGCCCATTGAAAGCCTGGTCTCAAAACCCTCTTGCAGTTATAAGCCTTCCCTTAATGTCAAGACTAACCACATTCATGGCCGTTTCATACCTATTTATTCACATTGACATATGAATAAATTATATACTTCATATGAATATGAATTCTGTACTGAAACAGCACATTTTCCTCTCTGGCATTTCATTCCTTCATCCTGCTGAGCATAAGGGAGGAAAATAGATAGCAGTAACAGATGTCTATCTTTATAAAAGAGCATTATTTATTAAGTAACCTAGATTTTGGTTATTCTCAACACACTCCTAAATAAGCATAGGGTCCACAAAATCTTCCATTGCAGTGGAAATCTGGGGTACAGGTCAAATCAGGGGTGGACATAAGCAGTTTAACACCATGTTATGGTCAGAAGATGCCAAAGAGAAGCTTCAAAACCAAATTAAGTATTTTTGCTATAGTGCAAGCTTAGCCAAGATTACCATCAGGATAGTAAGTCATGACCACTGAATTCCTGTTCCTTCCAGAGAAAAAGAATCTTCTGTAGTATGTGACGTGACACACAAGATTAGGGGTGAAGAAACAAATTAGAAAGTATTAGTTCTTGATTGCGCTAGCCTAGGAACAGTGCACCACCTATATAACGTGAGGCAACTTTAGTTGTATTTCAGAGAGGGAGCAGCCCCCTCCAGAATGAAGTCCCCTGTATTATTTTGGTGCTGATACCCACTGTTAGCCAGATCTCAATGGGCAACTGAAAGACAACATGCACATTTTCCTCCCTCTGTACACCGTCTCAAATAAACCAGGGCTGTGTATCCTGCAATGAAAAGCACCATGCTACAGGTAACAGTTGCCACAGAGGTTTGGGATCTCTTCGTGCATCTAAGTGCCTGCATCCCAACAAATGGAACATGTGGAAGGCTCGTGAACAAATCCTGGGAGAGAAAGAGATGCTGTCACAAACCAGCTCACATCTGGCTCTGCCACTCTGCTCCTCTAGCTTTAAATCCCATAGAAAGAAACAATTCTTTTTGTGCAAGCTTTTGCAATATCTCTTCAGTGGGATCACATGTTCTGCTTCCCTCTCATCCCTTGAGCAGCTCTTGTGACCCTGCTTCCCAGAAGCCTGGTCAAGCGTAGCCATGTTCAGACACACATCCCAACCCTTCACCTCCCACAGTCTGGGAAGATGTCCTGCAATCCTCCCCAGCACAGGTTTGTGACTCTGAGGAGCTGGAAGCCTCCAACTGGCTCCTCTGCCTCAGTTGGTTCCTCCAACAGAAAGAGACCACACAGACTTAGTTGTCCTCTTCCCCCAGTAAAGAATAATCCCTTCAGGAAAAACATGAGGCTGGTTTTAGGAATGTAGGAGGAATGCAGAGGATACAGTAAAGAGAAAAAGAGCAGGAAGGCTGCATTGTTGTCTCTCCACTCTTGTTTGCTCTTTGAGTAAATAACGGACTTCTGTCTCCAGGGCTGCTAATCAGTTCTAAATGCCCTCAAAGAAAGCAAACAACAGCACAATAGGAAAGCCCAGACATAAATCCATTTTATTATAAATTAATTCTGTTTTCATTCCATTTTTCTTTCTAGTGAAAAATTTAGGTTAAGCTAAGCACTGTCTTTTCCCAGCATTCTCTGCTGGCTGTCGGGTAATGCAGCAGAAAGTTAAGCTTTTGACAGTACAATGGCTTTGTTATGAAAGGAAAAAAAACCAAACCAAACCACACTTACATTATTTCCTAAGACAAATTCTACAGTTTCAAACATCTGAGCAATGCAGTGTTGTCCTTGAAGCTGCTGGTGAAGGAATTTTACATGAAGAGACTGGAGGACAAAGAGCAGCTTTCAGGAGAGATGACTTTGCATATATATCCATTGCTCAGGAATACAGAACAGATTGTTGCAGGGACACAACTCAAACACTGGTAACTGAGTTACACAAGCTTTTGTCTCTATGCTGCTTCTAGCCATGTCACTTGGAACTAAAAATCATCATTGCCTGAAGGCTCTTCCATGGCATACATCAAACTATGCAAATTTATCAGTGTCAGTTCATCTCCAAACTGGAGTTTTGAAGAAACTCATTAGCAGTAGCTAACACTACAGAGAGGCAAGAAGAGTTCAGAGTACTAAATGGAGTGCATTCATAACAGATATCACAGACACTTCAGTAACACTTCACAGCTCCCTCATTCTTCAGCAAAGTTGTCCAAAGTTCAGCTGTTGACAGGAACATCCCCAGGCACACTCAGAGCAACCCCTTCCTGAACACCATGCACAAAGGGAAAAAAAAATAAAATAAAATTAAAAAATTAGGAAAACTGGGTGGTTCTGGGATGGGGACAGAACACTGAGGCACAAAGCCTGCACTCACCCTCGTTAATTCAAGAGAGCCAGGCACTAGCACAAAATTCCCAGGCAGCCAAACTCAAAAGTCTGTGCTGTTGAAGCAGGGCCACTCGTGTGGTCTGCAAGTTCTCAGACACTGTTTAGGAGTTAGCTCAGACCACCAGTAACTAAGAAACAATTCACATGCAGCCGCTCTAATCAGGATGTAAAGCAGTTTCACAATGTACATGTGGACCACTTTGTTTCACTTGGCCTCACAGTCAGCAACAACCATATGCATGTTTGATTTAGTAGCACAGACATAACCAGAGCCTCAGCCACAACCTGCAAGGAGTCAAGCAACACGACTGGAAATGTAGTAACAGCCAAAACAAAACAAAGGCAGAATTTTCCATACATCTAAACAGCAGCTCAGATCCATCTCCAGCTTTGATTGGGTTTGTACCTCATGATCTGACCTCCCCTGAAGGTCCTCAGAGGAATGGAGAGCAGACATGCCAGATGATTCACAGAAGCCAAGGTACCACCACACATTATGGGTAGAGCAGCCCTCAAAAACAACCTGGCACATACCCTCACAAAGCCATCTATTCTGTCACTAAGAACTTTGCCAGCACTAAACTACTCAGGTTGAAACCTTCCCTGGCAGCTGTTAGCCTCAGGCTATCTGGTTCTTTAAGTCTCAAAAACACACGTCAATGGCTTCTGAGGCCAAGATTAAATTATTTTGCTTATTAAAGTTGTGCTCCAACCACAGAACAGTCCTCAGGACCTCTACAAGAGCTTCATAGGAGAGTCACCCTCATGCCTCTTGTTTGTGTGGAGCTATCCCCAGCTCTCAAAGCAAATTTGTGTGAGTCTGTGTTTGTGGAAATCACTAGTTGACAGGCAGTCAGTAACCCTTCTAGCATCTGATTACTTCTGAAACTTCTATCCTTGTTAAGAACAATTCATCTCCTTCCAGATCCTGATTACACTGCCCAAACACTCACTGAACACAATGACCAAACAAGCTCTCTTCTGAGACTGCAAGATTTCACAGACAGCCACTGCTTAGGGTACAGCAGAGAGTGATGAAATGAGAGGCAGAGGACTGCACCTCCTTTGCAGGTCATCAGCTATTACAGCCAGCAGGGCTGATGCCAGAAAACAGTAATTTAGGACAAATTGTACAAGGGTGGAGAACTGAATCAGCAGATGTTTTGCACAGAAGAGGCAGGGTCAGGACATGGCTGAGACTACAGAAGGCAGGGCAGGTAGGACATGAGCATTCCCTGGAGTTAGAATCCAGCTGTGGTGCTTGGATTCTGTAGCAGCAGGTCCTGGTGTGTTTTACATTCCCACATCAAGCCAGCCATGTGTAAGGATCAAGCTCAGAGCCTGAATAATTACCAGTGCCAGTCTGAATGCATAGGTACTACAAACCCTTTGCCTGTGAACATGACTGCTGGTGCACTGATGAAAATTCACTGCCATCCTTATCAGTGCTACAGATCCAAGAGTCAAGCACAGGGGCGACTCTCATCTCACAGAATCGTTTAGGTTGGAAAACACCTTAAAGATCATCTAGTCCAACTATTAGCTTAACTGTACTAACCCTACTGCTAAATTCTGTCCCTAAGCTCCATATCTGCATGACTTCTAAGCACATCCAGGGATGGCAATTCAACCACTTCCCTGGGTAGCCTGTTCCAGTGTCTGATGGCCCTTTCAATGAAGAAATGTTTCCTAATGTCTAACCTTGTATCTGACTTTCAACCAGTTCTTTGTTTTCTTGGAAGAGTAGCACAACCCTGTGATCTTAACAATNCAGCCCCAACTCTCTCAGTCTGGCCTCATAGGAGAGCTGCTCCAGCCCTCTGATCATCCTCGTGGCCCTCCTCTGCACTCGCTCCAGCACGTCCACATCCTTCTTGTAATAAGGGCTCCAGAACTGGATGCAGTGCTCCAGGTGGGGTCTCACCAGAGCAGAGTAGATGGGGAGAATCAGCTCCCTCGACTTGCTGGTCACACTTGTCCTGATGTAGCCCAAGATCCGGTTGCCTTCTGGGCTGCAAGTGCACACTGCTGGCTCATGTTGAGCTGTTCATCCACAAACACCCCCAAGTCCCTCTCTTCAGGGCTACTCTGCAGCCAGTCACTGCCCAGCCTGTATTTGTGCTTAGGATTGCCTCGACCCAGATGCAGGATCTTACACTTGGTCTTGTTGAACCCCATCAGGTTGGCTTGTGTCCACCTCTCTAGCCTGTCCAGGTCCCTCTGGATGCCATCCCTGCCCTCCAGCGTGTCTGCTGTACCACACAGCTTGGTGTCGTCAGCAAACTTGCTGAGAGGGTTACTCAATGCCTGCTGCTCATGACAGTGCATGAAGAGCACCCGAGGTGATGAATTCATTTGCAGTTTTGACTGCAGCAAGAGAGCTACAGTAACAGCCAACCTTACAGAGGTCTGATGGCAGCTTAAGTAATTAACCAGCAAATGCTCTAATGGGCCGAGATAGATGATGCAGCAGACGGCAAAATATAATTATAATTGCTCTGTACCACAGAGGCAAACGACGCTGAAGAATGCCAAACCCACTACAGCCAGAGGTCAGCACCACAGTTTCCAAATCTTTTTCACCCCACAGCAGAACAGCATCACTATAGCTCTCACTCCCAGGAGGACCAGGGACCTTCTGGGCAGCCAGGTCTTCCCAACACAAGGCACTGCCTCCAAGTCGATTTGTCCCGATCATACAAGCAGCTGCCACCCAGCAGCATATTATCTCTCACAGAATGAAGTTTTCATGGCAGCTGTAGCTGCAGTTCAGTGGGTTTAAGCCCTGAAGCTGAAGAACAGAGGGTTCTCAGATAGGGGTCATCCAAGGCAAACCAAAGGTGGTGGAAGATGACATTTGATGAAGCAGCAGCTCACACAGAAGTAAGTACCTGCAAGGCAGCCTTCCCTCCCCGAGTGGTAAAGGTGATTATGCCAGACCTTGGGAAATGTCCCAGAAACCTGAAAGTTTATAGCGCTGGCAGAAGCCAAGATCTCTGCACAAACAACAGATCTCCAATTACCAAAGCCAGCTCAGTTGGCTTGGGGAGAGGTTATTTCCATGGGGTTTTCTGCTTGCTCATTTAACAATTATGCTTTGTGTGTGTGTGTTTTCCCATATAACAGCATGAAACCAGACATCAGGAACTTCTGCTAGGCCTCCCTAATCAGAGTGACAGTCTGTGATGGCAGCTTGCAAATGCAACCCTAACAATACTTTCAACCAGTGAAGTTTTATCTGCCACCACTCCTTGAATTGGAGATGACCACACTGGTCATCTCAGGCTGGCTTCCCACCCTCCTGGGAACCATGCTATCAAAGACTAACAGTCTCCTATCTACCTTCTGTACCCACCCCTGCATGTCTCCCTCTAGCCTATTCCCTTGATGTCCATCTTATCCCATCCGCTTTGGCTTTTCTGGCAGGGCAGAAGGTTCCCCCAAACAGCCCGACATTCACTGATGCAAGAAACTCTTACTGATATGGGAGGGAAACAAAAGCCTTCAGTGTCACTGGAAACCCAGTTCACAGCACCAGCCTAACAGTGCCTGAAAATATCCTCTCTGACTCAGGTCGCTCAGCTCTGCAAAGTGAAGGCAGAGTCCTGCTCTTCCTTCGCTAGTACTAAGGCAGAAGCAGCTGAGTTAATGCTGCTTTGTAAACCCCCTTGTTTGTGGAACTGTATGAACACCACAAACATCTGTGGCAGGCTGAAACGTGGTGTGTTACTTGCTTTGTATCAAAATTGAATCAAAGACAAGGGGAGCACAGTGAGTCCAGACATATTTGAAGTTAAACAAGCATAAAATATTTGGCATCTTTCCCTTACTTAATGCAGTATAAACAATTTTTGGTATTCAAGAGAGAAAAATTTCCCATTCAATGAACATGGCAAGTAATTGAAATTAAGTAAGCTCTATTTTCACAGTTTCAATTAAGTACAGGAGCATCTCAGCTTCTGTGGCACCATTAACAAAGTCCATAGGAAAAGTTAAGCAACTCTTTTGCAGCTGAGGCTGTGTTAAGGAGGTGAGAGGAGACACTCCTGCAGCGCTCAGTGAAGTGGATTTTTGCCATTGCTTTCAGAGGGGAAAAAAAAAATGAGCTCTGATAGACATAAAACTGAGACAGACTAAAGGTTTCAGAAGGCAGCTTCTGGCAAATGCAACCGCAGCAGTTTAAGACATTAGCTTGCACAGCTGTCTGCCAGCCTTGGCTCTCCACCTTGTCGGACAGCCAGAATTTATTGCTCCTCTAATAAAGTCAGCAGCAAGAAATACATGCTTGTGCCTCAGCTACCACAGTTTGCAGCCCAGTGTATTAGACTGAACTGCTGATGACCATTGGTTTTCAGTTGGATAGCAGACTGGTGGTTGTATATCCAAGAAGGGGAAGAGCAGACAAGAACAGAACAAAATGTTTCTCTCACTGTGAAAGGCTTAGATGACACTTGAAAGAAAATGAGTAAATGGAGAGGCTAAAGAATTTAAAGATGTTTATTCCACAGAAAATGCTGCATCACCTGTTTCCTGCATGTTTTACTGATGGAAAGGCTGGCTTAGCTATCTCCTGTTTGCCCTGGGGGACAGGAGCTGAGGGCACAAAAGGTAAACCAGGTCTGCAGAAGTTCTCACCAGTGCTCATGCCCCCACTAGTCCAGAGCCCATTGTAAGAGCAGATGCTTCCTCCACTACCTCTGGCTAGAACCAGGTACAAGAAGCCAAGAGCTCTCCTGACCATAAGGGCCTGCACCTCCAACAATGCACTCACCTCTCCAAGTCTCCCATCCAGGAATGGATGGCCCGAGGGTATAAGCAGTCCATTTTAACAATTTCTAATGTAACCAGTCCCTCTTCTACTACTCAGAGGAGAGATTTCAGAAGCAAAACAATACGTGTAGAAAGAAATTAAGAAAACCATACGAGACAATAGGTTTTATTTTTCAACAGACTTAAGAAATCGCAGGAAATTCACACACCCACTTATTAAAGTGTGTTTCTGAAGCTGGCTTTCACTCAAGCACACCAGAAAAATAAGTGGTAGCCTTCTGAATACCGAGAACAAATGGCTGAAGTACATACATCATTGTGTATGCACTATTCTCATGTACTGGATGTCACACTTGCCTCGCTGAACAGAGCTACACTACTTCTTCAGGCTGTAGGAAATAAATATAACAATCTGTTTGACCCTACATCATTCTATAAGCAGCACGTGATAGTATAACAATGTACTGAGACACAAACAGATGTAGGATGCTGCAGAGCTCCTTGAGGCTTTGAAACTATTGGAAGTCTAACATCATGAAATGAAAGATTTGGTTACACAATATCAAACTTTTTGAGTGAAATGTTTTGGTTTGTTTTTCAAAGTGAACAAACCCTACTTTTCAGCTCCCTGATAATTTGCATTAGGCCAGTTTGAAATAAATTAACAAAAAAACCAAAACAGCCTCAAAACAATCAAAGCCCCAAAGTGACCAACTGAAAAGCAGCCCCCAACTCATCCTTTCTCTCCTCACACTTCAAGAAGCCCCAAAAGCTCTTTACTGCAAGTGTAACAGCCTCTTAAGATAAAATTAGCAAAGCTTACACAGTCATTTCCTACCAAATGTCCAGATCCTGTGACACTGAAGACACTTCAGGTCGGACACTTCAATGCACACGTGAGATCCCAGCTCTAGAACATTACCTCACCAAGCTGAAGGAATGCTACGCATGTGCTACTTTAGCCTACAGCAAAAAAGAGTTATGGTAAACAATCTGAGCCTGCAATGAATGATTTACTGCATCTAACATCTTTATCACAGCCTACACAAATCCAGCTGCTGCCTGTATGCTTCTCTGTGCATTGTAAGTACTCCAGCTCTCAGAACACCTGAGTCACTTCAGTGTGCTAACTCAGAAGTAGCTCTGATGAAAGATCGACTACGCATACTACGGTGAATGTGAGTGCCTACCACATCTGTGCTTACAAAACCCTTACTCAAGCAAGTATTACTTGCTCTTGCACTTTGTACCCTGAACTCTGTGAAATCTGTACATATTGCATTCAGCAATATCCAGCCCAGGCTGCTGATGAAAAATATCAAGCATTTACTGGGACACTGCTTGTGGATGCTTCCTTCTTCCCTTTAGGAATCAATACTCACTCTACATCAAAGGTGTACAAATGGATTGTGAAGCAATTCCTGACACATTGCAGCTTGCTGCTTCATCCACCACAGTAAAGCTCATCCACGTTCAGCTGTCAATGCTGTACCGTAAGAAACTTGTGGCCTGTCAAGTCACAGACTCACAGAACATTAGGGATTGGAGTGACCTTGAAAGATCACCTAGTCCAGTCACCCACCCACAGCAGGATCACCTAGATCAAGTTGCACAGGAACATGTCCAGGCAGGTTTTAAATGTCTACAGAGAAGGAGACTCCACAACCCTCCCTGGGCAGCCTGTTCCAGTGCTCCGTCACCCTCACTGTGAAGAAGTTCCTTCTCATATTTATGTGGAACCTCCTATGTTCTAGCTTACAACCATTGTCCCTTTTCCTATCATTAGATGGCACTGAGAAGAGCCTGGCTCCATCCTCCTGACACCCATCCTTCACATATTCATAAATAATAAGAGAGTCATCCCTGCTGCGTGATGGCAATTTCAGCCACAGAGTGGAGCACATGTCCATGGTCATGAAGCATTTCAGCTGCCCACGTTTAATCCTCTAAGTCTTTTGTTATAGAAAATTACTATTGACTTCCATGTGTTTCATATCATGCGCCCTACCATAGGGACCCTATTCCTCCAGTCATATCAATGTCCCATTACACTTAGTTTCTTCCCATAGATCAAACACACTAAGCAACAGCCTGTGAGAAACATGGTTTCCTAGTGCACACTCTGTGCACAGACTCTGTGTTTCTTCATCTTACCTGAGTTTTGTACCTTCATCTCAGTCAAGACATTGTAATTTTCCCTCTCTGCTTCTCTGTCAGAAACCATGCAACTGGACTACACTAACACTGGGCCAGCAGCCAGCATTACGCAGTATGCCTGGCTTTTAACAGCTAAATCCCATCAAAAATAATGATGCAAATATGGGCTCTCCTCCCCGAGATATCCTAATGCTTTCAACAACCTCTTAGGAACACATAATGCTGCTGAATGGGACTGAGGCTGAAAGGAACAAATTTGGGACTCTTGGGACTTACTGCATGAGCACATGCTGGCAAAACAAACAGCTCTAGGTCTGAAAGTACGTACACTCTTCAGCTGCTCTACCAGATAGCTGTTTCCTGAGGGCAGGTATAAACTGCACTGAAGTATCACCCAAATGCCCTCATAAGGTGGAAAGCTTCCCTTTAGGAATTCCATGCACTGATGTAGGACCACAAGTCCTACCAAAGCCCTCACCTTGTAAGTACTTGGGCCCAGACCCATATCACTGCTTAAGAGATGAGATCCCTTGTTCTCTGCAAACCTTAAATTTATTACCCAACTTTAACACCCCAGGCTTCAGCAGCTTTTGCAGTACCACACAGGAAGTCTGTGGGAAGCAAAACAATAGGCAAGCACATCCCCAGCCCTCCAACAACTGCAATCTGTCCATGAGGTGACCTTGCTTGCACATTGCATGAGTACGAGCAAGGGCATGGAGCCTCTCTCGTGTAAAATTAATCTGAGACGCATTCATCCTTCAGTCATGTTATCCTGTGTCCTTGAGTACACCACTCTCTGGAGCCCATCACTGCAACATATGAGTGATTGACAACTCATCCAGTTGGGGAGTGGGTAGACGGGCCCTCCGGGAGGTGGAAACTGTCCCCCCTCCATTACTGTACACTGCAGCCTCTGCCAAGGGCTCTAGCTGCTTCTCACTCTGCGCTGACCACAGGGAAGCGTGGCTGGGACAGGCACACAGTCCCTGGGCCATGTCCAGCACAAGCTGTGGCATAGCTCCAGGCCACGCTGGCCACACTCCTCACCTCCCCCACCAGACTGCAGAATCCGCTGGCCAGGCCCTGCCCTCAGAGCTGCCAAAGCTGCTGAAACCTTCCCACGCCGTTTCCCTGAGCAAAATGCACTTCCCCCCATAGCAGGGTGAGTGCTGGAAGAAAAGCTCTCATGGCCACGTTTCTCCATCCTGATGACCCACGGTGTCCTCTGGCAGGTTTTGTTTGAGAGGAATGACAGGCACAGGCTACAGCTCCTCAGAGAGCATTAACACTCTCCTGTATCCAAAAAATCTGAGCAGCCAGCAAAGGGGCCTCTGTTTCAGAAGCTGTGGTCAGGAGCAGGGAATGGGAGAGGGCAGAGAGTAAGGCCACCTCATTTCTCCTCCTTATACTCTGCTTCCCATTCTCTCTGACAATCATGAAAAGATAAAAAATGAAAAGCTATGTTCCCCCTCAGGCTATCAACCAGAGGTTTTGGGGAGGCAGAGTTCAACTTTCAGCTGCATACAGGCAGAGAAGAAATAAAGAGGGACAAAAAAAAAAGCACAAAGTAGAATGGAAGATGCTCACCTTTCTCCAGCAGTTTGTGGGCAGAATGGGTCACACATTCTCAAAAACTGCTCCCTTCACATTTGTTGCAAGGACGTTTGGCCTCAAGTTGAAAAAAAAAATTCACTGCCTGCAGGAACACAGGGCTGTATTGCCTCTTCTCAGACTCCCAATAAAAATGGGTTTCAAGCTTGCGGCAAAGTACAGAGTGAAACTGCGTCAGGAGAGGGCCGTTTCCTATAACCACTGACCAAAAAATAAAGTACTTCCAACTAATTTGCCCACAAAAAAGGTCTATGAACCCTCTGTACTTGAATACCTCCGACACCCAGTTAAGGCTGCGTTGCAGGAAATGCCTCAAAGCTAGGAAAGCAACAAACCTTTAGGCTAGCCCAATGGGTCTTCCCAAGGTGCAAACTAGAAAGAACCCACGAACAGAATTGCAGAGAGCCCTCTTTTGCTGAGAGAGGTTAAAACTACCAGTCATCCATATTGAAAGGCAAAGCTAGAAAAGGAAAAAGAAACAGAAAGGGGTATTTTAAGAACCTCTGGATCTTTATAATGCATTTTTAGTACAGCAGTTTACTAAGGTCCAAGTTAAGATATAGCCCACTCTTTGCCAAGCTCTGTACACAGAAGACAGCCCATGCCCTTGGAACATCAAGGAAGCATGATTCACCCGTGCAAGAAATTCCTATATTGTTGTTTCATTAGAAGTTAATCATTTGAGAAGGGTGGACAGCATAAAGACTGACTGCCTGCACCTCTCTAACTGTATCCAGTGTGGGTCAGACTTATGGGAGATGGCCTGAGCTGCCTGGCTTGGGGGGTCAGCCTGCATGCTCCCCTTTTGGTCACAGGCCAAACGTTTGTGCATATCAGATCACATCTAGAAACAGACTCAGCCACTGACGAGAGAGCACTCTCCCTCCCATCAAGGCCTACATCATCCACCAGACTGCTGTGAGGCAAGGAACACAAATCAGGGCAACAGCATATGTGCTGGAGCTCATAGGGGACCTGACAGTGCATGGAGACGTGCTCACCAGTGTCATTAGTGCAGCCTGTAACAGCTTTAGGCCCCACTTCTGCAAACCATCACGGCTCAGGTCAGATATGTTAAGTGCAGGCACGCAAGACACAACACATTTCCTCACTACCCTGCCCCAGGAACCCATGTGCTTAAACTGGCCCATGTGCCCGGCAGTCAACTGGTCTAGTGACAAGAACCCTGTAACGGCAGAGACACCATACTCAGGGCACCGGTATTGGAGCAAACAAGCTCTAGCAGGGCTCAAGTGAAGCAGCCTGCCAGAGGACAAGCTCCTGCTGGCTGAAGTGCTGCAGTATGGCCCTTTGCCTACCACAGGGCATGAACCAAGCGGACACACATTTCCACCCACTCTGGCCCTCAGCCCAGCCAAATCTCACCTGTGAGGTCAAGAGGTTTGAGAAAGCTCTAAATATGGAGCTTTAACTTCAGTGTGCATTATGGGAAACTCAAACCCAAGGCAACAATAGCAGCATATTTATGTACTGTGGCAAGACTCCCATTACGCAAAAGCCTGCCAGCTTTGTTTCTTGACAGTGTGTGGGTTAATGCATAAAACTACCCTAATAGTAAGTGAGGGCTCAGACTGGTTTTGATTTTTTTTTTTACAATTTATATTGCCCAAAGCTGTACAGATTTCCTGCAAGAGTACATGCAGATGCCTTGTTGTCATGGGGCAAGAAGTGCTAAAGGACTGGGAAAGGGGATGCAGTACTCCGAGACCCAGTAGACCCTGAGCAAGGGATAAGGAGACACACCTTACCAAGGGACAGCCTGAGGAGCTCAGACTGTTTAGTGTGTCAAAGACAAGACTGGGAGTGGTCCCTGACACAGGCCACTGACACGATGGGCAACAGATGTACAGTACTAAAGGCCTCTACT
The DNA here is from genome assembly GCA_013400115.1 of Rhinopomastus cyanomelas. NCBI lineage: Eukaryota > Metazoa > Chordata > Aves > Bucerotiformes > Rhinopomastidae > Rhinopomastus > Rhinopomastus cyanomelas. The sequence goes on along the minus strand of VXBP01002273.1, from coordinate 156,863 downwards.
GTTCAGCAAATTAAACTTGAGTTTCAACACCCAGAGATCAAAACTAGTCAAATGCAAGCCAAAAATGAGGTGTAACAGCATGTGGGTAATTAACCACTGCAGGAACGTACCAAACACAGTGGTGTCTTCCATTTGTAGTAATTACTTAATCAAGACTAGATGCTTTTTAAGACAGACTTTAGAGCTCAGAGCAAACAGAATTAATTGAAGAGCTGGATATATGGGCTGTATTATGCAAGAGGGCAACAGTAAAACACATGCGCTCCTACTGGCCTCACCATCTACCAATCTATGGGGAAAATTGTCCCTTTTAGTGTCAGCAGAGATGGCAGACAGCCATATTTTTAGTCACAAGACAGGCCAGTGCTTACATGAAACAGTAATAAAAGTGTTATGTTTTGCCCACATCTCTAATCTGAAATTCTGCAAGCTCTCTACCATCACTGTATCAGTAAGCCTGACAACTTGCTGGCTGATAAATCTGCGTTAGCATATCCCTTGCATCCAGCTTGAACTTTTTCAGAGTAGGTAATCAACTGCTTGCCATTTACATGGGAAACAGGTTGTGATCTTGCACACTCCCTTCCAGTAGCTCAGCATACAGAACTAGCCAGCAGCTGCCTCCTTCAGGTGTTCATCACCAGTACTAACCTTATGGCACTCAAAAACTCCATACAGCCTCTCCAGAAAAATTCTGGTAACACGGTACTTTAAGGCCAGAAGTCAACAGTTAAAACATGAAAAATACAGAGAATGTTTGTTATGACAAGTAGGAAACATCACCCTATATGACAGACAGAAGAAAAAGTCATTTCTGTTCGTTACCATGACAACCAATGGAAATCACTAACCCATCTTCACTCCCTTATCAACCTTTGGCAGACCTGTCAGGGAAAGCAACTGACTGTGCCCAGCGTTAAGATTCTCTACTTAACCACACACAGTTCACAGGGAAATCTACACTATGGCAATGTCAAGTGCACACCTTACAGCACATTTCCAGTTTGTTTTCTCTGATCTAAAAACGGCTGGAGAGGTGCTTACTGTTCCATCCCAAGAGCAAACATGCTCCAGAAATGGAACTCCCCCACACTTTGCAAGACACTCCAGCTTCCCCACTTTACACCCTTTTTTCTTACTCAGGCTCCATAAAAACATTCTACCATCTTTCTTCCTATCTCTGTGCCATTGGCTCACACCGTAAAAGTGGCCTGAACAAGCTGGTTTTGCACATTTTTACTGACTGGCAAGAAAATGCTGTGTCACACAGCAGTTCTGTTCCACACCATCTCCATTTTCTTCACTTTTGGAAGGATGATGACCCTTTGAAGCACCTGAGGCACCTTTTACATAAGAGCTTTTAAATATTTCTTAACAGGAATGCATTCAGCTTCATAAAGCCTTCTAAGAGGCACCACGTCACCATGATCCTTACTTTATTGATGTGAACACCACAGCTTAGTGGAATTTGGTGTCTTGCTCAGTTTACAGACAAATGCTGGTATGAGAGTGAGAACAAACAGGTCTGGAGAAAAGAGTATAGGCTCTGAAGTTTTTTGACCCACATATGTTCAGAATCCCTTTTAGACCTTCCACGATGCCAAAACACCATAGCAAATAAGCATAAACCTGAAAGAAACCCCAACAACAGTTGTGTATGCTTACTGCCCATCTACTTTTGACCTTGAATCTGCAGCCAGGACACCCTAACTCACCCCAGTATCTGGATGTGTGCTGCTGCGCTGCAGAAGAGCTTGGCAGTGATTTGTGGGGAGGAATTAACACCCAGCTGCTCACTCGCCTCTCTTGGTATTCACACACACAAACTTATGAGTGGCCCAAATACTGCACTGACATGATACCATGCAGTTTCAGGCTATTCATACACCACAGTAAGATTCAATGTTAAGGAAGATCCAAAAATCCCCAAATAATCCACACTGATTGCAAATTTTGCTTTATTCTCCTCTACTCCTTCATCCCAGGTCTGGGTTGCAGGAATTACTGGCAAGTTACTCTAATGGGGCTGTGTAAGGCAGCTGTGTGCGCACCAGATGTAACAGACCTGGTTTTGTGCCCTATGATTAACCATGATTTGGCCTAGTTGCTTCCACCTCCCACCCTCCCGGGGAACCACATGCAGCTATGAGTACAGAAGAGAGGAAAGCAAACCATAAAGTGCAAATCTGAGCAACAACAAGCTGTTCTACAAGCTGCTTTCCACAGATTTCCTGTCTCGAGGCAGATCGTATTTGGTGGCCATGAAGGTACAAACTATGATCAAAGGAGAACACTCATAAAATGCTCCTCTGGTCTGCAGTAAAAGCTGATCTTGCGCTTTTCCCTCAGGTAGCACTGCAACTAGTGTGCCACACTGTCAGTCTTTACAAAACTTAAAGGAACACAGTATCTTACAGGAAATTAAATACTTCCCTAATTGTGGCTGAAACAGGGTGTTTGGTTTGAAAGTTATTTGAGGAGGTTAAAAGGTAAGAACAGAGAATAAGATCACATGAAGCTTTGCTTCTTTAGGCAGACAGGGGAAAATGTTCTGCTTTGACATGACGAAGGGAGCTACAAAGAAGATTAAGAGATGAGTTAAGTACGGAGCTGAGGGCCCCCATAAACTGGCTACATGTATGAGGTGCAGATAACTGCATGGGGGAGGCACCGATTATCATTGAACACAGGGCTGTAATTAGGACTGTTGGGACAGAACAGAAAGATTAATGGTCTACCTGCTCGTAGAAGAAGACCGTGAAGATAAAGTTATTGATTTTGAGATACTCCAGAGCAGGGATGGTACAATTTCTCACAGAACAGAAGGTATACCTTATCAGAGATGTGTAAAACTGCATTTGACAAGACATTAGTGCCCACGGTTTGTACAAGCAGCTACTAATCCCAGGTCACGCAGTGACACCTTGTAGAAGAAACAGTCTGTTTTTCTAAAGGGGAATGCTTTAAACGATGATTACATTTATCACTGGCCCCTCTGAAAAGCTTGGCAATACATACGGGTTGCAGTGATCCATCCTGCAAACATCTTCTAGCGGACACTTGTCAGCTGAACAAAGGGCTGAGGACATGCATCTCACCCTCCTAGAAGTGCTCCTTTCAGCTAGGCAAGGATGAGCACAACATAGATCAGCAGCCAACATGACCAAGGTGGCACAGCAAGCAGCCAGTGATGTGGTGCCACCAGCCACACTATGGCCACAACCCTGCAGCGGGTCAAACACAGAAATGCTCCTTGCCAGGACCAGTCCTGGTCATGGAAAGGGCAATGTACCACTTGCTCAGCAAAGCTCAGCACATGGATGAGCCCAGGCAGAGTCTCACTCCTTAACTGCAGACTGGGTATAAATTAGGCAGTTAAAATAGAAGTTTTTTACAACGTACTCCCTCTTTGCCCTACTCCTCCTTACTCTTACACATCGCCCCTTACCAGTGTGTCTGGGCCTCAGCCCTGGGGACAAGAGAAACAGAACTCCATGAGAAACAGAGGCTCTGATGCAACCTGACTTCTCTGATTGCCCAGTGGACAGATGACAGAGAAGGGGGGGGTGCCACCTAATAGGCTTAGGCCAATACTATTCATGTGGCATTCATCGTCTTGGGGCTGGAATACCCCAGAGCTTGCATCACATGGAGTAAACACACTGCCCTCAGAGAGGAATATTCACCACAGCTTTACTGCCAAGTCAAAGGCGATGCCTCTGACATGAATGCTTGGTCCCCTGCCACCTTAATCTTCCAGAGCACTGAGTTTGAATGTGTGAGCTGCAGACCAGAGCTGGGTCACAACCTCTTCAGTTATCCCTGAGGAATTTTACTCACCCAGGCAACAAAACGATCCAGACATAGCAAAAATTCCCTGAGGAAATCGCCTCCTCCTACATATATGAAACAAGACAACAATTCCAACCCCTCATACTTAAGCTTCCTCTAACATAAACACCAAAAAGTGGCCAAAACACAGGAGGGGAAAGAAGGTCCCAGAGCAGCAAGGAGTACACATGCAGAGAGTTACATCATGCAAAAGAAAAGCTCTTTGCTTCAGGCTACAATTACCAGTGTTTAAATGGCAGGGGCCATTGTAGCACAGAGGCCCTCCTCCAACTCCAGGCATCATCCTCGAGATCGATTCATCATTGAGAAAACAGGAAAAGGCTCTGCTGTCAAAACCGTGCCTGGATAGCATGGTGCTGGAGGCCAACCTGGCAACTGGCCAGCAGCTGCTGATCACTCTTTTTTCCATCCACCCATCTTGGTGGATGGACAGAAACTTCTTGTTCTGCCACTGTGCCACAGAAGACATGTAATGCCTTTCCTGGCAGTGGTGTGACAATGAAAAAGCAGCCAAGAGCAGCTTTTCTAATAGCAGGAGGTACACCCAACCCACAGGCTCCTGCATTAGAGGAAGGTTCACCAGCACATCTCTTTCAGAGGAAGGTACTTCTGACATCATCACATTATTGCTTTCCTCTTATCCAAGACACTATGAACATACTCTTCTGCCCTCCTTTTACTTGGAAGACTTGAGAAGACAGTTTCAAGCTTGAGCCTTACCTCTGCCACAGACATCTCTACAGAGGGTCTGCTCATGGATAAAGGTACAAAGAAGTTTTTGGCAACAGGCAATCTCTGAAGCTATCTCTGCATCTTGCAAACATTCTTTGTATGAACAAAGTTGATTAAGCATGGAAAGCTCCACCAGCATCTATGTTCCCAAGGCCTCTTTAACCAGTCCCAGGACTGAGTAAGGAGCAGGGAATGGGAACACAAAGAGTGTGTACTGACTACGGAAAACCAGCAGTAGGTGACAAATAGCTGACCAACCGGTCTGTATGTGTGGAGCATAAGGTATGCAAATCCTCTCCTCCCAACAATGAAACTCAGCTCCTTTGCGTTTGATTTTTAATCACTTTTTCTCCATTGTTTTTTCAAGCTAGTTTGTTGCTCTGTGCATTGCAAGGACCTCTACAGAGATTAAAAAAAAAAAAAAAATCAGGAGAAGGAAAAAAAAACCCCCTAAAATTCCTATAGCTTTACTGCTGTATAACAGCTGTAGAATGAAAGGAGGGAAGGACAAAAGAGAAGGAACAACCAGAAAGGCTGGCTACTGTGGGGTCCACTACATAGTGTCACAGTAGAGATTAGAGGTCTGTCTCTGGGACGGCAGTTGACAGGGCACAGCCAAGAGAAACTGTACAGAGAACCATCCTGAAACACCCATACAGAGAAGAATGAGATGGGTTTTAACCAGTCTTTATTCTCAATCTTTATTCCCTGGTGCACTGGGTATTCTCCTCAGAAATGCAGAGCTGGCACCTTCTCACCAGTGAGACAAAAACCAGACACCAGTCTTCAAGAAGTGTCTAGTTTTCTCTGCCAAAATACTTGCTTCACTGTCAAACAATGTGAGATCCACCTACAACTGAGCTAATTAGATACCAAATTCATCCTCAATCATCCAACCCAAACCCCTCCTTCTTTCCAAACGTGTTGCTCCTGGAGGAGCCTCCAAACTATTTCCAGTTTATGGACCTCCTGGCATGCTGTCTCAAGAAATTCCAAATATGCGGACTGGAGCAAGAACTTTTCTTCACTGCCTCTCACCAGCAGCTTAATCTAATCCACTGCTTCAAGCAACCACAGGCCTAATATCTAAACAGTTACCATGTAGTAAGTGAGAGATCTACAACACAGAGCAGGTAGTAAGATTTCACAGCAAGTTACTGGAATTTCACTTCTGGGTAGCTGGTTTGCATGACAGGTCATAGTCAGTACTGCTGGCTGGAGTCTTCAGTCCAGATTAGAACTAGAGTACACTTGAGAGCAAGTTGTAAGAAAATGCCATGCAGTCACTGCTTATGGGACAGTTATCTGTGCTTTGGGGCTGCTTAGCTGCCATTTGTTTATTTACAGTAGCCATGCCTAGAAGATGCAGTTGGAGCCCCAAAGTTGAAAGCAGATAAACCCCCTGCCACAACCAACTCACATCTAAACTTAGTACACTAGCTGTGGTAAAACCTACAAACCCTGAGAAAGCTGGGAGGTATATAAGCCCGCGTCTGCCACCCAGACACAGCTCTGGGAGGAAGCAGGCTGCAACAGCATAAGAGCAGTCTGCTCTTTTCTTTTGCCAAACTCAGAGAAAACACTGTGGGGGATAAATATTCTGAAGAAATGCTGGTTATTCATAGATTAGCTTATATATTCCAGTACAACAGAACACAACCCCCCTGCAAAGATAGATGCAACCCAGCTAAATAAGGCATTTCTGGGAACCAATCTCATCTAGCTCACAAGAATATGTGGCAAAACCACAGCCTGGTTAATAGGAGCCTCACGAGACTGGAAAGACACATCTGGCTGAAATTTGTGACAAACTCTCTTCTGCACAAAAAAGAAACATTCCTCAGCTCAAGTAACACCACCCTAGAAAGATCAAAGGTGCCCCATTGCCTCCTGATGGGTAAGCAGCTGTACCAATAACAGCAGCTGGAAATGCAACAGGAGACTCTCAGCCAGTCTGTTCCTCCTGGGCTGGGAGTAGAGCTGCCTCCCAGACAGCCCCCAGCAGCAGCCCCCTGTTAATTACCAGCATGGAATTTGCACTCTGGCAGATAAAGCTCTTGCTCAGCCACAGCACATTTGCACACAGCAGCTTGGATCTGACAGTAGCTCCATCTAAGCAGCAGCATGGTGCCATACAAACCCATGCGCTACACAACATCACTCCTGCTTCAGAGCTTGGCCACGTACGCTGGTGCTCAACAGTGCCTTCCAAAGAGCTGGGGAGATTGTCTGAACACACCGACCAAATGCCCTGTGTATGAGACCAGCACAAGATGAGGTGCCTCTGACAGAACTGCTTGGTTAGTCCCCAAGATGTGAATCCTGTTAGCACAGCAGTCACCCAGTGGCTCAGCACACACCAGGACAAGCAGGGTTAGCACAGACGAGCCTTTGCTGTGTGCCTAGGGTAGAATAACTTTTGCCCTGTCTCCTCATTGAAAATATGCTTATTGTCTTGAGGCTCAACTCCTCCAATGCCTGGTGTGGCACTCCAGGGCAGGATTTCAAGGAGGACGATGCCTATCACTCTGTAACCAGCTCAGGGCGAAAAACATGCAATTTTCCCTTGCACTGAATATGTGCCTGCTAGACTGGACCTGGAAAGCTAGCGCTACTACATGAGTAAGTTACATACAACTGTTGAGTTTTATTGCACAAAGCCAGTGCATATTAAAAGCAGTCTTGAGTTATCCATGCAATTGGCACCACAATGTCTTTTCTTTCAATTGCCATGGACAAAATACCAGTGAGAGGAAGACTGAACTATCCTATAGTTTTTTTTTAAAGATCACTATAATTAAATTTCAAAGGCAAACAGACCCTTCTTAAAATTATGGCCTCAGGAACAAATACAGCCAAATGCAACTGCATCTGGGTTTCAACTTTCATTTATTCCATTTCATTTACTAAAGAGAACAGTTTTCAATTTTCACCACTGCAAAAACACTGGAAAAGTTTAACCAAACCAAGCTGACAGTGCCGGCCAGACTGTCCCAGTGGAAGGAAGCACATCAGGTTTTACACAGACCAGCTAAACTCTCAGCTTCATCTTCCCTGGGGCATGCTGTTAGCAAAAGGGGACAGATCTTGGAAGGGGTGGAGTGTTATCCTCCCTGCACGCAAAAGTAGTCAAGTCAGATAGAGAGGAAGTGCTCAGGTGATTTAAGCAAACAGAAGTTAGCTGAAACCTTTAAAAACAAAACTCTTGTCTCCCCCATAACATAATTTTTTGGCTTTTCATACGGAAAAGTTACACTGCGGGAAAAAAAATTAATTCCAGGGTTACAACAGAAGTAGACATTGAAAACACTGTGCTATTAGAAAAGGTTATAAATCTGCCTCCAGATGCTTGTCATCACTTTGTTGCTCAGCGGTTATAGCCTCCTCAGATCTTTCAGAAGATCTCCCGGCACAAAAGCCTCTAGCCCTCCTCCTCAATGGTTTTTTTAGACCATCAGAGAATTTTTAGACCATTAGAGAGCTCAGATTAAACTCTTAACATGACCCTTTCCAAAGGCTGGCTCATTTGGCCAGAAATGGGTTAAGGATACCTTGGAAAAACAGCTACAGACTTCAGAGATTAATCTGAATGGCCAGAAAACTAGCAAGGAGCAGAGGGCAAGCCAGGGCAGTGACCTCTCCTCTCAGAAAGGCTGGATTCAGGAAAGGAATTCTGTTCACAGCCTGCACCAATATATGCATACTGGCATAAGCCTCTCTACTAACATCTAAATTCATGGTGAAAATAAACTTTCTTGATGACTCCAAACCAGTTTTAAACCAAAATGAAGAAGGAAAACCTCTTATTCTTTCTTTGCAGTAAGTATTATGGTGGGACATGCAACAATGGTGGTATCATTGGTAGCCCACCAGTGGAAGTGCTACTGTATGCCCCCCTTCAGACTTCACACAGTCAAACAGTGACTGGACTCCTCTCCAGTGTTTTAACTAGGTAACTTGGTCCAGCAGGATATGAACAACAGATTGACTTTTAATACATTCATCAGACATTTTGAGCCTCTTGCTTTTCCTCTATTGTGATGGATGCTTCCCAAAAAATCATTCCATCTGCTTCAGAAAGCTCTAACTGAGAACACAAGCAATTTCACCTCTGTGGCATCCCTGTTAATACAAGTGAACTGCTGCCTCATTGAGAGTCTGACCCAGGGGAAAAAAAAAAGATAAAAAAGGGCTGTCTGAAGCTGGTGGCTGGCTTCCATCCGAGGAGTACAGTTCACCGTCTATTGCTCTTGTGACTGTTACTGAACCAGGCCAAGAAAAGCTCCCAAGTTTTGGCACGTCTCAGATTTTCCAGTCTGCATGAAGTCATGCCAGGAACATTTAAAGAAAAAAATTGCTTCAGTAAAGACTCTAATTATGTACCTAACAATGTTGTAGAAATGAGCATTGTACAAAACCCCAGTACAAACCAGATACAGTTTTGTCGACGAAAGGATTTGAAGTTCAGTGTTAGTATTCTAAACGTACTGAAAGTTACAAAGCACACACTGCAGCAGAAACAGAAGAAATAGCAAGGTTATCACTTCCAAAATCTGGAAGACAGAAAACCACACAAGAAAATGTGATGCTAATCTTACTAAACGCATTGACGCGGGAGAATGGCAATAAGAAACTGTCAAAGCCACTCCTGAATTGCAAACAAGTAATCTTTATGAAAATCCCACTCCCTAGAAAACCAGAAGCTCTAGATATGGCAGAAGGTAGGATACTACTGAGGTTCACTAGTCCACAGGTAGCAGCAACAAGCAATCAAAGTGAACCACAAAACAAAAGCTGTCTGAGGTGTCAATCTTCCCTGAAACTGGACCCAGATCTCAGTCATCACTCATTAATTTTGCTGAACTTTGACTGGTATCAAACCAAAATGTTCACTGTTTTGACACCTGGGTAATGCCCTCAAAACAGTCAAACCATTCATTTACCCACTCAAGCTCAAACTGGCCTTTAAAACCAAGTTTTGAACATGATGGCTGCATAGTTTTTTTGCTTTCAGTTTGCAGAAAAGCAGAGACATGACAGCACTTACACTTGGGAAGCCATCCAGACAATCCAAATTAGAGTACATTAGGCAAAAAGCAGAATTTAGCACTCTGACCATTAATATAATGCTAGTGGAATCAGAAATCAAGGGCCAAACACATCTTTGCTATTCTCTGGTTTACAGACTTCAAGAGGCTTTACTCGGATCACTTTCATTAGTATTTAGCTGTTCCTATCACTCCCCTTATGGATGCACTGCTGTGCACTTCTTTCCTACAGAGCTTTTGCTGAACACTGACCAGAACTGGTTAAGGTTTACTTAGAATTCCTAAGAAGAAAAAACAAAACTGCTTTCTCAGGAGAGTGTTGGAGAGGATGTGTGGAAATGCTGACTAAATAAGTATGTCATGCCTTGGGAAGAAGTGTATTACAGTGTCATCATGTACAGGCAGATGTGAAACCCTGGCCCACATCACAAGCTCATTCCCACACCCTTCAGTTCTTACAACAGCCAGGACTGCCAACAGCCTGACAGTGTAGAACACAACTGCTCTGCCTCACCTTTGTTCCTCATATGCCACAGTTGAAATGAGCTCACTCAAGACATCTGCTTACAGGGACAGAGCAACAGCAACGTGCTTCACCCTAAACATTCTCTTTGCCATAACCCGGACAGTGTGATTCAGGGGTGGGAGGCCGAAAAAGAGGGAACCGTTTGCAGGAAATTAGACATGTATGTATTTTTTAATTATTTCTTTTTGTGTTGAGCCAAACTGTGATGCTCTAGGGTGGGTCTCACCATCTGGGAGAAATATGTAGGAAGGAAAAAATGCAGAAGGGGAGGGGATGGAAAAGAGGAGAAGAAAGGTTCCCCCCCCCAAAAAAAAAAGAAAGCAGGGTTGCTTCCCCCCCATCGCTAGTTCGGCTTCTCTCCCCAGCCCAGCTTGACTTCATTTTACTCAAATCACTTCCACATTTTCCCCGCCGTAATTATCAAATATTTTGTTCCTGACCTCACTTTTACGGAGGCTGGAATTCAGGCACCGCTTGTTTTCTGTCAGCGGAGCTTGGGGAAGGCGGGATGGGGGGCGCTGCGAGTTGGGCACGTTCTGTGATCTTCAGTGTCATCACAGAGAAAGAACGGAAGGGAAAAAGAGAGAAAAAGGACGGGGAGGGGATCGCGGGAAGTCCAGAGAGCAGCACCGGCGGCTCCGCAACTTCCCCCCCCAATCCTACCCCCAGCCCGGCCGCTACTTTCCTCCGTCCCAGCAGCTCCCCGCCCCGGGGCTGGGGACGCGGTGGAAGAGGCCAGAAGGCGCCCCCTGCTCCCCCAATCCTCTTCCCGCTGCCCACGGCCCCCCGCCTACCTCGGCTCGCAGGCGAGCGACGGCCAGCAGGGCGCACAGCAACGGCAGAGTTCGGGGAACCTGCAACAGAGAGAGCGGGGGACGGTGTGAGACGGTCGAGTCGGACCGAGCCGAGCAGAGCCGGAGCCGGAGCCGCCGCTAAACTTCCCGCCCGGGCGCCCCGCACTCACCATAGTGCGGGCCGGGGTCTGCGGGCGGCACCGGCGGAGCAGGACGAGTTGCAGGCGCGCCTTCCCCGACTCCAGCTCACTCTGGAAGAGAAGGAAGGGAGAAGGGAGGGGAAGCTCCCACTCCCCCCGACCCGCCAGCCTGCGGCTCCACCCCCGGCCCGACCCCCGCCGCTGCCCCCGCCCCGGGGCCGGCTCCTCCCCGCACCCCCTCGCCACCGTCCGGAGGCCATCGGGCTCTCGGCAGAGTTCTGGGGTTTATGCCATCCTCGGAAGGTGAGGGGGACCCAGTCGAGTGCCCGGGGAGGGGATTGCTGCCCCACACCCGCCGGCGTCACACAGTGCCCAGGCTGGAGATGTGTCCGGGGAGCCCCCCGAGGCCGGCACAGCCGTATAGGTGTGGAGCGCGGGCACATGGCTTTAGCGGTGGGCTTGTTGCATTCGGGTTAGTGGGTGGATTTAATGATCTTACACACCTTTTCCAACATAAACGATTCTGTGATTCTGGGGCAGGGGGTACAGGAAGCATAGGGTCAGCTGTGCTGGGGGCAGCTGCCCTGCAACCTGGCCCCAACATTGTCACTAAAAACAAAAAAGATGGAAACTGAGGCCTGAGGTGACTTAGATGCAGGAATCCCAGACACAGCTACAAGTTCCCTTCGTGTTGGGGTGCAGAGAGGTTTAAAAATGAGTGTTTAAAATATTAATGTATTAGGATCCAAATGGCATCGTCTGAGTGGAACAGGAAGCCAGGGGCACAGGAGGCCAACATCTCACCTGAAATGTATAGTGGTGCTCATTTGTGTTCAAATATCTGCAATCTTCCCGTTTAATCTCTTCATCTCTCAATTTCAGAAGCCTGTGTTAGCTAGAAGGCAGGATTTGACAGTGCAAAGAGGCTGATTATCCTGGGCACACACTTCAGTTACAGCAAGCAGCAGCATGACACCAGTTGTCAAGAGCTTTTCCTCAAGTTCTGAGGCTGGTTGTAAGCAAAAATGACAACCACTGACTTTGAAATGCAGTCTCACTCCATAACAAAGCATGCCCATATGCTGTCTCTCATAGAATCATAGAAAGGTTTATGTTGGAAGGGACAGTAAAGATCATTTTGTTCCAACCCCCGGCCATGGACAGGGACACCTCCTACTAAACAAGGTCGCTCCTTACCCCATCCAACCTGGCCTTGAACACTTCAGGGATGGGGTCCACAACCTCTTTGGAAACCTGTTCCAGTGTCTCACTGTCTTCACAATGAAGAAGTTCCTCCTTACATCTAATCCTAATTTACCCTCTTCCACTAGAGGAGACATGAGCTGATGTCTTCTGGAGATCCACGAAGCAGGCAGAGACCAGGAGGAAGACGCACAGAATCACCCAGATTAGAGATCTCTAATATCAAGTCCAATTGAAAGCATAACAATGACAAGCCTTCCACTAAACCATATCATTCAGTGCCATGTCCACCCGACTCTTAAACACCTCCAGGGACAGGCACTCCACCACCTCCACCTGGCACCTATTTGGGGTCTCAAGCATCCTTCGAGGGATGCCACTTCCCTTGGAGGCGCAGAAGCCACTTGGTACCTGAAGCATCCACGCTTCCAACTGGGCTGTCCAAGGCGCCCAGTTAACAGCCACAACACTGCAGCTGCCCTTAACACACCCAGCACCCTTCAAAGTCCCTAATGTGGCATCTTCTTGCCTCTCTTTATTCCGTGAAAGGCAGATGCCATGGGATGTGTGCACCCTCGTAGTTCACTAAAGAAAATTCCAGCATCTAGCTGGAAGGAGAAAACTCTGGGGCAGACTTACTTATCTGAGATCAGCTCACATCTGGTGTGTTCACAGCAGCTGTGCCATTTTCTGTGCTTCCTCAGGCTCCATGTCCTCGCTCTGTTTTGTGGTTGGTGCTATCACTAATTTTGAATTTATAAAGCATCTTTCCCTGCAACTTATGTCTGTGAGTGGTACTAGCCTATATAAATTTGTCCTGAAGAGATGTCTAATTATTCACTGCTAATGCTGAGTGACATGGTTTTCCTTGTCTTTTTAAAACAAACAACCCCCCCCTCACCTTTCACAGTGTACCTCTTTGTTCTGGAGTGTCCCTCATGACATAGTGCAGAAAGTTATGGCTGAACCCAGCTGGCTTCTAGTTTGCAGAGGCATCATAGGATCAGGCTCACCCTGAGTCACCCTGATGTGAGTGCCACAATAAGTAAAATATGAGTAGCAAATGAAAAATATGTTTTAAAAGATTCATTGATTTCTGGTCTCTTGATGCCTGGCTCTGTGTAAGCAGTGCTACATGAAGAGGCTTTCTATTTCCAGAGAGTAAAAGTGACTCATTCCACTATTGGGAAAAGAGTAGTAGCAGAGGTCTCCCAGCTCCTGAGTTTCCTCCCTGATAACTTGGGCAGTCACCTCACGTAGGTGTGATTAGCCACTGTGCTGGATTATCTAGGTCACGTGAGCATGGGGCTTTTAATGTATAAAGCATGGAAATACAAAACACAAGGTAAAATATTAAGTTGTCTGTTCTGTCTTGGCATTCAGGTAACACAAAAGTGTAAGACGATTGAGTAGTGAGGTGTATTATGAACTGGCTGCACTACTCTCTGTAGTAGTGCAATGGGACGGAGTGTAGTTGAAGCCCTGTATCTAGTGGGGTCCCCCAGGGGTTGCTACTGGGACCAGTACTATTCAATATATTCATTAATATAAAAGGATGGGAGAGCACTGTCAGCAAGTTTGCTGATGACACAAACCTGGGAGGAGTGGCCAACACCTCAGCAGGCTGTGTTGCCATTCAGCAGGAGATCTGGGCAGGGAGAAATTTAATGAATTATAACAAGGTCAAATGTAGATTCTGGCATCTGGGAAAAGAACAACCTCAGGTACTAGTATAGGTTAGTATAGGTACCTGTTGGACAGCATTGTAGGAGAAAGGGACCTGGGGGTCCTGGTGGAAAGCAGGATGACCATGAGCCAGCAATGTGCTCTTGTGGCCAAGAAGGCAAATGAGTGGATCAGAAAGGGGGTGGTTAGCAGATCAAGAGATGTTCTCCTCCCCCTCTACTCTGCCCTAGTGAGACCATATCTGGAATATCGTGTCCAATTCTGGGCCCCTCAGTTCAAGAAGGACACAGAACTGCTGGAAACAGTCCAGTGTAGAGCCACAAAGATGATGATGGGAGTGGAATATCTCCCTTATGAGGAAAGGCTGAGGGAGCTGAGTCTCTTTAGCCTGGAGAACAGGAGACTGAGGAGTCACCTGATTAGTTTTATAAATATGTGAAGAGTGGGTGTCAGGAGGATGGAGCTAGGCTCTTCTCAGTGTCATCTAATGATTGGACAAGGGACAATGGGAGTAAATTGGAACATAGGAAGTTCTACATAAATATGAGAAGGAACTTCTTCATGATGAGGGTGATGGAGCACTGGAACAGGCTGCCCAGGGAGGTTGTGGAGTCTCTTCTGGAGACATTTGAAATCTGCTTGGACATGTTCCTGTGCCACTTGATCTAGGTGATCCTGCTGTGGCGGGAGGATTGGACTAGATGATCTTTCAAGGTCCCTTCCAATCCCTAATGTTCTGTGATTCACATTAGTTTTTATCATGTGGAAAGGGATAGAGAAGGCAACCCAAGAGCATCTCTCATGCAAGTATCAGAGAATGTCACCACAGGAGAATGGGCACTCAGTTACCCTTTTAAATCAGATGATTCTGTGAAAGCTGTGTGCTGAGGAGGCCCAAGTATCTTTAGAAGACTGTAAGGAACAGTCCTTAACCCTTTGCTGGAAAGATAACTGATGGGTGACAGAACCAGTTTGCAGGAGTGTGTCTGACTGCAGTGTCTGGCAAGAGGGAAAAGGTGAGTTATTGCTTCTGTCACAGGCAGCAGAAAGCAGTCTCAGGGCAGACACCAGAGCCTTAGTACTCTGTACAAAGGCACACATTTTATGACCAACCAAATACATGATACCTGACAAACTATTCACTTTTATTCCAAACTTTCACCTTTTCAAACTGTAAACTGTGACATTTGTACTAGCTGAGTGTGTAAGAAATAAATCTGTTGAGGATCTTTGCTCTTTTGTGATGGACCCATAACAGGGAGCTTGAATAGAGCACTAGAATAAAGGGAAAGGAAATGCAGTTAAAGTTGTGGTTTCAAGCTGTGGCCATAATGGTTATGGCAATTCATCATTGCTGGCTACACCAAAGTAGTATCATAAAAACACTTTTGGCTAAAAGCTTCATTATAAGGGTGGACAGTCCTTGCCTGAAATTTTGAAGGTTGCAATGCTCTGGTAGGCTGAAGCAATTTGGAATCATTCTCTACAGAGAAGATGTTTTTCTATTACATATGTGGGTATTTAATTGCTGCTGACACTTACTTTCTAGCAATTGGTACCTTTAAAACAAACATTTTGTTACGGGATTGCAGACTTTGAGATGCACACACACAAATGACCATGTGGCCATGCAGCTGAAATTCAGTCACAAGATGTTGCTTCAGAAGCAGAACAATCGTAGCCCAGACTCATGCAAGTGTACTCCTCATGGATGGACACATTCTCCTGTCTCTAATAAAGTGCAGGCTTGCACCAAAGCTTTCTCCATTCTTGAGGTACTGTCAACATCCCTACCCTGCACTCTCTGGTATCTCAGGAGGGTTATTCTGAAGAGGCAGCCTCTCCCTTATTACAGCATGTGCACACATACACATGCAAAATGGTTGTGTAAGCCTCATTTCCTAGCAAAACCAAGCTAAACATGCGCCAATAAATTACTTCTTAAACACCCACCCAGCCCTTCTGGCTCTACCATGATATCATCCTCTCCATATTACATCACTCTCATCCACCACCCACATCATTCATGCCTCCCCCTCTCCCTGCTGCTATATGAAACATCAGGACCAAGGGATGAGGTTGTGCCAGCAGCATTGTGCTGAAGTCAGGGACTGCCCTGCCCACTCTGCATTTTGGGTGACAATTCAAGAAACCAAGGGGTTTGATAAGTGACTTTTTCATGGGGCAATAATGTATTTAACTAAGGAGGAAGAAACCTGAAGCAACATTATTTAGTGGGATTAGGAAGGAGGGTATTATTTTTAAATAGCAAATACATTTAGGTTGTAGTTGAGAAAGCTCCACTCATATGAGACTGGTGGCACTGACATTCTCTTCTCATGGACCAGTGCACTGAAGCCTGAAGAAAGGCCAAGGAACACCTGGCCTTTCCCAGTGGAAACAGGCCAGGATTGTTCTCACAACGATGGGGAAGCCCAAAGCAGGTTTACACTCACAAAGGTATTGATGTCAGATGTGAATGTAGGATGACTGCAAGTTTGGTGTGATGGTCCCCAGGGCTGCCACACCTGGATCATGTGGATACCTTTTCACCTTGCGTGAGAAATCAGGCCTGCAGTAACGTCCTTCAGGTGTCCCACTAACATGGCAGTGCTGACTTCACATCACCCATGGAGCATGCCATGGCATGGCTTCCCCAAGAAGCACAGTTATTTCTTATATCCACATCACTTTCCTGGAGCTTGGTCACCTTCCAGCCTGCACTTTGTTAAATACAGCTATTTTCTTCTATAGCTTTGTTTTTTGCTTCATTTACTTGCATTTATAATTTTCTTTCTCACCTTTAGCAATCTGTGATAACCCAGACTAGAGACTTCCTCAGGTCCCTTCCAACCTGAATTATCCAATAATCACTCCTGTAAGTTTGCTACAGCCTTCAAACTAAAAGCATTCTCATAAGTCAGAGTATCACAGTATCACAGTATCACAGTATTATCAAGGTTGGAAGAGACCTCATAGATCATCAAGTCCAACCTGTCACCACAGAGCTCAAGGCTAGACCATGGCACCAAGTGCCACGTCCAATCCTGCCTTGAACAGCTCCAGAGCTGGCGACTCCACCACCTCCCTGGGCAGGCCATTCCAGTGGCCAATGACTCTCTCGGTGAAGAATTTTCTCCTCACCTCAAGCCTAAATTTCCCCTGGCAAAGTCCTACTCAGACAGAAGCAGATTGGTACCATTCTCTGAAAGAACCCTCTAGGATGCTACTAGCCCATGGCTGAACAGCTCAGAGGTGAGAAATCCATTAGCTGTGCTCTGGGGATATGATCCTGTCAGAATTCCTGTGATTACTTATCCACAATGAGCATGGCTCACACACCTGAAGTAGTAACTGGTATGAAGGAAGCAGGATCCTCAGGCAGTTCTGTGGCCCTTGCTGGGACCTTTAAGGCTGTCCTCCACCCTCATGTGCAATAAGAGCTATCCCAGCTGCCAGGTATGTGTGCATCCACCATTGTGTAGATGCTGGTTGGTCATAGATGTTGGTTGATAGATACTGCCTGGCACATCTACTCTGTTGCAGAAATGTGGCTTATCTGCTTAGACAACAAGAATCTTAGTCCATACGAATGATGCAATGACTAGCAAGACATCTGTGTCTACAGTTATTTTGTGGGGTGCTAGCTCGTGTGCTACTGACAAAACTTGTTGGATTTGAGTTTGACCCCAGAAAGTCCTTCAGAGGGGGTTCTGATAATGCAGCAGGTTAACAACAGGAGTCAGGCAAAATGTGTCTTGGGACTGGCATAAAGGTAAGGCAAGTTGCCAGTCATAAAGGCAGTTGAAAGGGCCTGTATGATTCATAAGATGGATTTCCTAGTCTGTAATGCTGCATCACATACCAGCATGCAGATACACACTGTCATGGAGACAGACTTCATGGTAGAAGCCTGAATTGCCTCCACACTTACCAACATCACATGCACTTCACAGCACACACAGTTAAATATGATATTATTCCCTGTAAGCAAGGAAACATTCATCACTACTTTCCACCTCCTTCCCCATTATTTCCTTAATTTTGCAGATGCATTCACTGAGAAGACGCTAAGGTTCCTTCTATCAGAGCACAGAGTCAAACCCAAGACTGTTCTGTGACAGGATGAAATTTCAGCTGCTTTGTCTTTCTGCATCATTGAGCTAAAAAGAAGCACTTGGTTCCAACAGGTACCATGTGATGATTCTAGGCATCCCTTGCACGAATTATTATTGCTGTGGAGCAAACGGCTGTCCACCACTAGCAAATCCCAATTCACACAATTTGGAGAACTCACTCTGTTCGCTGAGACAATGGAGGGTTTGTGCTCGTGAATGTAGCAGGAAGCCAACCCAGGATGTCTTGAGCTCAGGCACAGGCCACTATAATCTATCAATTATATCGCAACAAAACACAAGTGTTCCACATGCTACTCACTTGTCTCACCTCTCAATTGGTGCTGTCGTGCAAAGGCAAGTGAAATGTTTAAAGGGAATATTCAGCAACATTTCCCAGAGGTGTGCTAATGCCTATCCTCCTGCTGTAAATAAATAGGTGCTCTCTCTTCACCAACCAAAGGTCAAAACTTGTGACTTTGCTGAGGGAGCCATAGCTCTTAGAGAGCCAAGTGCATTTCAAGCAGATGTGTTGATTAACTCCCTTCCTATGCTCTCTCAGCCATGCCCTTCTCCCCTCCCTACAGCAACTGGACCCTGCTTAGGCAGTGCATACAGCCAGAGCTGAAGAGTTGTTCCAGTCCTGGGACAAGAAGATGTAGACTTAAAACCCTTGGAGGAGAGTGCTTCAGAACGTTCTGAAAACGTGCCTACTGGTGGAGGCAGATTGGAGGGAAAAATCAGCTTCTTCAGACTAAGAAAGCTGGTGAGAAAGGTCTGTGAGATCTCCCACAGCTGAGGCTACAGGGCTAGGTTGCACCTGGATTAATATGAACATCTCAGGAGATGCTAGGGTACATGAAGCCCGCCTCTTTTTGGGAAAAGAGGGCATGGACACAGAGCTATTGAGCCTCATGTTTTTGTTCACAGGCTTTTGTGAGTCTCAACACCAAGCAAGATGTGAGCTCACAGATCTCAGAGGTGACCCTCTGCAGAGCCGCTTTAAGTAGTCTCTCGACCTGCAATCTGTTCAGTGGTGTGATGATGGAAATTGATGCCACCAATCCATCCAAACAATTGCCACAGCAGATCCTGATTCTCTACACTGTTACAGGGCTGTTGGAGTGCACCTCAAATTCACTTCCCATAGCTGCACGTTTACCTATTTGACTCAGCCCTTGGCAGGACCTGGGACACTTTCTAGAAAGTTTTCAGGAATTTTGCTGCCCAAAATGCATCATCGTTCAGTGGCTGCTGGGTGTGGAGAAGCAGCTCTGTGAGTCACCATGAGTCTGTGAGACCAGGACAAAAGGTCCACACAACCTTATTTAACTACAGTTAACTACTGTTGCTATGTTCAGCACACCACTTTAGGACAGCTGTTCTTGTGGGCTATGTGAGAAAGTCTTGGAGTTGGCAATGTAAGTTTAGACAGCTGATCTAGGACACAAAACATTCACTCAGGGACTCTTATAAAATAAGAGACTATTCTCTTAAGCAAGTAAATGTGTAACGTGTTAGTAAATACAGCTCACCCTAGAGACCAGCTCTTGTCATTTCTTAGCAATGCTATGAAATCATACATTCCCCTCCCAGATCTGGAGGACTAGTGTAAACCAAGGGGTGTTAGTTTTCCTCCACACAGAGATGCAATGCCTGTCTTCAAGCAGAGCTATCATTCCCTAGGAAAAGACAAGCAGCCTCACCTGCACCACAGAGTCTGTCAAGTGCAGTTGCTGAGCAGCTGCAAACGAGGCTGTTGCATGAGGTTGTATGGCGAAAGTGTCTGATCTTAGACACCCATGTTTCAACATGTTGGTCTTTAATTGCTACCGTAGTGGGTCAGCATTTATGCCAGAGCTTTTAGATGTGATGAAAAATACCTGTAAACAGAGACAAACCAAAGGAAAAGGCCACTGCTTCTAACCTGTGTGAAATTAAGCTTTTGGACCGGAAACTTAAGTGACAGACGGCAAAGTGGACAGGAGGCTGTGACTGCAAACAGGACGAGTTGTCCCAGGAGAATGGAAACTGGAAGAGCAGGGTGTCTGAGCTCAGATGTCACACTCACCGCACTGGACAAGTGCAGTGCTGCGGAGAGCACCGAACTAACAAGGTTATGGAGGTGAGAGACCTTTCTGGCAGAATGAAAGGTTAGAAGAGATAAGCAAAACAAGCCATGAGCAAAAGGAAAGGATGAAAGCAACATGAGAGCCCTTGGAAAGCGGGACAGGCATGTGCCAGCTGAATAGCACAGATTTGGATAGTCCTGCCCAGAACCAGGAGGCCAAGGGAGGGGACAGATTTGTAGTGAAAGCATGGCATCTTCTTCTCACATCTCAGCTGGACAACTGACACCCACTAGTCCATTGACTTTAACACTAGAACTCTTGCACCTTCAGAAGCGGAATCTGTTCACTGGATCTGAATGTTTTATTCCATTTAAATGTCTGCGTCCATTAGATCCTGCAGCAGGAGGTTCACCCATTTAGCAATAGCTTTGAGTGAAGCCCAAAGAGCTGAATAAAATCTCTCAGCTGAATACAGACCTCCCGTGTCTTTCATAGGCTAGCATCTATTTCCACTTAGCAAGGCATAAGGTCATCTGTCCCAGACAGAACATCTGGCTTGGCAGTTTTGGTTCCCATGGGTACCTATCCCAGTTTGATAGGAGAAGCTCAATAGACAAGTGTCACAGACAGGCCTGGATGAGGCCATGCTGTGTAACTCTGGCCCCATGCAAAGCTGTACATGATGTACATAAGATCTAGCCAGAAGCTCTGGTGTGGGAGCGTTAGCAACCTCTGCCACCATCCCACTCCCAGCAAATGCAAACCTGGCAACAATCCGGCTCCGAATTAGCATCAAGCCTGGAAATGACAAATTAACATAAGCTGTGAATTTACATACTTTTCAGCCATTTATGGCCTTGTCTGAGCCTAAATAAATGCCCCAGTCCCTGGAAAATGTGGGCCCGTTTGTCAGCAAGGCATTCCAGAGAAAACATCATGTGTTCGTTTCATGAAGTGAAATGAGATCTTTGTTCTGCATGCTTTTTTTGCCCCCCTTTTTCTGAATGAGGCAGTTTTGTCCAGGGATTACAAGCCAATGTTCCAACCCCTCACAGACGTTTCCTATTATCAGAGCTGCCTCTTGTCCTCCGAATCATTTTCCACAGGACTTCTGTAACTTAAGCTTGGAAATGAAGCCAAGACCTCAGAAGAAAAGACCTTATTCCAGGCTGCTGACAAGAGTGAAAAATGCTGCAGGGTGTTGCTGGGACCACCCAGTCTGAAGCATCCTCAGCAGGGGAGCAGCTGAAAAAGATGCTCATGGTGGGAGGAGGCTCATTGTACTGTACAGCTTGGTAAATTAGCTTTGATGAGGTATAATCACACTGTGTGGAATTGAATGTAGAGACTGGTGGTAGACAACCGTGACTGATGATTAACTTTGCAGCGTGTAGTACAAAGGGCCTTTGTGTTGCACACTTGAGACCTACTCATATTTAGTGAGATCCCCCTGTTTTCCAGGATCAAAGCTCACAACCCCTACTAGACCTCATTTCAGCGGACTTGACGAGTTTGCTTTATTCTCATTTGCATGCCCCATAGTTTCAACAAAAGTATCGGAAATATTCTCACCTCTTTATTTTGCCATCATAAGCCTGGCAGCATGTCTTACAACTCTGGGTATATTCTTCAAGCACCTGGTTAGATGGCCAAAGATCACAGAATCACAGAAACATCTAGGCTGGAAAAGATCTACAAGATCATCAAGTCCTACTCTTCTCTTTATAACCTCTGAAACATATCTCTAAGCACTTCATCTATACAACTTTTAAATATATCAAGGGATGGTGACTCAACCCCATCCTTGGGCAGCTGGTTCCACTGCTTTACAATCCTTTCAGAGAAAAAAAAATTCTTAATGTCTAGCCTAGAACTCTCTTAACACAGCTTTAGGCCATTCCCTCTAGTCCTATCATTGTTTACTTGTGAGAAGATGCCAGCACCCACCTCTCTACAACGCCACCCTTTCAGATAGTTGTAGAGAGTAATAAGGTGTCCCCTCAGTCTCCTGTTCTTCAGACTAAGGAGCCCCAGAGTTCCCTCAGCCACTCTTCATAAGGCTTGCTCTCCAGGCCTTTCACCAGCCTAGTTGCTCTTCTCCGCACCTGCTCCAGCACCCCAACATCCTTCTTGTACTTAGGTGCCCAAAAAGGATGGAGAACTACTTCCTTGGCAAAGATGTGATTTAGAATCATACAATCATTCAGGTTGGAAAAGACCCCCAAGATCAAGTCCAACCATCAAACCTACTCTACAAGTTCACCTGTAAACCATATCCCCCAACTATATCTAAGCAACTTTTAAACTCATCCGGGGATGGTAACTCAACCACCACCCTGGGCAGCCCATTCCAGTGTCTGACCACTCTCTCCAGGAAGTATTTCTTCCTGATGTCAAATTAAACCTACCCTCTTGGAGCTTGAAAACATTCCCTCTGGTTCTGTCACTAACTACCTGTGAGAGGAGATCAACACCACCAACGGCCTTTCAGATAATTATAGATGAGGTCTCTCCTAAACCTCCTCTTCCTCAAACTAAACGGCTCTATCTTTCTCAATCTCTCCTCATAAGATTTATTCTCCAGGCCCTTCACCAGCTTCGTTGCCCTCCTCTGCACTTGCTCCAGCACCTCGATATCTTCCTTGTACTGAGGTGCCCAAAACTGGACGCAGTACTCAAGGTGCAGCCTCATCAATGGTGAGTACAGGGGGACAATCACCTTCCTACTCCTGCTAGACATACAGTTTCTGATCCAGACCAGGATGCCATTGCCCTTCTTGGCTACTTAGGTACACTGCTGGCTCATATTCAGCTGCCTGTCAATTAGAACCCCCAGGTCTCTTTCTGCCAGACTGCTTTCCAGCCACACTTCCCCAAGCCCCCAAGCCCGTAGCATTGCATGGGATGGTTGTGACCAAAATACAGGATCCCGACACTTGGCACTATTGAAATCCACACATATTTGAGCACCTCTGCCATGCTGGGCTTCCGTGGAGGCTTGAGTTTCCCTGCAGAATCACAGAAATGCTGGCTTGAAAGGGACCTCAGTGGTTATATAGTTGAGCTTCCTATCTGAAGCAGGGCTATTGCCAACATGTATCAGGTCTAACCAAATCATGAAAATCTCTGCAGACAAGTGCCCCACCATCCTCCTGGGCATTTGTTGCAGTGGTGCACCACTATCTCAGTGAATCCTTTAGAGTTTATCTGTCCTCTCTCAAGTTATCCTCACTTATGCTCCCAGACATTGGGGTACCTCAACAGCTGTAGGGTTCTTCATAAGTAGAATATCAGTTATCTGAAATGGAACTGTCAACAGATATGAGAAGCTTCCTGGTCTGGATGGATCTTGGCTACAGATGGATGGCCAGAGTTGCTGTTGGAGACTCTGACACTACAGTCTATTCAACATCAGGAATCAGCTTGATTTTAGGCTATGGCTCCAAATCATATAGCTTTGTATAGTTTTGGGTTTCATGTAGACTTGCTACAAACCTAAAAATAATCTAAAATACTGGCTAGAAATACGTGACTAACTACATTAATTCTTCCCTACAAAATCCTCCACTTGTGTTTCCTTCATTAATAGTGGGTGAATATGCATTTGACTGCACAGAACCATCTCCTGCTCCTGTTCATCTGCTCTTGTGCTTAATCAGATCAGATGAACAGGAGAAGGATACCACTGTGCAGTCAGAAAAACCCAGTGAATGTAGCTAAGGTATGTAGCTAACCATAGACTGCTTCACCCAGCTGAATCATTGTCCCCTTTGGGGGTCGTATCTTGTTCTTCCTGTTCTTGCAAATATAATACTGCAGAACTAAGGTAAATAAAAACAACCTAGTTACATTGCTCAGTCAGGCGTTATCGGATCAGATCTTTTCCCCAAAGCAATGGTGATTTTTCCTTGGCTGCCAAGAAACACTGCCCAAATGAAATCTGTTCAGAACAGATGAGACACTCTGGTAAGGAGGTGCTAGATAGTTTGTCTGTTCACACATATTTAAGGAGATTTATGGTATGCCCAAGGAGAGATATTAGGTTTTGCAGTGAGAAGTGAGAACAGACAATAGGGAGAACAGGGGAAAGACAGAAGGAAATACTGATCTTTGAATAAAAAAACCACCAAAACAAACAGAATGGAGGTGGACAAACAGGGAGACTTCAGATCTGGAGAGATTCATGAGGCAGTGCTAAGACATGATGGGTGGTAAAAGCCACAGAAAGAAAACAATGAAAAAAAGAAGTCTGTCCTTCAGTGAGAGGTTTGTACTTAGTGAAGTAGAGTGTAGTTAGAATTACATCAGTCATGACCCAGCTACATGTGATGTTTTTCTTCTTTAAAAAAGTGTTTCTTTAAATTTCTATGTCTTTTAATAATAGAATCATAGAATCATTAGGGATTGGAAGGGACCTTGAAAGATCATCCAGTCCCATCCCCCTGCTGCAGCAGGATCACCTAGACCAAGTCACAAAGAAACACATCCAGACAGGTTTTAAATGTCTCCAGTGAAGGAGACTCCAGTCTGTTCCAGTGCTCCATCACCCTCACTGTGAATAAGTTCCTTCTCATATTTATGTGGAACCTCCTGTGTTCCAGCTTACAACCATTGCCTCTCGTCCTATCACTAGATGACACTGAGAAGAGCCAGGTTCCGTCCTCCTGACACCGACCCTTCAAATATTTATAGACATTAATGAGGTCTCCCCTCAGTCTCCTCCAAGCTAAAGAGACCCAGCTCCCTCAGCCTCTCCTCATAAGGGAGGTGCTCCCCTTCCTTCATCATCCTTGTTGCTCTACGCTGGACACCCTCCAGGAGCTCCACATCCCTCTTGAACTGAGGGGCCCAAAACTGGACACAATACTCCAGATGTGGTCTCACCAGTGCAGAGTAAAGGAGGAGAAGAACCTCTCTCGATCAGCTAATCAATTCTGATCCACCCTAGGATGCTGTTGGCCCTCTTGGCCACAAGAGCACACTGCTGGCTCATGGTCATCCTGCTGGCCACCAGGACCCCCAGGTTCCTTTCTCCTAAACTACTCTCCAACAGCTCAGTCCCCAACCTATACTGGTACCTAGGGTTGTTCTGGCCCCCATGCAAGACTCTACACTTACCCTTGTTATACTTCATTACATTTCTCTCTGCCCAGTTCTCCAGACTGTCCAGGTCTCACTGAATGGCAGCACAGTCTGCAGGGGTGTCAGCAACACCACCCAACTTTGTGTCATCAGCAAACTTGCTGACAGTGCACCCTAATCCCTCCTCCAAGTCAATGAATAGATTGAACAGGACTGGTCCCAGCACCAACCCCTGGGGCAC
>VXBP01002273.1:26297-130969 GCA_013400115.1 Rhinopomastus cyanomelas | reverse complement strand
TCCTGGGATGGAGATGAGGCTGACCAGTCTAGAGTTACCTGGGTCCTCCTTCTTTCCCTTTTGAAGATTGGAGTGACATTTGCTATCCTCCAGTCTCTAGGCACTCTTCCTGATCCCCATGATTTAGAAAAGATGATGGAGAGTGGCTTAGCAATGACTTCCGCTGTCTCCCTTAGTACATGTGGATGCATCCCATCAGGGCCCATGGATTTATGTACGTCCAGTTTGATCAACCTATCTCTAACCCAGTCTTCCTCAACCAAGGAAGGCTCCTCTCTTGCCTCCACTTCCTCTGCAGTCTCAGCAGTCTGGGGCTTGATATCAAGACAGCCCCCAGAAGTATAGGCAGAGGCAAAGCAGGTGTTCAGTGTGTCTGCTTTCTCTGTGTCCTCTGTCTCCAGGGCACCCACCTCATTCAGCAGGGGGCCTACCATGCCTCTAGTTTTAGTTTTACCTGCAATGTTTTTGAAGAAGGCCTTTTTGTTGCCCTTGACCTCTCTTGCAAGGTTTAATTCCAAGGGGGCCTTGGCTTTTCTAGTTGCGTCCCTACATTCTCTCACCAGAGCCTTATAATCACCCCAAGTGGCCATCCTCTCCTTCCATGACCTATAGGATTTCTTCTTCTTCAGTTTGCCTAGCAGCAGCCTGTTTAACCACACAGGTCTTCTGGCTCCCTTCCTTGACTTCTTTCCTGTTGCAATGCTCTTTTCTTGTGCTTCAAGAACAAGCAACCAGCGCCTGTAGCTGTGAGGGTGCTGTCAGCTGTCTGTAGAAGACCTCATCAACTTCCTCATTCTGATCTGGTGGCCTGTAATAGACACCCACAGCAGCGTCACCCATGGCAGTCTGCCTCTCAGTCAGCACCCACAAATTCTCATATATATAGAGTTCGGGTCTTGCTATCCTTTCAGACTGTACAGTGCATAATGCAGGACAGCCACGCTTGATATCCACCGGGGTTACGCTGTGAGGTGTAACCTGGAGGAGCCTGGAACCCTTGCACAGCTGTTTGCAGATCACACTCCACAGCAGCTCTGAACTAGGAACCTCCTCCCTCATTTTGGGAGAATATCTCTGACAACACATTGCTGACGCAGTGCAAGGGCAGGGCAGTCACAGGTGCTTTTGCTTCTGGGCAGAGGCTCAGCTTCTGTAACTCTAAGAAACATTGGACTTCGTGCATCGCAGGACAGCAGAGGGCACAGTGCAATTGCTGCAGCTATGGGTTTTCTGAGGAGCAGCCTGTGGACAGATCACACAATAAGCACACACAGATGTACCCACTGCTCAGGGAAGAAGATGAGTCTGTCACCCAGAGACGACACATGTTAGTCCACCTATCCATAACCCAGTCCTCATCAACCAAGGCAGGCTCCTCTAATGCCTCCACTTCCTCTGGAGTCTCAGCAGTCTGGGGCTTGATATCAAGATATACTCCAGAAGTATAGGCAGAGGCAAAGAAGGTGTTGAGTAGCTCTGCTTTCTCTGTATCCTCTGTCTTCAGAACACCCACCTCATTCAGCAGGGGGCCTACCATGCCTCTAGTTTTAGTTTTACCTGCAATGTATTTGATGCTCCATTACTACCTATGTTCAAGGCCAGGTTGCATGGGGCCTTAAGCAACCTGGTCTAGTAGGAGGTCTCCCTGACCATGTGGCAAAAGTGGTGGAACTTGATGATCTTTAAGGTCTCTTTCAAACCAAACCATTCCACAATTCTGTGATTGCCTTTTGAACAAGGGTACTGCTCTGTAGTGGAAATGCCCCATTTTAATACTTGTGTATGGAAACATAATAAAGCACAGCCTTCTTAAGGGAACCAGCTTTGTGTCCTTGGGAAAAGCAATAGATCATCTGTGGAGAAATGCACATCTCCAGGGTCATTTCCTGATGGGATACGAGAAAGTCTGTGAAACCTGATCGCTGCAGCCTTGCATTCCTAATGGTGGCACTTAACATAACTGACCATCCTAACGGACAGGTAAGGTCACACACCAAAGCTTCCCATCATTTCAGAGCCCCTTGGAGTGCAGAAAACACAAGCTAAAGAAAATGTTTTTCCTTTCCACACTGCTGGTAAGGAAGTGGGCTGAAGCTGGGAAGGCTGAGTACTGCAAGAAGAATTAAAAAAAGTTGTGGCTAAAGAGTTCAGCCAAGACTGGGACAAGGGAAAGGCAGAGAAGAAGGGTACGGACATTTTTTGGGAACATACTGGAATCTGAGAAAGTAACTGCTACTACTTCACCATAACAACCTTTTGGAGCATTTTCTGCAAAAGAAAATACATTCCAAAAGGTCTAGGAATGTTTTCCTCTTTAGAAATCTGACTCTTGGTACAGCCAGCAAGACAACCCCTCTCTTACAGCATATTACAAATCCCTGTGAGCTCCTGGCTGCCAAATCTTCACGGTTTGTACTGAAATTTTCCATTCTGCCCTCTGTCTCAGACATGTATTTCCTTTTAAGTCTCTACAGAAATAGCATCCTTGCTTTCTGAAAAGGGGCTCAGGAAAATAATAGTTTTAACAGTGCAGAACAGTTTTTCCAACCATTCCAGAAAAGCACAGAAATTCAGGCAGCTGAAGAAGAACTGTAGATGAAAAAGAGGAGATATCACCTGTTTTTTATTTTTTGGATCCTTGACTGAGAATCAGACTTTTCAGGAAACTGTGTTTGTATTTACCAGCAGAAATCGTCCAGTCAGGCGATTATGATCTGGTAGCAATTACTGAGACCTGGTGGGACAGCTCGCATGACTGGAGTGTGGTCATGGGTGGCTGTGTCCTTTTCAGGAGGGACAGGTCAGCAAGGCGAGATGGTGGAGTTGCTCTCTACATGAGAGAGCAGCTGGAATGTATTCAGTTCTGTCAAGGGGCAGATGAACCGAGAGTTGAGAGTTTGTGCGTGCGTATTAAGGGGCAGGCTGGCATGTGTGACACTGCTGTGGGTGTCTATTACAGACCACCAGATCAGAATGAGGAAGTTGATGAGGTCTTCTGCAGACAGCTGACAGCAGCCTCACAGCTACAGGCGCTGGTTCTCATGGGGGATTTTAACTACCCAGATATTTGCTGGAAGACCCACTCAGCCAGCCACCCACAGTCCAGGAGGTTCCTCCAGTGCATTGGTNTTATAAGGCTCTGGTGAGAGAATGTAAGGACACAACTAGAAAAGCCAAGGCCTCCTTTGAATGAAACCTTGCAAGAGAGGTCAAGGGCAACAAAAAGGGCTTCTTCAAATACATTGCAGGTGCACTTGGCACTGTGACACACTCCTTAAGATAAAATTAAAAAGCTCCTTCCCCATCCTTTTATTACTTCCCCTTTTCTTGCAATACCTGCAGTGTTGCAGCAAGAGCAGGATATGTAAGTCAAGGAGAGAAAGATAACCTTTTATTTTCTTAGCATTGTCACATGAAAATCTGTTAAGATTTTAGATAGAAGTACAAAATGTCATGAATTTCCATTTCCCATCTGTGACTGGCAGAGCACAGCTTGTGTCTCTGGCCACTTGCCATAACTCCCTGACAGTTTTACTGCTGTGTGCGAGTTCTAGCCCTGTGGCCTGCTCTGCTGCTTTATGGACAGCTTTGGCCCAGCTGATCTATTGCCAGCAGAGAAGATGTGGCCAAATGTGATATAGGAAAACTCTTTGATGACTGATGTCTAGGTGCAGTAATATGTCTCCCTGGCAAAGTGAAGTGTTGAATTACTAGAACATTGGCCCATAGTACTCTTGGAACCAACCTGGGGTGGTATGGATTGGATGACTGGACTACAAAGTGAGTGAAAAACAGGGTGGACAGGTGAGCTTGCATTTTAGGGGTCAACATTCCAAAACCTAACAGGAAGAGAGTTATGGTTAACATTCTTCAGGGAGTCAATACTGGGACCAATAGCATTTAAGATCCTCATCCACAGGACAAAAATAAGGCAGAAAACACCTTAAAGAGCTCACGGACGGTATTAAACTTAGTAAAGTGGTGGGTATGCTGGAGGGCAATGCCACCATTCAGAAGCATCTAAGGAACCTGGAGAAGTGTGCTGGCAGAAACTTCATGAGGCTAAAAAAATGAGAAATCAAAGTTTTGCACTGCTTGCAAAGCCCCCATTCCCAGAGCAGGCTGAAAAGAAAGACTATCTAGAAAACATCTTTGCAGAAAAATCAGTGATCCGGAGTGTGTGATATATAAGGAGAAACTGAGGGTTTATTCATCCTGGAAAATCACAGAATGTTAGGGGTTGGAAGGGACCTCTGAAGACCTAGTCCAACTGCCCTGATAGAGCAAGATCATCTAGAGAAGATTGCACAGGAACATGTCCAGTGGGTTTTGAATGTTTCCTGAGGAGAATCCACAAGCTCTCTTGGCAGCATATTCCAGTGCTCTGCTAGACTCAACATGAAAAAGTCTTTCTTTATGTTTAAATTTTTCCAGTTTGTGCCAATTGTTCCTTGTCCCGTCGCTTGAGACTACTGAGAAGAGTCTAATCCCTCCTGACACTTGCACTCTAGATTTTCAAGTGTTGATTAGATCTCCCCTCAATCTTCTTCTCCCCAGGCTAAACTGTTCCAGCTCTCTGAGTTTCTCCTCATCAGGCAGATGCCCCAGCCCCCTGGTTATCTTAGTGTGTGTGCACTGGACTCTCTTCACCCTGAACTGGGAAGCCCAGGACTGGATGCAGAAGAGAATGCTGGGAGGGAGTCTACTTGCTGTCTTTGACTAGAGGGAGCATTATGAGGGATTCACAGAGGTCTAAGTCAAAAAAACTTAGAGTCAATGGACATAGATTGCAGCAACAGAAATTCCAACTAGATTTGTCAGGGTAGAGTGGCTCAGCACTGGAATAGGTGCCTAGACAGACTAGGAATCTCTTCTCTTAGGGATTTTAAGACTCATCTGGCCCTGAGCAACTTTGTCTAACTCTAGAATTAGCCCTGATAGGAATAAAAGGTTGGATTAGAGACCTCCAGAGGAATCCTTCAATGGCTCTTGTTCTCTGACTCTAAACACATGCAAGTACAGAACTTTCCAAACAACAGGACTGAGATTTGCTTAAACAGCCTGAGTTTTATAGCTGAGTTTGGCCAGGCTGGGACACTGGCACATGGCTACAGTTGGGTAACCCGTAACTCAAAGCTGCAAATCTTCACTCAGCACCTGCTGTCCCAAGCATTTAACTTTTACCTGTTTAAAGCACCTTGATTTACGGAAAGTAAATATAGAGCACTTTTTCATATTCTAGTTTGTGCTACATCCTGGATCAATGCTGCAGTGCGTGGTCACCTGTCTGCTGTTAGCAGATGTGGTCAGTGGGTCTCACAACTATTCCTGCTAGTGGATGCTGAACAGATTCACCTCACAGTTTATAACCCAGGGCAGTAAGAGCACATTCACAGACACACTCCCCATGTTTGACACCCATTCTGGGGATGTGGGCCCTCTTCCCCATTAGCAGGGTCCCCTAAAACTTGTACCTAAGACATTTGATCTCTCCCCACTCTGGAGGCTCAGCCTATGGATAGCTGTTGGATAAACCCTTCAAAGACAATGCAGCAGGACTGAAAGCTACACAGGTTTCACAAAGGAATTCCTTAATCTCATTAAACACTTTACATTCCTCAGTGTCCTAAAATACTCAAATTTCAGACCTTTGAAAACAGCAAATCCCCCACAAGGTGCCGATATTT
The DNA here is from genome assembly GCA_013400115.1 of Rhinopomastus cyanomelas. Classification (NCBI taxonomy): domain Eukaryota; kingdom Metazoa; phylum Chordata; class Aves; order Bucerotiformes; family Rhinopomastidae; genus Rhinopomastus; species Rhinopomastus cyanomelas. The sequence goes on along the minus strand of VXBP01002273.1, from coordinate 125,282 downwards.
TTAGTGAGCCTGACATTTCAAGACAGACTTGTCTTTTGTAAATGCATATTAGATGTGATGTTTGTTATCCAGCCTTTGAAATAATCTCTCTTTTCTCTTCTCTGCATACTCAAATTGGAGATCAAGAAAGCACAGTCCTGCTGGCCTTCCTCTTCCACAATTGTTGCATGGACTGTTGAGATGGACTGAAAAATAAATCTGAGCTGGAATCAGTGCAAAATTTTGTTTGGTGTTCAAAGGGAAGCAAACCCCCTTACATGTTTTGTCTGACACCTCTTGCAGAAGAAGAGATATTACTGCTTTAGCAATGGCTTGTCTCCTCCTGGAAGTATGGGAAATTTGGGGTTTTCATGTTGAGCTGTCAGAGAAACACAGGAGTTGGCAAAGTCTTTTTTTTTTTGTCTTTAGTCATTGCTTCTAGCTGGATCACATTTTTAATTGTTTTGGTCTGAAACCACAGGTCTCTTTAAATTAATGAATGTCAAAATTCATAGAATCGTAGAATCATCTAGATTGGAAATGTTTGAGATCATCGAGTCCAACCATAAACCTACCACTGCCAAGTCCCACCAAAGCTGTCCCTTCATTGCAGGAGTCAGTCTGACACTTTTGATACCGCATCAAAAGCTCTTGCACTCTCTTAGCTGCAAATGCCCTCAGCAAACAGTGATCAGCATTTAATTAAGGCAATGCTTCAAGTCTTCCTCCTACTCCATGGCTCAGCTGATCTCCACACACATGTACACAAATAAGAGGCAATGTGATCTCAGAATCACTTGCCAAGTCTTTCTTATAGTGACCTTCCAATAGCTCAGAGGGGCATGGAACGATAGGATCAGGGGTAGTAGTTTTAAACTGGAAAAGGCTAGATTTATGTTAGACATTAGGAAAAACCTTATTTAATATGAGAGTGGTGGATCACTGGAACAGATTTCCTAGAAAGGTGCTGAAAGCCCATCCCTGGAGACATTCAGGGTCAAGCTTGATGGAACTCTGGGTAGTGATGACCCTGCTTTTTACAGGTGGTTTGGACTAGATGACCTTTGTAGGTCCCTTCCAACCCTATGGTTCTATAATTCAATGATATTTTGCATATGTAGAGGATAATACACGTATATATGTACCCACATATGCAGATATCCCATCTACAAACAGGAAAGAGCTCAGACCATGACATATACTGCCATATACTGATTCAAATAAGCGGCATCTGGAGGAAGCAGTGGACAGAGGAGGAAGAGCTTGCTATTACATTTGAACTTAGTGAGCACATTCCTTGTGGTGTATGTGGCTTCTCTGCTGGTGACATTTCTAAGGTCATTTCAGAAATTGTAGATGTAATTACAAGTATTAATGGTACAGCAACTCTGGGCATGTCTCCATTGATAGTTGGCTCCCAGCTCGTCCCAGCTCCCCCACCTTCCTGGACACATTAATCACACAGAGAGCACTTGACATTGCAGGGACATCTCCTGAGCCATCTCACCCCACTGTCTTTATCTGAAGAACTGCAGGCATCATTGTATGCTGAGTTAATATTGCCTTTGTAGGACTTGACACAGTGCTGGAACACTGTGGCACAGCTAAACAAACCCTACCTTCTAACAATAGTATACGATAAGTAAGCTATGGTATCTCTTCTCCTGAGTACATCAATTGCCAGTTGCTGCCAATCATACAAGCCATGATTCATGTCTTGCAGTACTGTTCCTGTTTGATCAACAATGTCCAATATTTCCTTCTGCCCCTACGTCCACTCCATCTCAAAACACTATGTTTACTATTAGTTAATTTTTATAAAGTGCTATAGAAATATGCCCTTTAGCCATCTTTTTTCAAGTCCTCTGTATCCGTTTCGCTAGGAATCACTGTTTCTCCTCACCTTCCAGCTTTAGTCTTTTCTCTGCATACAATGTTTTTCCCACTCCTGTCTGTGCTAGCCAAGGGAGCTTGTTATTCTTGTGCAGGTCACTCTGCACTGTCTACTTCTTTTTAAAACCCAGCACATGTCCCATTCTGCTATTTCTGATAACTTATTTGTAGACACGGTTAAGTGTTGGACTACACCATGGATTCCTTAATCAAATCTTACCTCCTCTTTTTTTTTATTCTCTAAGAAATCTCAAGAAAGAAGATACACTAGAAGAACCTGTGTTCCCTTGATTATATATTCCTTTTCAGTTGGAAGCTTTCTAGTTTTAGAATTAGGTGCTAATGGCTTGACGGTACAGGAGTATAAGGCTTGTAAAGAACACCCAGGGCACTGTGAACTGCTTGCAATATTAGCCTGCTGTTTGATCCAGTTTGTGCCAGAGAAAGCTCTGACACCCAGACAATGGCAAGCAAGTACTTTTCAAGGAATACAGTTTTGCATCAGTTCCTCTGTGTGGATTTGCATTTTGGTGTGATTCAATTTTAGGCTGCACTCTCTGCTGCTTGTAGGTACTGCTGTTAGGTTTTTTGTCATGTATTTGTCTAGGTCTGTCATACATAAGAGTGTCATCAAAAGTGACTCCTACTTTTCACTGGATTTGTGTTATTTCTTGAATATTTTGGGGTACCTGACTGGTGTGAGCACAGCTGTAGCCCAGCCCAAATGGGAGCCAGCCATGACTTAAGTGACTGTGCTAAAGAGGGGGACTCCTCCTGAAAGCATCTCAGCAGAATTATGCAGGGTATCCTTCACAAGAGCATCTTACAGCTCTTTTTTCCTCACCAGCTTTGACCAGTCAGCTGGCCTGGAGCTGACAGCTACAATCTTAGCAGGAAGAGTGTACACTCAAGGCCCTGACAAATTTCATGAAGTCTTTGTTTGCCACTTCATCCCACACCTGCAAAACCCAGGAAAGGACTTAATTTTTTCTGTTGTGAGGCAGGCATTAGGATTTTTTAATCAGATTTCAGGGACTGAAGGCTTTTGGTCCCAGAACTGGTTTTGCTGGCACCTCTATAGCACAAAAGTGGTGGTACTTGACATATTGATGTATATCTGCATGAAACATTGCATTTCCCTGCCGTGCCACATGCAGGTCCCCCCATCCTGCTAATCATAGAATCATAGAATCATTAGGGATTGGAAAGGACCTCGAAAGATCATCTAGTCCAATCCCCCTGCGACAGCAGGATCACCTAGACAATCTTGCAATGGTGTTTGTGGAGTGGCTCAGGCTGTGCTTCTCCTTTACTTTGTACTTTTTTGAGGTTGGCCTGTGCCTCCATGAGAAGTTTCAATGCCACCAGAGCATCTCCTAGGCCCTGATACCAGAATTAGACATGCCTCACCATTTTTCTTCTGCTCTGTGCCCTGTCAGGAAAAGCACAGTGTCACTGCTGCTGAATCTGATCCCCTCAGTTCCTTCTCCGTGCCTCTGACCCCCTTCTTACCCAATGCCTGTATTTCTGCCCATGTCTGGGAAGAAGACAACAACTTATCAACTATACTACATTTAAATGTGGATTGCCAGCAACCAAAGTTATCTTACTGCTGCACCAATTCCCATCATTGCAGGGCTGGGTAAGCACTCAGACCAGCACACTCACCCTGTGGATATTTTCCTGGATTAATTTCCAGCCGAAAAAGTGAGCTGATAGGATTTATCCCCAGAGCCTCTCATGCCAGGTGCTCATGGGGAGATAAAGAATTGTCCAGAAGTTCTGAGGAGAGCGGGAAAAGTAGGACAGCCCCTCTTCTCAGCAGTGCAGTATCAGGGTAGCTAAACAGAACAATGGACCTCACTCTGGGACAAATCAGTGACCAGAAGATGCTATTTGGCTTCTTTGAACAGCCTAGTAACCATCACAGCTCTTCTGCATTTTTTTCTGAGTAAGACTATAGGGTGACCAGCAAATGATCCAGTTTAGAGGCAATTATGCTCAAAAGTACAATCAGAAGAAAAAATATGCCCTCTGCCTCCACAGGCAGGAAGTCCAGAGTCAGCAACAGTAAACACAGGCCATGAGCTGTAATATAAATAACAAATAACAGCACCAGCAAGGTCCGTTTGTCTTTTGTTAATTTGGGGAAACTCTGCTGGGACATTGCCTTGGTAGGGATATAAAATGAGCGTGAAGTGAAAGCAGAATGAAGCCCTAGGACTATGACTCTTTCTTCATGTGGGAAAGGTTGTTCAAGAAGAACTCCCTGAAATCAGAGGAAAGTTATTGTATTGCTTGGCACCTGCCCAAAGTAATTTAATTTTCTGTTCTGGATTGAGATGCATTAATAGCCTGAGGGCAGCAGTTTCCTTGCCAAAAATTGCCTTTCGTCTTCCATCACCCCTAGCTTGATTTAAATATGAGGGCTTGCAGGTCAGGAGTGAACACCAAGTGTGTATTACTTGCATTATCAAATGAAAGTGCACCAATATAATTTTCTTTCGAGCAAACACTGAGCTAATTAAAATGCGCTCTTTGAACTTGGCAAACGTCACATTATTCATGAGTAAGGTACAGGCCTGTCTACTGGAAAGGCAAACTAAAAATAACCAGAGAAAGAGAACCAGAGCGGCAGCTGTTAAGACTAAACCACACTAAAAGTTTTTCTGGCACAGCTCTATCTGTTTGAATGTCATTTATGCTCAGCCTGCTCTCTAGATGAGACCAATATAGCAATTCTGCCAAAAACCTTCATGTAAATGTCATCATGCTGGCCAGAAAAACCTTCAGGGACAGAGAGCTATGCTCTTTTTGGGGAAAGAGCATGATGACTAGAGCACTCCTGCTGACTGAATTGTGCCCCACGAGGAAGCAAGCATGCTACAGTGAGATGCAGGTGGCATTCAAAGGCTGCAGTGAGAAAAGTTTCCAGCACTCAGATGCCCAGTCCAGCAGACAAGGTATAACGTGCTTCTGCCAACAGCTCATGGACTTATGTTCTTCCACTGAGTAGCTTTTTCCTTAGCAGGTTCACAATAGCAAGAGGATCATCTACTGTCACCTATATCTTTGCATTCCTGTAAGCACTTGTGCAGGTATCCTCTTGGGTCTTGACGTGGAATTGAGGATCCAGTCAGCCAGTATGTGCAGTGGGACTGGATAAGCACAGGGAAAGAATTCAGAGTGTCCAGTGCAACCAGAGCTGATGCTGAGCAAAAGTGGCAGCAATTTCCATGGTGACAGAGCCAAAGCAAATTTTCTACAAGGTTTAGTATGAAGGACACTGCAAAGCACTTGTCTGAAATACCACATTAACAAAAGTCTGTACATAGACCAAAAATACGAGTTACCTTTTCTTCCACTTCCCAAACTTCTTTCTGTTGCTTTGTTCTTATAATCTGAATTGGTTGATTCTTGTAGTGGCATCCAAGTATGAAATTTGCCTGCTCTCCACTGCACCTGTCACTGTCTGGCAAATTGATCTCAAAACACAAAGCCACTTTAGTAATCTGAAATTCCCAGGCAAAACCTTTTCATTTCTGCCTGTGTAAACTTGGGACAGCCTCATCTTCAATAAATACTCTCATTTTATAGCTAATGAAAACCAAATAGCTATCTGAAAAGTATGTGAGCTATAAAGGTTGGCTGGCTCACTATCCATTCAGAGCAGTTCAAGGGCAAAAGGGTACCTAGTGTGATGACATGGTCTGCTTGCTTAAATGCAGCCCTCATGCCCACCTCATCTTCTTGAAGGAGAAACTGGAGGAAAACTTGTAAAAATCCTTGCTTAGAAAGGATCTAGTAGGTGGAAGTAGGTTGGTCTTGCAGGAGGTTGTGACAGACATAGCAAATCAGTTTTTGTCTAGGTTTATGTTAACATTGTCCACCAGTAACTCTGGGAACAGTAGCTACTTCTTCCTAGCTAGGAAAATGACGTGGCTTGCCAGCTGATGCATTTGCCAGTCCTCTGTGCAGGTAGAGCAAAAGGGTATACATTTCCTGGTAGTAGAGGGAAAGTGTTTGGAGGCAGGACAGCCAGTAGCAAACCGTGTCCACTCCAGAGACACTACAAAAACACTGGATGTAGAAGGGGACTGTTGCTGCACAGATTCTGCCACTGCAGAGACTGGCTGGGGCTGTGGAAAGTATTTCTGATCTAGGACTGAGTAAAGGTGCATGCACAGGGCTTGACAGCAGGTCTACATCAGGAGCCAGGTAGGTCTCCTCATCTTTCAGAGCAGGAGTTGCAGGTACTGCATAGCCTAGCTGCACCATCCGGATCTTCTGGGAAGCATCTGTTGATCTCCAGAGATGTTCTCTTGTATCTGCCCTTGCCCCCACAAAGAAACAGGAGCATATGGGGCATTTGCTGCATCTATTATGTGTTGAGTGAACAGAGTGTTGCTCATCTGAAGGCACTGTCTGCAATGGATGTCACTCGCACACTCTATATGACTTTAGGAATTGAGTTGGAAGAAGTGTGGGCACTAAGCAGAATAAAGAAATTTCATGGTGAGGAAAATTTCAGCAAACAGGAAGGAGAACCAATATCCAGCTTCAAAATCAAAACAAGGCAAAGTGTGACTAAGAAAGGAGATACTTCTTGTATCTCTAAAGGCATCCAGAAGGAGGGGAATTCAGGTTGTGGACTGAAATCCCAAATGCTCATACCAGGAGCAGATTGGTACAAGTACCCTTGTAAAACGAAAACAAAATAGATCTTCAATAGCTTGCTGAAAAAACAGGCAGATAATAGCTGTCTTGGGGCACCCAGGTTTTAAGACAATGCTTAACATGATTGAAGAGACATCTGGAGGTAAGAATGGGCAGAGTGCCATGCTCCTGTAGAGGACAATACATCTGATACTGACAGACTGGAACAGCTGCAGGCAAGGGAGAAAATCCTGGTAAAGCTACCTGCATCTGTGTTTATATTGTGCAGGTGGAAATGTGATCACTGGACAATGTCATGGGCAGGATGTGAGAGAAGAAGCTACTAACACCTGTTGCATGTGGCAAGGAGTCTTTGAAACACCTGATTTTATTGAAGACAGAAATAAAGGAAGCTCTGGTTATACATCACAAATATCCCAACTGAGAACCAGGATCCTATTGGGCTGGATGCTGTCCAGAGGACCCCTGCTACGGGTTTCTGGAGGGAGCAGAAACATGACTGTATCAAGGAAACTTAGGCCAATGTGTCCAGCCACTACAAAGTCATTCCTTGTTGTGTTGCCTTGAACACAAGAAAGAACTTGGCCAAACTCTGGCTACCTTGCTTCAGATGCAACTGGATGCATTGCACACAGAGCATAGATGCACTACCAAGAGATGGGCATGAAATGAGGCCAGGGCTGATGCAAAAAGCAGCAGCTGTGGCTGCACAGGACTTTGCAGACCACCAAGGATTGCTCTGGATGTCTAGCACGATGTCTCTGAAAACACATGCCCCAATTCAGGGTCTCATTGCTATTGTAACTGGGCCATGAAGTTTTCTTTCCCATATGCCAGGAGACTAGTTAGTTTACACAGTTTATTAGGGTTGGAAGGAGCCTTCAAAGGCTCTCAGGTCCAACCCTCCTGCTCAGGCAGGAAATACCCTGTATTACAGTCAGCAACAAAGTCATAGCAGGAGCAAACAATTTCCCAAGGGAAAATTACAGTAGGGCGAAAGACTGAACTTGATGTTTCCAGTCTAATCTTTGCCTTTTCGCAGTGAAAGCAGATGAAAACATCCAGAAATAAGCATGAAGTGTCTTTCCAAAGTTGAGGGTGTTTGAGAGTCAGAAGATGACACAACATTGGCTAAATAATACGGATTTAAACCTTGCCATTGGGGTGCAGGTAATGTGGATATAATGAAACACAGGAGCCTAGAGTCTACAGGACACTATAAGAAATACAGGAACTTTTCCTGAAGTACTGATACTGAAGTCATCCTCTAATGCCTTACATCATACAACAGGCTGCCCATTAGTGACTAGTCTGGCCCTAGAAGGGGTGATTTTGTGTGGCTGCAGCAGGCATTGCTGGTAACTGAATTACAGGATATTAGAAACATCAGCCATGTCGCCTCTCCGGCAGAAACTCCTCCCAGCAGCAGGCTGCTGCCTGCAGTCCTCCACTTCATAAAAAAAGGAGCACCTTCTGAAAAATCATGTTTCCCCATCAGCTGCAAGGAGACACAGACTTTTTGTATATTTTGCCACTGAAACATTGCTGATTCTGTGGGGACCTGTGAACCAAGAGAGTATTTTAATATCTAGTTAAAAAAAAATCCCTTTAGGAATACATAGGTCAGGTATCTATTTGGGTGGAAAAGGCTGTCTTTAAATGTATCACAAAATATGTAAATAATGGAAAGGATTCAGGCACTGAGTGCATGTGACAAAAATGCAGCTCCCAAACAAGAAACAAATCTATGCAGAACTGAAAAGTACAGTGGAAACTGGAAGTACTCCTCTCTAGTAATCATTAAAAATTGTTTCCAAATGGCAAGAACAGCGTTTGCTTCTAGTGCAAAAACAGAAGCTGAAAGTTCTCCTGCAAACAGCAATAATTTGGCTTTGTCCTGCTGGTTGTTTACATGGTGAATTCTGAATTTTCTACTTTTGTTTTCTTGAACTTTCTATGGACAACAGAAAAAATAACAGTATTATCACAAACAGAACACACTAGTGAGCACAAATTTCAATGGAGAAGCCATTTGTACTCTTATTAATATTTTAAAATTATTTTTGATTGTTTTAGAAGTCTAGCTCAAATGGCAAGTAAACAATTCGGGGAATGAGACAGGTTTTATAGCGTTTCATTTCAGATCTGACAACACTCTTATTTCACAGCCAAAGCTTTGGAAAAACCTCTACAAAATTAATGAAACTTCAGGCTTTGCATTCCCACTTGAAAGCAAAAATTAAGCTGGGAAAATAATACAAAAAGAAGCCAACAGATCTAGGCTTTTAACACATTTTGTGAAGAAATAAAAAGCGTGTGGCTCTGCACCCTGTTCTTTGTGGGACACCTGTAAAATAAATCTCAACCTATTATTTTATAATTTGAAACCAATCTTCCCAGGTTTAGTGAACTAAGCAGCCTGCTGTGCATGTAGCTCAAATAATTTCCCAGCTAACAGACTACAGCACCAGCTTTCCTTGGCAATTAATTTTAGGTGTGATTGACCATATAGTCTTCTCACTGGAGCTGTTTTAATTATTTCAAAGATTGCTATACACATACCTCAGCTCTCCTGAGCTCTCCACAGCAGAACATCCTAATAACCACTGAAACATAATATCCAAGCCGACAGCTCCACTTGATGAGATACCTTTGCAACCACGGTTACGCACAAACTTTTTCACACATCTGTGAACGTGTTCCATGTCCTTCCATCATCAGTAACGAGAGTTATGTCAAGCACCAAGCCCTGGGCTTCCTTAAGTCAAAAATGAAAACCAATGCCAAGTGGTGCCCAGTGACAGGACACAAACTGGAATGCAGTAAGTTCCCCCTAAACATGAGGAAAATCTTCTTTATTTTGAGGGTGGCAGAGCACTGGAACAGGCTGCCTGGAGAGGCTGGGGAGCCTCCTTCTTTGAAAAAACCTGCCTAGAGGTCATCCTGCACAGCCTGTTCAGCTTTAGCAGTGGGTTTGAACTAGATGATCTCCAGAGTTCCCATCCAACCTCTTAACATTGTGCGATTCTGTGATACAGAGAACCCATATGATGAAAACTGTCCTTGTTCTGTTGTTCCATGCTGCTGAAATGCTGAGGGTGATGCAGAAAAGGGGACACTGGATAGAGTTTTCACTTGGAAAATCCTTTCAAAGTCAGCATGTCTAGTGTATTCAAGTACAGCTAGTGATTAGGAAATAGATCTGGAGACCTGATGCTCAGGAATTACTTCACCCTCAACATCCCTTCCTAAATGCCCATATTGGCCTCCCTAATCTCATTGGCTCCTGGTATGACTCTTGTGGTCCACACTCAACTGTGTGCGAACGAAATATGCAGGAGGGGACCACTCAGTAGCCAAAGCTTTACAGCAGAAAGGGTGCTGCTGACCTTCTCTAGTGGCAAAGTTAATAGCAATGAAAAGTCTTCTAGGAGGCTTTGGAAAAATCATGTCATTTCATTGATGATTCAAGCAGTCTGCAAACAGGATCTCTAAACTTAGGTTGCAAGGTTTTATCATCAGGAGTGTGTTAAAAGCAACCATAAGAGAGTCATCCTTCAGTGACTTGCAGATCACACACTGAAAGGATGAAAGGAAAGCACCCAAGAAGATCTGAAGCCATGGTCCCAAGCAGTATGAGTATCACAAATACCAAGAACAACATCACCATTGTGCAGAAGAAGACTTCTCTGGAAACAAAATCTTCACAGTTTGGCAAACAGCTCTCCTGTTGTTACTGAAATCCATTTGGTCTGGGATCTCCCTGCAAGCAGCAAAGCTCTTCTGCTTGCTTTTCGCAATGCATTTGTGTCTGAGGCAACTTCTCTTCCAGCATGCCTGTTAGAAGCTTGCTAACAGTCCTGTGTGACCAGCTTTTTCTAAAGCCCTGAAAGCAAAGTGATCAAACACCAGTAGTCTTGTCTGCACACTCAGGAGCTGCCGAAGTTGAGCTGGACAGTGGAGCACCCAAAAACTACCACCCTGGCAGGACACAGGTGTGCCTGTGCTCACAGGTGAGCCTCTGGCTGCAGTGAGGAAATCCCGCCTGCCACATGCAGGAGCGGCTTGAATTTCAAGGGCAGTACAAGCCTAGCCAGAGGCCACATATGTCGCCAGGGGTCAAGGTTTTTCCTTGGTGCCTTTGGAAGGTGTTTCGAAAGGCTTTAAGCCAATGTCTCCCCTGTTGTGCCACCAGAGGGCACAGCTTTCCTCCCTGCTAGGGAAAGCATCAGCCAGAAAGGGCAGGCGGAGGATGACCTGCTTTTCAGCCTCTTGGAAGGAAATAAAACCCTGGCTGAGAAGACGAAACTACCAGAGAACTTCTGACGAGGCGATAGGTAAGGCAACTGTGACTTTGTGTCGCTTGGAATAGCATCTGATGTGGCTTGATCCTATTTGCACCTCATGGTTTGTGTGGTAACCAGAGCCCTACCTCAGGGCTCTGCTTTCCCAGCACCACAGGCAAGCTGTACAAGCGTGTACTGCCCTGTTTTCAGCGTCAAGGACTGTCCCTTTCTGAGGCAAAAGAAGGACCCCCATCCTGTCTCTGAAAAGCCTTGTTATAGCAGGATGAAGACTTAAGAGTCGCAGACAGTGGATGCTTCCCATTGTTGAAGAGCTCTTGGAAACAGGCTTGTACTTAGAAGACAGCATTGAGTACCTTGCAGCTGATTTTCTACTCTGAGTCATGACCTTCTGCTTCATCCCACAGGGCAAAACCTCACTCTCAGGCAGAGACGGGGTCATGGGTAGGCGAGGCTCTTGACTTGTGGCAAGCAAGCTAGAAACTGAACCAGATGCTCACTCCTCTTTCACAGGAATTTCAGTACTGCAGTGGACAGTGCAGGGAGTAATAGAACAGTGACCTTCTTCTGTAAAGACCATTTAGCAAACAGCATGTTTAATTTTATTTCCTCTTCGGCAGCCACTGTGTGACAACTGTCACATCCTCTGCTTTGAGGTGAAATCCAACCAGAGCAACCATGAATTTGAACCTTGTTTGTCTTATTCCCTTTTTTCACCATAAATAAAATACAGGCTAAAATTGAGGATGTTAGACAAGCCTTTGGGAAGGCAGAGTAAGGTGAGTTCAGAAACACTGGCAGCAAAACAGAGAGGAAACACAGTGTGCATGGCAATTTGTGCTAGCCTGAGGCTCGGTCCTGCTCAGTTTACAGTGAGGCTTTCCAACAGCCATTGGGCAGCTAACAATTTTAGCTTGCAGCACAGCTGGCTACCTTTTCTCTAACAAATGCATTTCCACAACAGCATGGGCTTTTTGATGCTGTATGAGGGCTCAGGACTAATTTCTCAGATGTATTTCTCACCAATTAATGGTCATTCAATAATTTATTTCAGGTTGTGAGGTGCTGGAAAATCATTTGCTGTCCTGATAAGACACATATGCCTGATCACCAGCAGTGGCATACAGGTTTTTGGCTTGCTGATTACAATAACACAAGTTTGGTTTTAAACATTAAGGGTAATGAGAAGCAAAAACTGAATGAAACTCTTTTTGGTTTACTTTGATGAATTAAGATTTCATTTTCCTTAGTTAATGCTAATTTTGATAATGATGAATACAGAATCATGGAACCATAGGATCATTAAGGTTGGAAGAGAATTTCGAGATCATCAAGTCCAAACTTCAATGCAACAACACTCAACCATGTTTCCAAGTGTCCCATCTACACATTTTTTTGCACACCTCCAAGGACAGTGATTCCACCACCTCCCCGAGGCATCTTGTTCAAATTCCTGACCACTCTTCCACAGGGCCAATAGATATGAGTTGAAATTTAGCAATTCAGTAGCCAAAGCAAAAATAAAAGATAATCTAAAATACTGCTAAGATACAGGTATCAGAGCCTGTTGTGCTGGAAAAGGTTAGGAGTCTGTAAGCAGTGACCCAGGACATAAAACTTTACCAAGAAACCAAGACTGTATTCCCATGTAATTGATCAGGCTACTAAAAATATCAGGTGATTGAAAGGATCCTCTTTATATAAGCAGAAACATACACAAATCAGCATTTCATGAAGGCTCACCATCAGGCACCAGCAAGTCTTTTACGGGTGTCTAAAACATGTTTTCATTCACTCTCACCGACAAGTTGTCTCTCTTACATGCACCAGATACCTCTGATGCTGTGGAGCTTCCAGGCAGCCAGCCCTGGAGACTGAGAAAAACAGTTATCACCAGTGAAGGGGAGGGCAACACGACTGAGGGGTGCTTTCCCAAGAGATTCGTGGAGTTCTTCTCAAATGGCAAGCAGAATTTGGGCTCTAGAACTGTGGACTGCAAAAGCACTGCAGAAGGGCAAGGACATGGGGGACAGATGCCCGTGGCAGTATACCATACAATACAGCTTCTACTATTCTACCATGTTGAACCTCTAGCCTAGGAGATGTAGTCCCATCAGAAGCAGTAGTGATGAGAACCCATCATCATCAGGGTAAAATCTCTGTGATGTGACTTATGATTTCTTTTAGTATCTCCTGGCCAACTTAAGGCAACAAAAAACAGTTGCTCTCTCCCCTTTTACACCCGTGTCTTCCAATTGCCAAATGGCACAGTGTAGAGCAGGGGTCCTCAAACCCCAGCCCGTGGGCCCGACACGACCCCCCAGGGTCTCTCTCTTTGTTACCAACACCCATCAAAGCCCTCTGTCAGGGTCTTTTCTCACAAGCCCTCAGAGTGGTCTCTTCTCACAAGCAATTAGTGATAGAACAAGAGGGAATGGGTTCAAGTTACAACAGTGTAGGTTTAGACTTGATATTAGGAAGAATTTTTTCACAGAAAGGGTGGTCAAGCACTGGAATGGGCTTGCCAGGGAGGTGGCTGAGTTGTTATCCAAAGATCGTTTGGATGAGGTGTTGAGGGATGTGGTTTAGGGGTGAATGTGTAAGGTAGGGTAGATGGTTGGACTGAATGATCCCAGGGGTCTTTATCTAGGTGATCCTGCTGTGGCAGGGGGATTGAACTGGATAATCTTTCAAGGTCCCTTCCAATCCCTAATGTTCTGTAATCCTATAATTCTGTCTCAGCTCAGCTTGAGATCATACACATCCAGGGTTACCTACAGTGAAGAGAGGGCTCTACATAAGTAAGGGTGTCGTGTTCTCATTTTTCCTCTGCTTTTTTTGTGGGGGGCAGGTAAACAGCAACTGGAAGAGCTCTATTGCAGCCTCAATATTATTTTCTGAACTAGATGCACATTTTGCACAGAAACACTAGAAAGTTCCTCTGGAAGTGATGGCATTGCAGGTTATTTTAAGTAACTAGTATTTTTGCAGCAGTTATTTTCACCCACAGCAGGCAGCTCAGGGTTAAGAACGAAGGTGTAGAAGAAGCATTACTGATCACAGCTCCGGCCTAGTCAGTACTTCTATTGATAAAACTTTACTTTTTTCCCCTCTGGGAATTTTTCTTTGAGCTGAAACCCAGCATACCGGTCAGAATAACCATTGATCCTTACTACATTTACTGTTGCAGCTGAGACAAATTTTGAAAACATATATATTATGTTCTTTGTTAAACTGGAGAGCCTTTCCTTTTTAGCCCATCCACTAGTTTACATTGCTCAAACCTCTCTCCCCATTCAGCCATACGTAGTTGCTGAGTACCTAATGCAAAAAGTATTCTAGAGCTTAATAAAGAACAACAGTTTTGCTATAAGATATTGGATACCACCTATGGGACTTGTTTTGACTCTCTTTTGGCCTCTGCAGGGCACTGTGAATCCTTGTAGAAAATATGTGCTTTTCTAGGAAACAGTTTTGCTGCATCACTGCTGTTCACCTCCTGCTTTCTGCAGAGCTTCACTGATTTCATCTCAGGGACAGAAGCTGAAGTTTCACATCAATAATATTCCTCTGAGAGCAGAATTCAAGCATGCTCCAGCCAACCTGCCCAGACTGCAGCACGCCTACTAGACCAGCATACGTAGAGTGTTGGGAGGCTCTGATCACTAGTGCAGAAAGGAGCAATCTAAAGTCGTATTTAAAGTGAAGCTACAAGTATGGATAATTGTTAAGAAAATAATTAGGATTTGCTGTTTACCACTGCTTTCCTGTAATTGTAATACTGAACCAGAGGTGTTGTTGGGAGCCAATGTTTTCTGGATGCTTCACGCTAATCTGCCTTTGCTGCACTCAAGGACACACAATGCAACAGGAATTGATTTGAGGAAGCCCTGAGAACTGACAGCTTTTGCTGAAAGGAGTTCTCTCAAATTTTTATCATTATGGTTTTGGTTGAAAAAAATACATTCAAAATAACAAAACCTGAATTGTTTTCTTCTCCTTTATGCCTCTCACTTTTTTGCTCTTGTTTACTTCTCTGTTCTCCTTAGCAACTGGCATAAAGATGGGAGAAGGAGGCGCAAAATAAACAAATTATTTATTTTTTTTTATAAAAGAGACACAAGGTGCCTCTGTTTCTGCTAAACAAAACAGAAATGTTGCATCAACACAGAAAATCTATGAAAATGGATGTTGGGGAAAATTTTATCAGACAATTTTTAATCAGTATTTTTATCACCATCATTAACCCACTATGCTTTCGCTTCTGTCTCTCAGTTCTAGGAAAGACTGATGATTTCTTTCATAGTCCTGGAGTAGATCCAAAGACCTCAATTCCTGAGGCAGGGTCAGCCTATAAAAGTAGGAGGGTGTCATGAGCATCTAAGAAGTGTTGTGAGGTCAATTACAGTTGTGAAGCTGGTGATTCACTTTTGTCCCTGAAGGAATGACCACCTTTTCCTCATCACAACCTAATTTTTCACTGCCCCAGTGTGCAAAATAGAAGCAACTGTCAAGCAAGAAAGCAATCTTTTGCCAGCAGAAGTCACCTTGAAATATCTACGCTCTGATCAACTAAGATTCTCATCCAGACCCTGATTGTTCCTTTCCTCCAGGAACAAAGTATCAGGCAAAGACATGCTAACACCACCATCAGCCTATAACTGCTAGGGACAGACAGAAATTTAATGAACTATAACAAGGGCAAGTGTAGAGTCTTGCATCTGGGAAAGAACAACCCCAGGTACCTGTATAGGCTGGGGACAGATCTGTTGGAGAGCAGTGTAAGAGAAAGGGACCTGAGGGTTCTGGTGGACAGCAAGATGACCATGAGCCAGCAGTGTGCTCTTGTGGCCAAGAGGGCCAACAGCATCCTGGGGTGGATCAGAAGTGGGATGGTCAGCAGATCAAGAGAGGTTCTTCACCCCCTCTACTCTGCACTGGTGAGACCACATCTGGAGTATTATGTCCAATTCTGGGCCCCTCAGTTCAAGGACATAGAGCTGCTGGAGCGAGTCCAGTGTAGAGGATGATAAATGAAGTGGAGCACCTCCCTTATGAGGAAAGGCTGAGGAAGCTGGGTCTTTAGTTTGGAGGAGACTGAGGGGTGACCTCATTAATGTCTACAATATGTGAAGGGTGTGTATCAGGAGAATGGAGCCAGGCTTTTCTCAGTGTCATCTAGTGATAGGACAAGGGGCAATGGTTGTAAGCTGGAACATAGGAGGTTCCATATAAATATCAGAAGGAACTTCACAGTGAGGTTGACGGAGCACTGGAACAGGCTGCCCAGGGGGATTGTGGAGTCTCCTTCACTGGAGATGTTTAAAACCCACCTGGATGTGTTCCTGTGTGACTTGGTCTAGGTGATCCTGCTGTGGCAGGGGGATTGGACTAGAAGATCTTTCGAGGGGCCTTCCAACCTCTAATGTTGTGTGATTCTGTGATTCTATGATCCACCTGCAGGAAGCTGAGCTGCATGTCATGCCCCAATGTGTCCTTTTAGCCCAATTGGATAAAGGCCAGCACCCTCTGAAGGAACTTGCTCGAACTCAGTACTGGTCATCCAGACTTAAAAGCAACAAAAACTTTGCACTTTGCTTCTGAACAAGACCAAGATAACATGATGTAACAGCTTCTGCCTCCAAATGAATCCAGACTTCTCACCACAGTATCACATCTTGCAGTTGCATACCTTTGCATCACGCACAGGGCACCTCAGAAGATTGCTTAGGCAGTATAGAATCACAGGATCATTAAGCTTGGAAGAGAGCTCTAAGATCCTCAAGTCCAACCATCAACCCAATACCACCATAGCCACTAAATAATGTTTTCAAGTGCCAGATCTACACATTTTTTGAACACCTCCAGGGATGGTGACTCCTGCACTTCCCTGGGCAGCCTGTTCCAAGACATGACTACTCATTCAGTTAAGATATTTTTCCTAATGTCCAACCTAAATCTTCCCTGGCACAACCAGAGGCCGTTTCTTTTTGTCCTCTCCTTAGTGACTAGCAAAAGAGACCTATCCCCACCTCTCTACAACCTCCTTTCAGGTAGCTGTAAAGGGTGATAAGGTCTCAACCCTTATCCTTGACCTCATTCTCTTCATTGTGAACAAATCCAGTTCCCTCAGCTGCTTTTTATAAGACCTGTCCTCTGGCCTCTCACTAACATGCTACAAGTCAGAAGAATGTGTCCCAATGTTTTCACAAATCTAGGTGTGGAGGCTGCACAGAGGTTTACCCAGTATTTGGTAAAGCTGGTGGCAGATGCAGTATGTGTACACCCAGACAATATAGAGATGCTGATATTTGGAAGAGGTTGTGTTGTGAAAAAATACTATAAAAATCCATAAACTGTCAACTGAAGCAATTTATTTGACCACTATCAGAGATGAGAGGGTACAAATAGAGATAACTCTGCTGTGAAACTGTTCTGCAGGCCATAAAGACCTTGTCCATCATTGCCTGACAAAAAGGAAGTATTGCTCTCAAAAGGTCTGATCCCTATGATTCACCTGCAAAAAACTAGGTCTAAGAACAGGAAACCAAAGGTTTCAGCTTCATAATTTCACTGGCTTTAAAAAATATACAGATTTTTAGGATTAGTGTCTCAGTTTTTCTGCTTTTTCCAAGCTCTTTCTATAGTGAAGTAAAATGGTTAAGGAGTTGATATAGTTCCACAGGACAAAGAAAGGGGAATGAGGTCTTGCTCAGTGCTGGGGAGGAGCTACACAACTGTAAAGAAAAAGCACTTAGACTTTGCTGACTGTTGTGCAGAGTGAGTGATTAATCATATTTCAAAATTTTGATCTGGATTTGCATTTCCAAGTGGTTGCCACCACAACTACAGCTTCTTGTGAAGATGCTTGGAAGAAAGTGAAAAAGATATGGCCAGGAGACAGTAGAGAGAAGACCAAGCAGCAAGTGAAGGAGGCAGAGGAATTTGAAGTAGGTTCAAGGAATAAAGAGCCCCTCAGTGGTGGGATTGTGGAAGGAGAAATCTTCTGCAGGTGGAGCAGAAGTCTGTAAGGGGCTAGAGTGATGGTCAGCAGAAAAGCAGAGAAGGCATTACGTCTAAAAGGCCCTGAAAGGCTTGCACCAGAGGTAGAAATCTTGCCTTTAGGGGCTTCAAGTCACATCACACTGGCTGGATTAGGGAGACATGCCCATATAAATGGAAGCAGTTTATCCAAACCTCTTATTGCTAAGGGGTTATCTAGAGATCTAGAGAAGTGTGGAGATACTAATTTAGGAGGCAATTTTTAACCTTGGCAGCTATATTACCTGGTCTCCTCATCAAGACAGATGAAACCTGATGGACATAAAGTTCTAAAATACTAAAGGATATTTCATGTTTAGTTAATGTTCTGATTTACACAATGATAACAAGAGCCCAAGGAAAAGGCTGTTCTGCCATATATCATCTCAATAGGTTAGAAGTTTAAGGTTTTAATATTGTTGTGATCTTTTTTAAAAAACATTTAATTACCCTGGCTGGACATGGTATCTTTCCCACTAGCTGGCATTCTGCAGCAACACTCTCATTTGTATTCTGTCTATTACTTACACAAAAAACCACACTCTGCATTGCCACAACTAAGTACTTCCCCACTGCGATACAGAGATTGCCAAACAGTCCCACTAAATTCAGCATGTCCCTGCTAACATATTTTATTCATACTGATGGTCTGCTTCACAGTGTGTTCCCAAAGACTTGCATTAAAATTTAAGTTCCAGACTTCTAACAAAATACATAAAGCAAAATAAAGTTACTATCTTTTTCTACATTGCTGTACAATGCAGCTGCCTCTCCTTCTGGCTGACCTACCACAGACTTCAAGCTTTTATCCACAAAGGGCTCGAGTGTCTTCCTGCACAAAGCAGAAATTTGTGATTTCCTCGAGAATTATTGTCTATAAATTCCTGCTCCTTTTCCAGTTAAATCGGAAGGTTTGGACTGGATAACCCCACAAAATTAAGCTTTGTCAAATATCGTGTTTATAAGCAGACTCCATCAGGACAAAGTCCCTGACACCAATCCAACCCATGGGACTCTGTATTTCTGTTTTGGGAAGCAGTATTGGCCAAATCTTTTGTGACAAATCAGTCACACACTGAACACTCCAAGGGCTAGTAAGTATGTGAGCTAAACTACACTCTTTCCACAGCCCACAGGGAAAGGCAGGATCTCCAGGGAATGGCCTACAGCCTCTCAGATGTATTTTAGGGTAGAAGGACTCACCATCCAGAATTTCTCATTGTATCAGAAGGATGCAGGCAGAGTTCCTGGTGGCCACAGCGACTTTTCTGATTCTCAAACTGAATGAGGCAGGCCCACCCTTTCTTTTGTGGACCGAGCAAGACATCTGGGTAGAAATGAGGAAAAATGAAACGTGGTGGTGATCTGTCTCAGCACAGCAGGCCACAGAATATGCCTCCCCTTACCCTGCACAAGAGACTTCCAACAACACTTGAGTTTTCACTGACCACTGTTAACAACTGTTTTTTAAAATTTTACTGGTGCCAGTATGAGTCCACTTTGGTGCCACACAGAGTCCTGCAGTTGAGCACTGCCCCATGAGTGACAGTGCAGTCCAGGGATGGCAAGGCTGGCCTGCTCCATGTGGAAAGGAGAGCTGGGACACAAATAAAAGGATCAGAGTGGGTCCAGAGGAAATAACCATGATCACCTACACTGCAGTGATGCCCAGGCAAGGCAAAATGACAAGAAAGCTCTTAGTTCACGTCAGGATCTTGAGCCACTGCTGCTCAAGGGTTGATAAAATGCACACTTGACACAGTTCAGGCAAGAGCTCAAGGCCAAAGGACTGAGCTTCAACAACTGCTTTCTGGGTTAGCATGTGATGGACTGTCCAGAGGAAACTGGCTGGGGCAATGACAGCTTGCTGGTGTGCTCTGGTTTCTGTCAGCCATAATGAGGTGAAGCCTAGGATACAGCATTACCCATTGGCTGGTTAAGCATTTCTAACACTTAGCCAATAACAAGACTTACCCTCAGACATTCAGCTTTCTAATTACTTTCTAAATTTCTAATACTTTATTCTAAGACCTCATTTTCTCCCACTCTTCAATTTTATCTGTCTATTAATAGCCTCTCCCGTGAGGAGCTGGAAGCAGAGGGAGAGCTAAACAAATTATTTAATTAAAAGCTACAACCTGCAAAGGATTGAAGAAGAGATGTTCACCACCAGCTTCTTCCTCTCCCATCAGAGCCTCCCAGGCATTACTATCTTGCCAGCTTGGGCAGCTCAGCCACAGATATAATTCAGAGTGAATCAAAAATTTTATTTTGGTAGGAAAAGCTGAAACAGCAGAGGGCTTCTTGTCACTGTCTCTGGACAAGCCCAGGAGAGGCAGAAATGGCTTGTTTAATGCTGTCTCTCATTATTCCTGGCACTTTATGACTCATTAAGTGTCCTAGTTTTGTAACTAACTCCTGCTGAGCTCAACATTTGATACACATTTATGGGTGGCCTGTTGGCTGTAATAACGATTGAACTATTCATAATTCCCCTAACCATGTTAACTCCTTCTTCTGCCTGCCAGGCTTCTTCTAAACAGCTGTAAGATAAAGATACTGGGGTCTTTGGTTCTTAACACAAATGAATTATGCTTTTCTAGGCAATTTATTAACAGAGCTATATGCTACAATTAAACACTCTTGTTCTGAGCCTGGGTAAACTATGCTGTGCCCTGATACTTTTGACACTGACCCCCTTCTTTAGGCACTGATTTTTACCATCCTTGCAGATGGATGCCTGATGCCAATTCCCCTCAGAAGGTCAGAAGCCACACATCAGTATTCACTGTATGGGACGGGAACAAGGAGTCAAATTACTCTTCTTGGAATTAAAAGTAAGTGACCTCTACCCAGGAGTGTGATACGAGTGGTCTTGTCAGCTTCTCCCATTTTCCAGCTTGCTTTCTCTGCAAAAGGTCAGAGCCCAGCAACATCAGTACCTGACTACTCATGCAAATGGGGCAACTGCAAGCAGTCAGCATAGGTTTGACAGATACAAGTATTTTCCTAGGTGACAGCACATTTAACCTGTCTCTTCTCAAGGTGTTTTGCACAATAACCTCAGAGATAGATAGGTGGGTCTGTGATTCGAGTTAATGTTTTCATTCACTTTAAATACATAGTCACACTGGCCATACTGAAAAGATGTGAGTTTGTGTATACAGTTGAACAAATCCAGCCTGTGTATGTTCTGGACCACGACTGTAAACTCACCAATAAACCCACACAGCTGTAAACTGAAGGTCAGTATCTTGGATGAAAGGTGAAAGTTATGTACAGATTCAGCCAAAGAGTCTGCCATATGAGTGTACCTGATTTCAACCTAGTTTGGATGAAAACACTCTAAGAAATTCAGAGATGTGTAGGACACTATTCAGCGCCCCACTGAAGATGGGCAAGAGATTGAGAGGACAAATAACTGGGACAGCTGACCCAAATAACCAAAGGAATACCCCATACCATAAGATACCATGTTCACAAATAAAAGCTGAGAGAAAAGAGAATGATGGGAAGACATTTGTGGTGACGTTATCTTCTCAAGCAACTGGTACGCATTCTAAGGTCCCGCTTCCCAAAATGTAGCTGGACATCTGTCTGCTGATGTGACAGATCAAATTAATTAAACTTTTTTTGTTTTGCTTCTCTATGCAGCTTTTGCTTTTCTTAATAATTGTGCTTATCTCAACCCACAAGTTTTTTCACCATTTTCTCCCTTAGTCCTTTTCAGAAGGAGAAGTTAGAGAACAACAGCAAGTCAAGGTCAACCTTCCACAGGGTCCTGGAAAAAGACTCCCAGACTGACTAGTTCTTTCTATTTTAGTTACCTCTTACCACAGACAAAACACATGATGTAAACTTCAAAGGCATTTTCATATGAGAACTGTCAATCTGATTCCATACTGCCAACCTCAACTATTCAGCAATCATAAGCCATGATTAAAAAGAACAAAACCACTTGGAGTCCTACCTTGTAAGCGTTGGTGTTTGAGCCCACAAGGATCAACATCTTTATTTTTTATCAACGTATTTTAGTTGAAGTCTGTGTTGTTCTGCTGAGAGCAGCCCCACTCTCACTAGTGCCTGTTTTATATTCCTGCTGCTTGTCTTAGTACAACACTAGGAGTCAGGATGAGAGCCATCTTTCGTCAGGCAACAATGGGCACAACAGGTCTTGTTCTTTCTCACAAAATCTTTGTTTCAAAGGTTGTCTGTGGTAGAAGCCAGGCTGCATTCGGAGTCTGCCACAGGGTGTCCCAGAAGGAGCGGATGAAGCAGAGGTCTGCACAGGAGTCTAATTTATCACTACAGCATTTCTCATTGTTTGCAGCAGTTCCTGTAAGCAGGAAAAAAAAAAAATCACTGATTTCAGTCAAGTGCTTTGACTGTAGTGTTTCTATCTTTGTTCTGAACTGCTTTATGCAAGGTTTAGACACCTATTATTGGTGTCTTGGGCTTTTGCTGAACCATGGTGTTTTGGAGACATGGATGTTACAAACTGAAAAAAATGCAATGGCATTGTGCAGGCTTGAGTGTCAGAGAATACAACTCTCTGGAAGGGATTTAGTTATTTTCTTACCCCATGAAACAAGAGGCTTCTCTCAGAAAAGACTCCCTGTGGGGAGAGAGGATTCTTTGGGAGAGAGGATGAGTTAGTTATTGGAGATAAAATGCAAGAGTGTTTTCAGCATGGTGGCGGCTGGCTGCTCGATTTTCTAATACAGTACATTACACTGTTAATGGAAATGTAGTTTTGCACCTTCTGGTTTTCTCCTGGTAGAACTCATTTCAGCCCTGTTTGCATGCCAAGCATGCACACTCACAGCTGTGAGCTGTGTGGAGAGGTTGAAGGCATAGCTTGGATCTGCACAGGTAAGATCACAAAGAGTCTGCAACAGGGCTGAACCAGCTGCCTTTGTCAAGTGACTTCACCACAAGACCATATTTGCTCCTGCCCACAGGAACAGTTCCACACCATTACAAACACAAAACAGGAGCCAGCAGACTGGGGAGAAAGCATCTGGCTGTTTCAAAGTCCTTTGGGACCCGCAGGGATAGGAGTTTTGTGATTGAGTCAGTGATGCAGCAAAGAGGAGAAAAGCACCCCACCATTTCACACAGAGAAAGTATCTCTTCCCAGTACACTAATTCAACCTGCAACCCTGTCCCTGCCAAGAATCTGTTTCAAGGCTTTGTGTGTCATTTATTATGAAATAAATAAGGGAGAGCATGGAAGAACAGCTTTCTAAAAAGCAAGCTCTCCATGGGCAGGGGAACAGGCTGCCAGGCTTGGGAAGCCTCAGAGATGAATGTACCACAGGAGTGCCACGTGGCAGTGCTGCTGGTGTATGTACCATGCTGCTTAAGTAGCTCTCCACGTGCTGGTTATTGAGAGGGACAATCATGAAGCTCAAGATATAGAATTGACCAAATCTGATGGTCACAAAATGGGAGAGTACAGGGAGTCAATAGTTTCATGCAATAGGAGCTACTGTCCTGACATGGAAGTCCTGGGAAACAAAGCAAAGGAGTATGTAAGTACTTCCTTGAGAACCAACGGTGAACAAGGCAGCTTGATTTTCACTCGGATTTGCAGGCACATGTTTGGGAAGAAAATGAGGTTAGAAAAGCTGAAGAAACACCTAGAGAGAGTTTCTGAGCACACTGGTGGCTTGTACTTGAGAAAGGGAAAAGCACCTCTTCCTGCACACAAACTGCAGGAATATCAAACCTGTATTTCCTCCTGCTGGAAACAAGTCATGAAGCCCCAACTCCTAAAGAGCTGCTCAAACCAAAAGTACATAATATATTTTCCAAGTGGCAAGGTAAAAGAAAAGCAAAATCGCAAGATGCAGGGCAGACCTTCTGGTATATTATTGCAGTGCCAACCACAGCATCTTAAATAAAGCCACAGTATTATTCTGTGTGTGCGCTTAGGAGCAAACTGTAATCCCTCATCCAACATTACCTAAGTCTGTAGAGTTATCACAGTGTAAACGAGGCTATAACTACATAGCCATTAACTTACTTGGTTCCAAACAGCTTCGTTACTATCAGTGCTTTGCATACCCAAAGAAGAAAGGACAGCATAAACTTTCTTTACTGGCAAGTTTCTTCTAAGAAAGACAACTTGTATGTATTTTTTTACATGTCTGAAGAAGAAAGCTATTAACACTGACAAGACAAATACTTCCTGAAGTCAAAACCTGCAGGCCAGAACTTGCTTCCTTTCCCTTGTGTTCATCAGCAGAGGGTGATCTGTGAACCTGTCAATACAGTTTATCAAGCTGGTGAGTCACTACATGATAATCCTGAAGTCATCTGGTGCTCTACCCAACCAGCTTGGACTTGTCTAAAGAATCAGAAAGATGATTTGAAGGTGAAAGTCACTAACAGCTAGATTTTGGAACTTCCAGTTTGCCTATGATATACCATTTAAGTGACACTGAATATTATATTCCAAAGTGTATCGACTAAGGCTGAGAGAGGTGGGTGACATGCTGGAGGGTTGTGTTGTCATTCACCACGACCTGGACAAAGTTGGAGAGTTGTGTAGGGAGAAACTTGACGAGGCTCAACTAGGGCAACCCCACGTATCAGTACAGGTTGGGGACTGACCCGCTGGAGAGCAGCTCTGGGGGAAACGACCTGCTCTCTTATCACAGGCTGACCAGGAGCTAACAATGGGGCTCCTGGAGTACATTAAGAAGTATGTGGCCAGTAGGTTGATGGAGATTTATAGATTCAAGAGATTAATAGAATATGAGATTGGAAGGGACCTCAAGGATCATCTAGTGCAAAATCAAGCTAAAAATATAGTTTAAATTAGGTAACATATCAAGCTGAGTCTTAAAACTGTCCGATGTAGGGCAATAGACCAGTTCCCTTGGGAGATTTTCCAATGTTCTAAGAACTTTCTTATGAACTCCAACTCAAATCTCCCCAGGAGTTAATTATACCCATTACCCCTTCTCTTTTCCATATGACTCCTTGTAAAAAGAGAGTCACTGTCTTCTTGGTAGCTGCTCTTTTTGTATTGGTAGATGGTGATAAGTTCCCCTTTAAGGAGGTTCTCTTCCCCCTCTGCGCTGCCCTGATGAGGTCACATCTGGAACACTGTCCCAGTTCTGGTTTCCTCAGTTCAAGGACAGGTCACTACTGGTGAGAGTCCAGCACAGAGACACTGAGATAAACAGGAGGCTGGAACATCTGCCTTATGAGGAGATATTGTGAGAGCTGGGGCAGTTGGCCTGTAAAGGAGAGATCTCACACCTATCTAAAGGGCTAGAGTCAGGAAGATGGGACCAGACCTTTCTTGATGCTGCCCAGTGACAGGAGAAGGAGCAATGGACACAACTGGAACACAGGAGATTCAATTTAAATGTAATGAGAAACTTTTTCCCAGTGAAGGTAACAGAGTACTGGAACTGGCTGCCCAAAGAAGCTGTGGAGTCTCCTTCTCTGGAGATATTCAAAACCCACCTGGACGTGTCCTTGTGTAACTTGTCCAGGTGAAACTGCTCTGGCGGGGCGATGGGCCTAGAGGATCTCCAGAGGTCCTTTCCAACCCCGTAGCCCCTCACGCCGACTGCACCCCCACCGCCCTGCCTTCCCGCCTCTCCTGGAGCAGCGGCCGTGTCACACGCTGAGCCTGTGGCCAATCAGGCACCGAGCTGCCAGTGGCGTCACCACCCCGCCTCCCCACTGCCCACCTGGCGGGAGGGCGCTGTGCCGCGGCTTCGAAGATGGCGCCGGGGCCGCCTCCCACTGCTGCTGAGGCCTATCGGCCTAACGCTTTTGTCTCGTTGCCGGCCTCGCTCGATCCCGAAACCTACGACTCATCGCCGGAGAAGCGCCGCGCCGAGGCCGAGCGCCTGGCGATCCGCGCCCGGCTCAAGCGGCAGTACCAGCTGCAGCTCAACAACCCCGACGCACCGGGCGTTATCGTGAGTGCGGAGCGGGCGGGGGCCTTGGTACTGGGAGGGCGAGCGGAGCTTCTCCGCCTCACTCGGCGCTTCTGGAGTGGGCCTGGGCCTGGGCCTGGGCCTGGGCCTGGGCCCAATCCCGCGCGCATGGTTTTGCCCTTTCGATGACCTTGTGCCCTCGGGCCGGAAGGTAGCGGGAGGGTGTGTAGGCCAGTGGCGGATGGCTGTGGTTTTACTGTGGCTGCTTTTCCAACCCAGGAAGATCCTGCCTTGCTCCGCTGGGCCTACGCGAGGACGCAGAATGTGTACCCTACTTTCCGCCCGACGCCTAAGACATCCTTTCTGGGAGCTGTCGTTGCAATAGGCCCTGTGATCTTCTGGATTGCTGCTTTCAAATATGAAAGGGTATGTCAGCTAGCAGCACTGGACATCAGTGAATGCCAAACTGTAATACGTAGATGTGTCTGGAGACTTAATTGGTGGGATTGTCTTGCACCTATGTTTAATATCTTTAGTGAGGGAAGGAGGGCTTGTTACTTTGAACCCTCATAAGTGTATATGAGAGCTGTGTGTCATACCCCCTAAGTGTGGCAAATCACACGGTGTGGCCTCTGATTAACGTATTTTTTGTACACAGTTTCTCTGATTAAGATATTTTTTGTAGTAACCGTGCCTGTAGCACTGACAGTGTGACTTAGTCATAAGAGACTTATTGTCAGCAGTTGACCTGCAGTGGCTGCACTTTCTAAAATAAATAAGGACGGAGCCTGTAGATGGCAGGGGGATCCTGCTGTGGCAGGGGGATTGGACTAGATGATCTTTCCAGGTCCCTTCCAATCCCTAATGATTCTGTGATTCTATAATATAATATCTCTGTGAATTGTTGACAATTTCCCTAATTTAATAAAGCACACAGGAAGGAGTATTTCTGCTGATTGTAGCAGCTAATCTCAGGTGGATGTTTTGAGATTTTTGGAAAGCTTATCTTTCTTCTGTTCTGACTCCTGAACTCCTGAAATGTGGGTGTCAGAATCTGAGCAAGAGTAGAACATTGTGAAAAACCTCAGCTATAGACGTATGTTGGAAAATGCTAGGTGACAGCCACAGAGACTGTTTTAGCAGTGCATTTGTGGCTATTGTAAAACATTTCTGTTTCCCTTTTCTGCACAAAAGCAGCATTTTTAGATTGCTATAAACCAAAAAGCACACATCAGTTGAAATGAATGGATTATTGGCAGAGAATGTTGTTTGCTAGAATGAATACAAAAATCCAGGTGTTAGGGGACTCACAGAACATAGTATGCCATTGATACATAACATTTTTGTGACGTTTTGGCATGCTGGTTTTGTTTTATATGTAAAGCCACACTGGGGTTTAGCCACCAAGTGTGGCTTAGCATGTGAGCGCTTGACAATAAATTTGTTTTCGTGAAACTGTTACAAGTGCCTGGGAATATTGCTGTTTCCTTACTGATGTTTGGAAATTTTACTTCATTTTCTGGTAACATGTAAAGAACAACTACAGTTAACATAATAACCGTTGGTTGGTTGTCTAGGAAAGCAAAACATAAAGTACCAAGTCTTAAGCAAGTTTTCTGGGTTTATCCAGCAGAAAGGATCTAGGCAGTATCTGCAGTGTCTGTGTGCTGTAACAGTACTTGTCAGAAAGGTGCATGACTGCAAAGTGAGATACAAATGGGCTGAAAGTGAAATATGGGCACATTTAGGCAAGTTGTTAAGAAATGTCTTCATAGTTAGATCATTAAAGCCAGAAGGAAGAGGCAGACACTATGTGCATGAACTGTGATACAACTAGTTTGGTGGGGGAAAAAAAACAACAGAGCAGTTGGTCTCTGCTGACCTGTCAGAGTGGCTAGGTGTGCAGAGAGATCAATCTAAGCATGTCTTCTGTAGCTGGTAGGTGAAACCAAATGACTTATTTTTTTACTTTTTAATCGCAGTGGCTGTTACCAGAATTTATATTTATAGAATAATTTAGGTGGGGAAAGGCTCTTAAGATGATGTGTTAGTTTCCTTTAGTCCATGTGGATGTCTTAGAACTGCTTTTCTCTTATCACAGGCTAATTGACACTTCTTTTCTAACAGGATAGTAATGAATGTTTTCTCCTTCTTCCACAGGATCGTAGAGAGAAGCTTATCAAAGAAGGTAAATATGAGCGACCATTCAGTGTATTTTAAGTTCCTGGAACTGCAGTACTCTACATGGGATATAAATAAAATAAGATAAATTGTGTTCTGATGTGGCTCCTTCATAAGAATAAATACTAACTACTCATTGATTGTTTTCCATCTTACACAACTGTGGGAAGTACAGGTAGATGCAGAGAAGGTGCCTTGAATTCAACCAATGTGTTTGGTCTGTGTACAGAGGCTCCTTTGGAACAATGGAAGTTGCTTCTGTCAGAGCAGCACAGACTGGAGTTTAAAATAAGTGACAAGCTAAAACTTTAGAGAAGCCTAAAGCAGTTACCTGATTCTTTAGGAATTTCTTCTTGGCATTGGTTTGACTACGTAGCTTGCCCTAATCAGATAATAACCAAGGTATTCCTATTAACTAGGAGCATGCCTGCCTGCTCTCAGTAAGTTAATTTTCCTTTTCTCAAATAAAACACACGCGTAAGCCATGTATTTCTGTATTGTAAGAAACTTGGATAAAATCGCCGTACCAGGCTTGGAAGTGGTGAGTTGAATGTTGTCATGTTCTACGTGGTTAGCATTTCCACT
The DNA here is from genome assembly GCA_013400115.1 of Rhinopomastus cyanomelas. Classification (NCBI taxonomy): domain Eukaryota; kingdom Metazoa; phylum Chordata; class Aves; order Bucerotiformes; family Rhinopomastidae; genus Rhinopomastus; species Rhinopomastus cyanomelas. Next base: position 96,718 of record VXBP01002273.1, on the reverse strand, counting down.
AATTCTGTGATGCCTGTGAGTGGCATGAAGTAACAAGAGGTTTGTTTTTGACACTGATTCTCTTACAGTGGGGGAGAATTCAATTTCACCTTTGCAAATGGGCCATGATTAATGAAGAAACAACCCACCAAGCATGAGTGAACCTTGTACCTGCTTGGTCTTAGAGTGCAAATCTTTTCTGCCCAAGTCAACTAGTCTAGGGGCCTCTGAAATTGTTACTGTTGGAGTACTTAGACTGTGACTGCAAGGAACAGATTTTTGGTTCAGACTTAAAAGTTTCACGTGACCTGTAGGTGCCATCGTGATCTAAATGACCTTCATTCTTCAGACATTGTACTGAACCAGTGTCTTCTCAAATGTGGAGGTCAATGTCACAAGTTCAATCTGATTACAAAGCTGAAAACTTCCTTCTGCTCCCTGCTGAGAAAGCAGTCAATGTGAAAGTCTGCAGAAGCTGTTCTGCCAAGTCCCTTTCCTGCATGACTGGGATGTAAGTATGGGCCATTTTCCATCTTTCTGCATCAGAGGGAGTTGATGAGCTTTTTCTATATGATCACAAAATGGTTGAGGTTGAAGGGGGCCTCTAGAGGTCACCTGCTCCCCCATCTCCCCCACCCTGTCCAGGGTCATTTCCGGATGGCTTTTGAGTATCTCAAAGGATGGAGACACCACATGCTTTCTGGGCAACCTGTGCCAGTGCTTGGTCACTCACAATAAAAACGTATTCCCTGATTTATTTCTTAGAAAAATGTTTGCTTTGGTTTTTCTTAAGGTGTACCCTGTCACAGATCTTGCCCTTCCTGTATGGGTCATGAAATGTTATGACTGGGGAAATTGGCGCTAATGTGTATACAAGGCTGTGGACTGCTTTTGTGATCCCAGAGGTGCTCCCTGCAGCTCTCATGCACTTGTCTGCACAGCGTGCTCTGTGAGATTATACTCGGACTATTGGCTGTGCAGAACCGCTTCTAGAAGACTGTTGCAGACGGCATCACGAGATACGGCTGTGGGTCAGTGTAGAGAGAGGGGCATCAAGGCATGAAGAAAGTGGTTTTTAGGGAAGGAAAGAATTGCTTGTCTGAGCATGCCAAATGAACAATCTTCCTGCTGCCACAAACTAATTTGATCTCTCAGGACCCATTTCCTCAGCTAATTGGAACTTGAATTGCTGCACATGTAAATTCTCCCTTGCAGCTGTATTTGTTTCAGGCCTGCGGAGCAAATGGTTTGGGATGGGTTATAGATGAATGTGGTGCCTCTAGTCTTTTAGGCCTTGGACTGATGCTTGTGACATCTGCCACAGCCATTTCCTTTGCAGATGAGTGTCTGGTGCTATATTCCTGCAGATTGGAGCTTGGGGAAATGCTGTCCTACTTTTCTCTTGTTCTTTGCAGACCTTGCCAGGCTTTTCTTAAAAAGAATGAAGGTGCTGTGCTATTGCGGGTGGAGTTGGTGGTTTGAGGCAGTAGTGCTGGTTCTGTAGAGGAAGGAGAGGGGAGTTTCCCATCAGAAATGCAGAGTGAAGACAGGGGAGTGAATTTTACCCTTGACTAATGTGTTACTACCCATGTCTACTTCAGTGGTCTGCCTGTAGGAAGAGAAACTCAAGCTGTGGGTCACTGGGTGATAATTTAAGTCCCAAACAGAAAACAACCTTTTATCCTCTGCCTGTGGAACGTTTAGACCTTATTTACCTCTAGATCAGCCTGATTAAATCAGCTTCTCTGGCAAATTGATTCCCTGAATGTCCTTTTCTGAGCTGGCTGTCTTAGAGCAGACATCTCCCTGTAGATTTTATAACGTAATTCTTTGATCAAAGCTGGTGCTTTTTGTGTTTCTCCTGAAGGATCTGGTGCAGATCCAAACCCAATGATGGATGTAACTGGCTGAAGTTAGGTGTTGCAGCTCTACACTTCATTCTCTTTTGGAAAATTCGAGTTTCTTTCTCTTGGAAAGTAAGCAACATAGATCCTGCTGGCACCTAGCTTAGGGAAGTTTCGTGAGGGTAAGTGCTGAAGTGTGGGTCTGCGGTTTAAGGTGTCTTGGGTAGGTTCCCACCCTACTTGGGAGTTTGCCTTCTCAGCCCAGTGGAACTCACCACCTGGTTGTAAGGCTTGCATACTCCAATGAATTTTGAAGTCTTCCATGATGCTGTTTCCACTTGAGCTTTCTTGCAGGTAGCTTCCCAGAAAGAAACACCTGGACTGGCCAGACAAGCCCTTTTACATTTGCTGTGCTACAACTTATTACTGAAGTAGGATGAGAATCTGTCATGGGCTGTCAAACAGGTCCATGTTGAAGGATGGACAGAGCATGGAGCTGGAAAGGAACCTTTTTCTTACTGAGGAGTGAAGGGCTTTGGAATCTCCAACCTTTTCCAATTTGCAGTCTACCTTTCAGGCAGATCAGCAGGTTGAAATGACCTGCTTTAATAGGAAGCTTAGGTCTTGTAGAGCCTTCAGCTCTGTGAAGCTCTTCCTCAACACGCAGCGTAAACCACTGTTGATCCCTAGCCTCTCCTTGTGAAGGACACACCAGGTTGTTTTCAGCATGCTCTGTGAATGCGGCCTAGGTGTTACCTCCTGTCCACACAAGGTACAGCATTCACACATGGTAAGAGCCACTAAAGTACTTCAGCTTCATCATGTCACCATGAAATCTTTAATTGGATACTTGAAAGTTAGGAATAAAGTTAGGTGGGATTTTTTCCTGCATTTACAGTGTTACACAGGGATGATATTTTTCGTGGCTTGGCAGCTACTGGAAATGCCATTCTGTGCTGGAGAACTCGGCATTGACCAACTTGACTGTGTCACCACCACACTTAGATGTGCCAGATTTCCTTGCCTTTACTCATATGTTGCAAGCAACAGATACTTCTCTACTTTTGCTTAGGGTTGAAATGGCTTTTCAGAGGTTCCCAGCACTTGTAGTAGCTTTTATCTAGGCGGTTGGAGGTCTGGAGGCCCCATTTGGTGACAGCAAGACTGAGAGATGATTCAAACATGAAAGCCTGTTGGGGAGAGGGGCAGTATGTTAGGGCAAGAGAGACAGAGTCTAAACCCAGGCAAGGTGGCCCTGCTCTACTACCCACGGGAGTTGTATACACGTACTCCAGTACTGCCAAGTTCTGCCTTCAGCCTGATCAACCCAGGAGCAGAAAGCTGTTCAGAGCTGGCATCACAGTGCTGGTATTACCCATGTCACAAGGGTGGCTTTGGACTCACTGCATGCCCAGGAAAGCCACATTGTTCCACAAGTTCTAGTTCAAGATCTGTTGATGATCAGAATCAGATTTTAGGGGGTGGAGAAAGGAGATTGGTAAGGGGGTTTGTTTCTACGTCCATAGGCTAAGACAAAAATTGAATTAATCAGCATTAAAATTCCCATCTTACTGCGCTGGCAACAATTTACATGGGCAGATGATCAAAGCTGCCTGGCATCACATGTCTACAGGGAAGGTGCTGGTGCTGATCAGTAAGGGAGGTGAATGCTGCAGTAGTTTCATCCAAGTATTTTTTCCAACTTGACAGCAAGAACCTAGGCTGTACTTTGAGAGTGTCACGGCAGTGTTATGGCACGCTGCATTCAAAATCTTACTGGCTCCCTCAGCTTCTTACCATGGTTCCTTCTGCGACTCTCTCAGGCTCCAGCTTGGCTTTGCTCGCCTTCTCAAAACAGTCAGCATCTGGCCCATGAGGAGTCATCATGCTGTGCAAGCTGGCCCCTCCAGGCTGGAAGCCTTCTTCCTTTGCTTCATAATAGCCTTTGATGAGCCCCATGAACTCACTCATGCAGTTCCCTGAGGGAGGCATAGAGAAGAGGTTGCAATACAGTGAGATTGGGAGGCATCCCAGCTGGAGCTGTGAGCTCCTTGAAATCCAGAAGCTCAGCTAGGCCAGGCAGTAGGTGGAGTGGAGATTCTTAAGCAGAACAACCTATGAGAGGACATTGGAGATCATACAGGTGAAGTTTGTAGAGCTGTACAGGTTTTATTTCACTCAAGTACATGGATTCAGAAATAGACCTCCCTAATGAATCAGAGAGTCACAGACTTACTGAGGCTGAAAAAGACCTGAGATAATCAAGTCCAGCCCAAGGATGCTGCACTGATGTTGGTAGACCTGTGCTTTTAACAGAATCATCCAGAGTGAAAAATACCTTTAAGATCATAGAGTCCAATCAGTAGCCTAACAGTGACAAGCCCTCCAATAAACTATATCATTCAGCACCATATCTACATAAATGCCTCCAGGGATGGAGACTTCACCACCTTCCCAAGCAACCAATTCCAATGCCTGATAACCCTTTCAGTAAAGAAATTTTTCCTAATGTCTGGTCTAAACTTCCCTTGGTGCAACTTAAGGCTATTTTGTCTTGTTCTATCACTTCTTATTCTATTGAACAACAACCTCCATTCAGGTAGTTGTAGACAGCAATAAGGTCTCCCCTCAGCCTCCTTTTCTTTAGACTAAACAAACCAAGTTCTCTCAGCCAGTCCTCATTCTCCACTTGTGTAGACATGCTCTAGTACCTCAATGTCCTTGCAGCGACTGGCTCAGAACTGAACACTCAAGATGCAGCCTCACCAGTGCCTAGTACAGGGGCAAAATTACTTCTCTGGACTTACTAGCAACATTATTCCTGATACAGGCCAGGATGCCATTGGCCCTCTTGGCCACCTGAGAACACTGCTGGCTCATGTTCAGCTGGCTGTCTAGTTTTCCTACTACCTTAAGCTGTGTAAGTACTACAGCTGCATGTGGACTGCCTGCTATAGTCTGGTATTTACAGATTCATGTTGGAGGTGTGAAAGTGCTGGCAAGAAAGGTCACTGCCATCATTCCTGTATTACAGGCACCGAGAAAAAAATGCCTGGCTGGTGGTTTGGTGAGAGATACTGCCCTGCTGACCCAGCTTGAAATTGTTTTGCTCAACATTCTTCTACCACCTCCAGTCCAGCCAGGCACTTCAGTACTTACACTTTTGATTTGTGTATTATCTACCTTTTCCTCCAGAGCCCACAGGCAAGGAGCCAAATTCTGTGCTTCCCCAGGGGGGAATAAGTATTGCCAGTGTATTAATATCCCACTAATTTAGGTCAGACTGGTTATATATCATCATTCAGTACTCACTGGGTTATGCTCCCTGTAGGGGAAGTACTTTTAACTGCTGCCATCCCAAGCTTTCAGCTTCAGTAGGCCTGGTGATGTGACTAAAGAATATGGCAACTTTCTGCTTAGTGGTCAGTTTTTAAAAGAAATGGGACAAAACCAGATATATATATAGCCCTTTCTAACCACTAGCTCAGTCTCCCTTAAGTACAGTCCAGGGTGTAAAATATTTAACAACAAAACCAATGTAGCTCAAAGCAGAGTTGGTCTATATGTGTATGCAAACACTCATTAATTTTCCTCCCAGTTTCTTGCAAGACCAGATTATTATGGGCTTTTCACTGTACTGTGCTTGGCATACTCAAACTGCCCTACAGACCTTAGGAGCTGCACTGCTAACACATCTGCAACAGGACTCATAGTATCTCTTAGGAAGATGAGTAGGAAATCAGACTAGTGCTTAAGAGATGAGTTCAGTCCAGTTCCCTATTCTTATTTCCTAAGTGACTCCAACTCCCTACTGGTAAAAGAGCATTGTCCTCTCCAAGCAGGGTGTTGTGATGTTAAAGTTCCTTAGCAGCCACTGAATAATAGGTCCCACTCTAATGAGAACCACAGAAGTATCTTCCCAGACACAGATGTGATATCTGGTATAAAAACTGTATCAGACACATTTTTTAATCCAGTGGTCCCAAGACCCTAGGAGTAATTCATGACCTCTAGGGATGAGGAAAGGTGACCAAGAGGAGTCAGTATGTATGAGCTGCACAGTCACCTTTGTATGTGAAACTTATGATGTCTAGGGGTGTCTGATAAAAATGGGAAAGTTTTGGACCACCATTGTCTTGGGCAGTTCTACATTTCTCTGTGTTTCTCACCACTTGGGGTTATTTTTGTTCCTCATTTCTCCTATTCTTTGTCCATATGCTTTAATGAAATATTAAGCAATTCATGGCTGGATGACAGGACAATTTCTGATGCATTTGTGCAGTGCCAAGTTCAATATGCACCCCGTCTCAGTGGGAACCTCTTGAGTACAGACACATCCATCTCTGCAGATGCAACCAGCCCATCACCTCCAAGTTTTCCTGAGATGCTGTAAATAGGATTGTCTTTGGTTTTGTTCTGTTTCCAAGGAGGATTGACTGACCCCAAGAAGCTGACTCTAACTCTGCCAAGGACAACAAATCAGACTGTATCTACCCTGCGTGTACTCTCAGATAGATGGAGGCTGTTTTTTTGCAGTCCTGTACTCAAGCATAACCAACAAATAGCAGACGTACGGTGGTAGTATGGTGGCCGGAAGGTGTTGTTCGCTACTCCCCATCGTGGGGGGAATATGACAAAGTCAGCCAGTGCCACTCCAGGACGGGTTGACTTGGCTGTCAGGACAGTGAAGATAGAAGGATCCTGAAAAAAGCAAAGCAAAAAGCATGAAACAGAGAAGGACTCAGAGCTGTCTGCTTGGGTCATCCTGCTGGTAAAACCTTACTGGTACAGCCTCTCCTTTGCCAAAACACTTTAACCTCCTGTACCTGGTGGTGTGGGTTTGACCCCGTGTGACAGCATGCAGCGCCTTCATCCCATGCTGAATGTGGTAGGTGAGAGATAGGATGGCTGTTATTTTGAGCAGCTTTATAGAGCCTTTGCCACCTCGGCAATGATGCCCTCAAAACCAGCAGCACAGATGCAGGGGAGGGACAGCCCTGCAAGTGGTGGTGCTTTAATTCTTGAAGCAGTCTTTGGCACTTCTGCTACCTACCACTAAACAGTATCTCTGCCTTAGCTGGTTACAGAAGGCAGAACATCGTGAGGGAGACATCTAGCCTCACAGCCCTCTTTACAAACAGGGAGTGCAGACAAACTGTATTTTCAAGGAGTTTTGAGGTCTCCAGTCTAGTAAAGTGATTTTTCTGGGCTTTGATCCCAAAACCCATCCTTCTCTTGCAGGTTTTTCTGGAGTTTAAACAATACTTTCTGTTGTTGTCTCACTAGAAATTCTCCAGTCTCCTTGTACACCCACTTGCAGAAGCAGCACCAAGACATGGCATCACAGTGAGCACTTCTCCCACTGGGCTGATTTCCTTTTTAGAAGAGCTGCTCACATTAGTTTTGGCTTTGTTATGCTATTTTTCATTACATCTAGAAGTTATGCAAGGAAAGCTGCCAGCTCTGTGAATAAATTTCGGTGCTGGGCTCAGAGAAACCAGAGGAAGAATCTGTGCCATCACAAGCACAGCAACAATTTGAAGCAAAAGTCTTTTTGCTGAGTTGTATGCTGTGTTTGGTACTCAGCTCTTCCTCATGGCACAGAAATTCTGTGCTAAACTGTGTAAAGCTGTTTTAAGAAGGGGATCAACCTCCATTGATGTCCTTGCACCACAAAGGATGTTGTCTTTCCCTACAAGAGCTTAGTTTGGGCCCAGGGAAAGCAGTGCAAGAGGTTTCACACTGTTTCTTGGAGTGTCACATATGTTCTAAGAGGTGCTGAGCCCCTGGAGCTCAGGGTGGGTTTGGATAGTACAGCATCCACAAAGCATTGCTCTGCCTTGCCCAGCTCCAGAACTTACCGCGTGGTCAAAAGCAACAGCATTAATGACCATGAATTTTTCCAAGTGGTATTTGTACGGTGTGTAGTTCCCGTGCCAGGCGACAACATTGAAAGGAGAGAAATTCTACCAAAGCAAAGGGACAAAGCATTACCATAAGCAACCTTCCAACTTGCTGCACGTACAAAGGGCACTGCTGTTTCTCAAATTAAAAGATGGATTTAGTGCTGACGAGTGGCAAGCCAGCAACCTGGCGCATGAAGCCCTTTAGGCACAGCGTGACATTGAGAGGATGTGGTTTTCTCCAGCACTTCCATATGGTGAACATCAGTTCTCCCTTTGGGGTTTGAGTTTTGAGTACCCAGGCAGTGCTTGAACAAGGCCAACTCTCTGGTAAGGGAACCCTAGCTTTCACGACGGCTCCAGCTGCTCTTTTCTACTCTGTCATTATAAACATATGAAAGAGTGAGGGAAGACCATCACTGAGTATTTGGTCTATCCAAGACTTCACAACACCTTCTTCCAGACCGAGAATGACCCAACAAGGCAATATCCCAGCAGGGCCTCTTGAGACCATGCACATGCTACCAAGTTGCACAGCCCCAGCCATGCACTGGTACTCATTGTGCTTCAGCGTTACCTCTTCTCTCAGGGCATTCCCACCTGCTGGGCTGCAAACAGCTTGCCCTGGTACTTGCTGATCACCGTGTAACCTCCTGGCACTTCACGGTCCTCGTACCATGCAACAGGCACCAAGAAATCGCGTGGGTTGGCCAGGCCGTTGGCTCCTGTGGAAGAGAGATGCCAGAGTTCTTTGGACAAGCTGCAAAGCGAAGTCAAGTACAATTTCCTGGCTTTATAGATGCCCTTATGATTTTGAATGACCTTATTGCTTCTCGGCCCACCACCACCAAACCTGAAATACTCGTGTACTTCTTGTGGTCCCACAAGTAGGTAATTGCAGTCCATCCTAGTGTTTAAGTCTGTGCTCCCCTTATGTGACCAAGGTAGGTCTCCCACAGTTCCCTTCCAGACAAGATCAGTGCCTCATGCTCAGTTGAAGGCTCGTATCGCTAGGAATTAAGCAAAACAGAGGGTGAATTGCTCTCTGTTCCTGGGCATCCTGGTGGTTGGACACTTACCCATGCAGAAGCTACAAGACATGTCATGAGGGGACCAAACACATTCCTGAATGCTTGCAAAAAGAGCATTAAAATAAGGGCTAGCAATAGCTACAGATTCTGGGCATACTGAGGTGTTGGTTCACATGAGGAGAGTATTTTCAAAGAGTAAAGCGCTGTGTGAGTGCTGAGGCATTCTTCTTCCTTTTAGTGTTACTGCTACAAAGTGATTTTGAATTACTTGGATAAAAATGCAGACATGACTACCTGCTGCTAAGGTTTAACAGTCAGTGCTATTCTCCAGCTGTCTTTTTTTTTTTTTCAAGAGAAAAGTGAAGTTAGAATAGAGTAAGACTGAAATACAAAGGATCTTGGTCTCTGAAGGGACGGTGGGTAGGTGGTGAGAAAAGGAGCTTTTATAATTACCACCTCCTGAAAAGGCTTACAGTCAAGTGCACTAATTTTCTTTTCTCCAGAAAGTAAACCTGCCTTCTGAAGACTAAAAAAGCCCCCTGACCCAGTCCACGGGTGTTTGAAAACCTTCCTAATGGGAAAATTTATTAAAAACAGGTTGAGGCAACTATATCAGTTGTCAAGTGGAGCAGGCACAGGGCACATGAAGTGTGTGAAGGGCAGTAACCTCAGCTGCCTGAAAGGAAAACTGCAGAAAAATCGCTGTAGGCTCAGTGTGGAAAGAGGTCCGCATGTCGTAAGGGAGAGATGTTCAAGTGGGGTCTGTTTCAATGGCTGGAGACTGGGCTGGTTTCCCACTGCAGGAATGAACATCTTTGGTTTCACTATGGCCATGGCAAAGGTCCTCTGAATGCAGATGAGCTATGCCAAGCTTCTTCCTGATAACACCTCATTAGTTTACTTCAAGCATGGCCAGTCTTGTAGATCTCACTGACAGCTATAAAACCAGCCCAGTCTAGTGGGGAAAAAACACCAGTCTGAAAGTAGAGAACTACTGGTACTGGGTTTTGTAGTTATTTCAGCTGTCACAAGGGAAGTTTCCCTGCCCTTCTATGACACAATCTTAGGAGCTGTAAGCAGGAGGTGTTTTTTCAGCAAGAAAAGTTTGGAAAAAGAAAAGTACTCTGGGGATAAAGAAGGTAACATAATCTGAGCTGAGCACCTCCAGAATGCGGGTTGGGAAATCAAAGTGGGGACAGTGGGCCTTCGTATGTCAGGCACCCTTGCAATGTCTTTGTCACAGCAGCAAGAGGCTGTTCCTTTGCGACATCTGCTACATTGCACAGACCAGCACGCAAGCGGCAGCCAGGACCTGTGATTTATGAGAACGAGACCTGTGCTCAGTGAAAGCAGGTCTGCGCTGACAGCAGAACACAAAGATACAAATGTGCTGCTGACCCAAGGCCTGCGCTGCTCGTTTCATTGATTTCTGTTTTTTCAAGGGCAACAGCTCCTGACACTGAGGCACTCTGAGCTCTGGAGTTTTAAGGCACCTCTGTTAACAGAGGTAGGGGGACAAAAATTAACTTGATTGAATCTAAAATGGGTCTCCAAGAACATCTGTTGCCTCTGAAACCTGCTTTTATGGGGTAAATTGTCCCCTCTCACTCCAGTTTATGCCATATCTGTCAGTTAGAGGCACCAGTGATGATGGCCTTTCGAGTTTCCTTTGGTAGGAACAGGTTCAGAGCCAACAGACTGCGACTGCCAGACTGGAAGGGAAGAGAGAAAGTGGCAAAGGGGATAGGAAATGGTTCCTTCAGCGTCAGGGGACTCTCAGGGTGACTGGGCTGTCACAGGATTTTGGGAGATTCTTGCTCTGTGGCAAATAACAGTGCTAGGATGAAAAGCACCTTTGCGAGGGAGCATATGCACGGGTGGATGTATTTCACAGGATGTAACAGGGTGGACTGGGGCTTGCCAATGTTTATCCCTATGACATTCACTACAGGTCTGACAGGAGATGGTTACCAATGGGTCCCAGGTCAGGCAGCTCAAAATGTGCTCCGTACACCTCCAGCATGTAGCCTCTGGTCTCTCCAAACACCTCCACACTGAAGCGCATCCCTTGCTGGAAAAGAAATGAAGATACTAGGATCGTCTCAAGACTTTCCTGACAATCATGAACAGCTGAATGCAGGAGCTGACTTGCACTAGTGTTGGGCTCTGAGCCACAGGCAGGGTTCAGTCAAGTCCTTACCTGGATAACACAGATTTCATTTGGCTCCACTAGCATCTTCCCAAACTCAGTTGTGATAAGCAGTTTCCCTTGCTGGGGCACTGTGGAAACAAAATGCCAGTAGATCTGCTGAAGCATCATGATGATTGCCACCTTCGCTGTCCCCCCTGAGCACTCAGGGTCCAAGGAAGTGCAGTGGGCCCTTTCTGACCCTGCGTCACAGCAGGACCAGGCTCTCTCTCTCAAACAGAGTCTTGCAGCTCAGCACTGGAAAAAGAGCTTGTAGATCAGCCCCATGTCACAGCAGGTACCTGTGTGAGGTTGGGCTTCATGGTGCCTTGATGTAGGCTTTGTGCCACAGTCCAAATAAATGGGACTTGGTAGATTTGGGATCATACCTGTCTGCCTCATGATCGTCACATAAAGTGGAGCATGGGCCCACCCTTGTCATGACTGTGGCAGTGTGAGATACCTGGGAGTAACTAGTTCTCCCTGCTTTCCGAGGGTAGAAGCAGTGCTTCACTAGCATCTGCATTACTTTCCAGGACTGCCCTGGTGCAGAAGAGCTCACATTTTGGCTTGGGAAGCTAGCCGATTTGGAAAACCTGCTCTGGTACTTTTACTTCATGCTAGCGAGGGAGAACAATTTAATAGCTATTTCATGGAAGAAATGTTTCTGTTGGTGACCCAGAATGATTCCTATCCCTCAGTCCAGAAAGATGCAAGCAAATATTTGACTAGTAATATCAGTCAGAATGTCTTTTGGCAAGTATGCCCTTTATGTGCCAATCTCAATGCTCATTGGGGCAGTCTGGTTGCCTGAGGCTGGCAGAATGTGGGAGCTAAGCTGCCACGCCAAATACTCTTGGATTGAAGCAGTGAAGGCATCAAGCTGTAAGCTGTTCAGAAATCCTGAGACTTATGTTTTGCAGAGAGCTTCTATCTGTGCTCTGCCTAACACCAGCGTGGGGAGCACTGGGAAACAATTCCTGCTCAGAACCCAAACAGAGGTCTGTCACAGAGGTGTAGTCTCTGAGCTGCACAGAGGCAGTGCAACGTGCCCAACAGCCCAGATGGTGCCAGACCAACAAATGAGGGTGGCATGAGGGTAAAGCTAATGCTCTCCTCCACATTTTGGCTGTCAGGCCCAAGGCTCTGGAGGAACAAGAAGACAGGCAAGTGTCAACCCAGCTAGGCCCTTGGGGTGGAAAGGAAAAGCCAAAGCATGAACTCACCAATCAGGAAGTCTCCATCAGAATTATAAAAGCACCTAAATAAAAAGGAGGACAGGAAGGTCAAGGTACTATAAACCCCAAGTCCTTCTACACACCATGACCACTTCTGGGGATTTTTGAGCTGGGAGACTGACATGGCAGAGGTCTTCCCTTCGGCACCAGAAACACTGTTTGCAGGTGGGTGAACGCAATATATTGGCTAGTAGAGAGCAGGCAGGGAGGCTTAATGTGACCTGCCTGGAAGAGGATGTCCTCTGACCTCTGCCAGGTCCCTGTCTTTGTGCCCATATGTGTATAAGGCACTGTAAACACGAGAGTGGATCTGGCTTGCTGTACAAGCCATTGTGGGAGGTACCAATGCCCATCAGAAGCTGTGTGTGTTGACCTCTGAGGAGCTGCTCTAGTATCTGGGACAAGAGGACCTGGATCCAACACTTCCCCATCTTCTCTTCCCCATCTCCCCATCTTCTTCTGCTTCCTCCCTCTCTTGGTGGCTTCCTACCCATTCCCCCAGTTCTTGGCTGTGGAGCACCAACACCTGCCACAGACACCGTGAACACCTTTGCCAGTACACACGGGAGCACAGGGACGTAGAGACAGCAGCTCTGGGAGCAGCTGGACTCAAGCACAGTAGCAACATACAGCAGCCAGCCTGGGGCAACCCGAGCCGCTAGCATAGCCAGCACTGACCTGTCGATCATGGAGGTGTTGCAGACGAAGATATGGACAGCAATGCCGTTGCGTCCTCTGGGATCTCCAGCGCCGCACAAGGTGTACAGCCCCTATGGGCACACTCAAAGCGTTGAAAGTGAGCCACAGGCAGCGGAGCAGGCGCCAGCCCCCTTTCCTCCCCTCATCTCACTCCTTTGCTTTCCTCCCCTCAGCCCTCCCTCCTTCTCCTACTGCTACCAGCCCTTCCATGCGTGGCCTTTTGCCAAAGGTTTTGGCTATTCTTTAACGTACTAAGGGTTTCTGACAAATCCATGTAAGCTGGTGTTTCCCAGCTCAAGGACGGGTAAGAGCTGGGGGTAGAGGTTTCTTTTTGTTTAAGAGTTTCCTGAAAGGTAATGAATAAAATTAAGCTCACTGTCAGTTAGTTGAAGTCTGGGATCCTCTCAGATTATCTGCAAGCCCAGCTGCAAAGTTCAGCAGGTAGCCCAACGCTGAACACCTCGTGTACCCCACTACCTCCCAAGAAGGGGAAGAGACGGAGGGTGCCTGGATGCTCTGCCCCTCACCACCGACTTACGCTCACAAAGTCCAGCTTGTTCTGAGGGGCTTTTGGGATCTCGAAAGGCTTCCATCTCAGCTAGATTGTGGCAAACAAAAAGCAAAGTCATAATGACAACAATAGCTATTCCAAAGAAAGCAGCCCCCTGTCCCTCCCCTGCTTCTCTGCCCTCTGCTAGCTGAGGTAGCTGTCTTTGTCCTCTTTGCCTTGCTTAATTTGCTTTATAGGTTTCTTTTGATTTATTGAGGGCTTTTTCCTTTTTAGTCATGATTTTGTAAAATAATTGGCAGGTCTGTGTAGTGCCAAGGCTAGAAAAAATCCTATTTAAAACCTGTCTCTTCCTCTATTACTAGCAACACTGTTGAGAACAAAGAAATTCAGATGAGCCAGCTTTCTGCAGCCCAACTGTCATGGTCCTGGGCTCCACTCTGCGCTGGATGAATCACTCCCTCCATGACCTGAGCATAACACTCCTATTGGCTTCATCTCATTGTCCCCACGTCTGAAGCAGAAGTGTCTACCTGTGTGCGTGGGAGCTGTCAGCAGCACTAATTGCTTCTTGCAAAGCCTGCTGAGATCCGCAGACAGAAGGTGCCAGAGGAGTCCAAAGTATATATTACTGCTAGTATCATACCAAGGCTCTTTGCAATGCTTGGGAGCAAGGTGCTGCAGCTGAGAGCTCCTCAGTGGGGTGGGGGGTTCAGTGCAGATGAACCCAAACACCTCAAATTAGAAGGATGTTGATGTGGCAGCTACCAGATATATCCCCTGCATCAACATGCTTGACACCTTCTGCACATTTAGTCTGGAGAAAAGGAGTTTGAGAGGAGACCTTATTGTTCTTTACAACTACCAGAAAGAAAGTTGGAGAGAGGTGGGGCTCAGTGTCTTCTCCCAAGTCACTAGCAATAAAAGAAGAGGAAGTGTCCTCAAATGATGGCAGGGAGGTTTAGATTAGACATCATGAACAATATCTTCATGGAAAGAGTGGTCAGGTATTTGAACAGGCTGCTCAGGGAGGTGGTGGAGTCACCATCCCTGGAAGTGTTCAAAAAATGAGTAGATGTGGCCCTGGGGAACATGATTTAGTGGGCATAAAATCATAGTCATTAGGGATTGGAAGGGACCTCGAAAGATCATCTAGTCCAATCCCCCTGCCACAGCAGAGCCATGGTGGGGTCAGGTTGATAGTTGGACTGCATGACCTTGGAAGTCTCTTCCAACCTTAAAGATTCTATGAGTCTATGGCTCCAAGCATCCTCAAGAACAGTTTCTTGCTTTTGGCTACCTGACCTGGCAGTTCTTGACATGCTTTTAGGCTGTTGTACTGAGAAAGCAAAGCTTACGGGACTCTCTCTCTGTGTGCCTGCTGCTCCTCAAATTTTTCAACTATGTGAAATTTCAGCTAAATTTAAAAGATATGTAAATATATTAAATTGTTCAAAGCTTCACTAAAGTTTTCCAATAAGAATCCGAGTGCTCAGGCAACTTGTCAGGTTCTCCTGGAAAAGCAGCTCAGGAGGAAACAGGCACCTGCACTCAGTGAGCCCTCCAGAGCCTGCTGCCACCCCTAGCAGCTGGACCTTCTCGAAGTCCTGTTCATTTCATGGCACCTGTGAGGGCCACTGGTGGCATCGCAACATGAACTGTTTCTCTAGTAATTGTTTTAAGCCTTCAGGGTTGGGAATTGTGACCCAGCTGACAGAAGCCATTAGGCAATCCAGTCAGAAAGGGCATGCAGAAGAACAAAGAGAGACGATCCTGAAGACCTGGATGAGGGGGGGGGAGAAAGCAAAGAGGCAAAAAAAGGATAAATAAATGTCAAGTATAAAAGGGTTCTGAAGGGAAGCAAAGTTTCTTCCTGAGGAGATGAAGTAAGTAGAGTGCCTTTTCACTTTGATTCTTGTGAAAATTTCCACAGTTGTCATTCCCTGTGGGAAAACGAGAGCAGAAAACTGGTTGGTCACCCAGCCTGCTGTTCATAACTGGTGTCTGACCCCTCCTCTCTGAAACACCTGCAAATGGCGAAGCCACCCCCCAGCTCTGTGCGCCGTTTACCTGGCATTGAATCACAGAATCATTCAGGTTGGAAAAGATCCGTGGGATCATTCAACCATCAACCCTACTCTACAAAATGCACCTCTAAACCATATACCTCAGCACAACATCTTGATCTTTAAACACATCCAGGGATGGTGACTCAACTGTGTTCCTGGGCAGCCTGTTCCAACACCTGACTACTCTAATGGCTAGTCTAAACCTCCCCTCGTGCAGTTGTATCTGCTGCATTTGGGTTTCACTGATGCAAGAAAAGGAGTGCTCTGAGCCAGGGGCAGGTACTTAAAATGGGGGAGATTTTAGTGTGATTTCCCTTATGTGTAATCTGTGAACCCCCTGAGATATGACACCTTTGTGCTCACTATTACTTTAAAGATTTTACCTCCTCAGGGTTTGTCCATTCATTGCTTTAAATCCACCTGCATCCCCTGGCAGGAAGTTCCACATTCTATGTGCTTTTAAAAAAAACAACCAGCTGACATTCACTGCTGGTTTTCATTTTCTCCCTGCCTCTCAATCACAGCTTCCCTTGGTCATCAGTGTTCCAGACTGGAGAGCTTCCTTTTGTTTCAGCTTTTCTTGCATGGATGCCACCCCATATTTCGTTGTCATTCTTGTCCCCTTTTCTGTTTTGGCCCCTGTGTCTGTTATAACTCTGCCATTGTCTTTGGACAACATTAAATGGGTTTTTTCTCCCTCTGACTTTGCATAATGGGCCTCCATATGGCCCTGCTTTCAGACGGATGTCAGTTGGGAGAGCTCCTTAATTGAGCTGAGCAGAACACAAAGCACTGCAGGAGAGAGAAGCGCTTGTCCGGCAAATGGAACCTGGTCTCTGAGGCTGCTTCAGAAAGGATGAGAGAGCAAGCAGAAAGATGGCTCCCACTTACTGCTGGGAAATAACCCCTCTTTTGAGGCGTTTGATGATTGCCACTGAAAGCAGTGGGAGAGAGGAAGAGGATCTTCACTGCTGTTCTCTCTGAGGTAAAAGATGTACTACATGTAAATGGCTTGAGGTGTTTGAGACCTGGACATCTTGGAATTGCTGTAATTATGAGGAACGGTAGTGGTAGATGTGGGCAGCAAAAGGGCATCAGGGATGGATGAGGTGGTAACAGAAGTTATTGGAACTTCATCTGTGAAGGAGAACCAAAAGCATATAAATACAAGCCTGTCACCACTCCTTGGCCAGTGGCTGGAAAGCATATTCCAGCAGAACAAGGAAAGTATCTAGACAAGTGGAAAAGCTGCCAGGAGGCTGGAAATTAGCTAATGATGATGCATCAAAGGGCAAAACCTGAGAGGAGTAGAAGCTGATGATCATGAGATGGTATTGAGAGGAGAACGGCAGAAGGAGAGAGTCAGATTAGCAAAGCCAAATGTTCTGGGGCTGGCAGGGAAGAAATCATGATTAAAGATGATGGCAAGGCCATAACAGAGGAAGACGAATGCCATGTCTCAGCATGACTCTCCAGAATGAAGCTTGATTTCCCATGAGGGCTGCAGAGAAATGGGCTGGAAGCCAGGCAGCCTCTCCAAAGCACAAGGAAGGAGGGGATAGATGGTAGAGACAGGCTGCTGCTCTGCCTGTTGGGCAGGGGTGTGATGAGACTTTGATGGGGGACACTGAAGAGGAATAGAGAGCAGCCTGAGAGGTAGCCAGCAGGAGCCCCTAAGGGAGATGGTAGATAGGAGAGAACAAACCCTGTGATACTGTAGCAAAGCCAGGAAGCAGCACAAGCATCCTTCAGGATGGGAAGTAACAAGCTGTGCACTGAGGGCTGTCCTCCCTTGAATGACCCATAGGACACACCTCTTGTGCTGGCTAGACCCCAGCTCCCTCTGGCTTTCTATGGACCTCTGGCAGTTCAGCACCTCAGCACCTGTGGTAAGGACAATATTTGACTGTCCCCCAGGCAGGATCGGGGCTCTTTCCAGCACAGTTACCTGGTTGGGGTCAGGCTCAACTTCATCCCAGTCATGTGTCAGGTGGCCCTCCTCGAGAGGTTTGAAGGGTTTGTGGCAGACAGAAGGCAGGATCCGATACAGCCAGCTACAAGAAGGAAAACACCTGGATTAATGTGGGGAAGAGGTTATACCCTCTGGGTGGCTGCTGGCTGCTTGAGCCCCTAAAGACATGAATACCATTTGTATTGGGGGCAAGTGGACCTAAAGCTGTATTAAATATCAAATGGCAGTCACAGCAAGAGACTTCTAGAAAGATGGCTTTTTATTATAGGCTCTGGATACAAACGTGCTGTTTTATGGAGCTGTATCTGTTTACAGACAATTATATATGTTTACATTAACATACACACATGTGTATATTTATATACTTTAATATATAAACATACACATGGATAAATACATATATATTATATATATATATAAAATATGTGTAGAGATATGTATATACACATATAAAAAGTAAAGACACAGCTTTATCCGAGTCGGAAATACCACACTATCTGAGGTGGTCACCCCGCCCCCTATTTTAACAGGGGTCCTGAGCAGCTTGGTCAGGACACAGATGAGCACTAACTGGAAAGTACAGAGGAGCTTTCAGGAGACAGAAGGTCACAGCCGGTATCTGAATCCAGATGGACTACTGAAAGTAATCCTGGTCTGGCTGGCCATGCCCAGTGGATGCCAGTGAACCTGTGTAGAAGAGTTCTAAGTGGGATGACTCTTCCTAGTGCTGCAGGAGGTCTCCCATTCTTCCATCACTGCCTGGCACCATCAGTTGCTGCCTGCTGTGCCCACAGTTGCTGCTGCCTGTGGCGCACCACACCACACATAGGCACAGCCGAGCTTTTCATCAGGCAGCAGAGCAGAGATAATCAGGAAAGCCAGAGCTGGGCAGAGCTGTCTATGCCTTTGATATGTTAACAGTGGTGGCTGCAGTTTGGGTGGGTGGGAGAGGGGAGGAGGGAGCTCTCCTTTGAGAGCTGGAAAATTTCCATTAAGGGCATCTTCATGCAGCAAACAATGATTCATTCCTTTCCCATGCACACCACAAACTGGCACCAGCCTGGAGAGCAGCGCTCTGCGAGGCAGCTCAGGTAATGCATTTGCCTTGCCTTTGAGTCAACAACAGAAGGGACAGAAAATCCACTGTGGGAGAAGCAAAATCAGAAACCCATCTTCTGCAGTCTAGTCATGGCCAGAGCATGATGTCCAGGACAGAGCTCCAGGACATTTGCTGCCATCTGGAACAAGCTGTTCCCAGTGCTGCTGGTGGTAACAGGGGTTGGTAAGCAGTGTGCTGGGTGCTTGGCTCTTGGTCTGAGCCCTTTTCTAGTCCCAAGATGGATAAAGTTTCAGCCAGCACCCCACTGCCCCAGCCAGTAAGCACATGATGCTCTAAGGAAGAGGAAAGAGTCCTCCTCAGAGACTTGGTTCTGACACGGTCCATCAGGTGCTTACCAGGGTTGTGGCAGTGATAATTTCTCAGCAGCATCAGGACTGAGACCCCGAGGTTCTTCCTCACGGCACACATCCACCCACTCAGGATCACCTGGCCCCTGTGAACATACTCTGCTCTTCCTCATCTCGCTCAGTCTCCCCCTTTGTCAGGATTTTCATAACCCACTTGGTCCTCTCCCAGAGCACAGCAGGGGCTTTTCCCCTGACTAGGCTCATAGAAAGCACAGGTGACACAGAGGCAGCCTTCCCATCGCTCCCCAATTGCCCCACATTGCCCACCCACTGTCTGGGTCACAGTACCTTCGTTTGTTCGTGGGCCGGGGACAGGTGAAGGCAGAGCCCGAGAGCTGCTCAGCATACAGGCCATACGGGCAGACCTGTGGGTTATTCTGAATGGGAGGTGAAAGAAAAAGAAGGACTGAGAAGCAGTGGTAAGAGGGTGCACTTCTGGCAGAGGACCACAGTGGGTCCCCAGCATATCAATGCCATGGGATTATGGACGGTGGTCCATAGCCTGAGGATCAGCCTCATAGCTGTATCTTCTTGGTTGTGGTAAGTTTGGCATCCTATGAGTACCAGCTAGACCTCAGAGCCCATTCCCATAAGCAGGAGACTACACAAGTACCCTGAGGATTCAGGACAAGCACTAAGGCAACTAGCCTGTTGCTAGAGCAAGCTGCAAGGGGCAGTGCTTGGCAGGGTCAGCAAAAGCACCAGAGAAAAGGGATAATTCTGAACATTTACAAACTGCAAAGCAGAGCACTATATGCACAAATTTCTTTTGAGACCAAGTGCTCAGTGAGATTGCCCCAGAGCATCATATCTGGCTTTCCAGAGAGCTGAGAAAGGTGGCGGCTATGTCTTTGCTTCTGTCCTACACAGCCACCTGCCCTCTGTCTAGGGGAGGGGAGCCCAGAGTAGGCATTTCCTCATCCTGTTGCCGCATCCTACCAGTGCTGCCTGCTGCCTCCAAGAGCAGGAGTGACCTGTGGAAGAGCCTTTGCCTTTCTGCAGGGCTTCTGCCGCGTGTCAGTCCTCTACTGGAGGGGCACTTCCCTTTGTGGAGCTATGGGTACAGTCAGCACAGGTTTAGCAGCCCTCACAAGTCCATAACTGAAGGACAGTTCCTCCTTTTCAGAGAACAGAAACAAAACATTTTGATCTAAGTAGGCCAGCATCTATTTGCTTGAGATGAGCACGAAGCAAAGGCATCCAAGAGCTGCAGGAAATAACCCTGGTGGGACAGACCTACACCACTTGCCATCCTATCTTCCTCCTGCAAGGTCTGGTTAGCATGCTGCCATTCTGCTGCAGCTCAGTGGATCAGCCATCCGTACACTATCAAACACTGCACTGACAGGTGGCCAGAAGGAAGCGGTAAAACTCTCGTAACGCCTGGAGCTTCCAGCCCTCAAACCCCATCTCATCTGTATGGCTATGCAGTGAGGCAGGGGGATCAATAGCCCTTGTCATTTTTATCTTAGCCAGCACTACTGCAGGAGCCAGTCTTACAAACGCTGCAGAGGAGAAAGGATCTACCCCTGGGACTGGAGATATTTCTTTTGGTCTTATTGCTTTCAGATTTTTTTTCTGTTAACTCTTTTGACACAGACTCCAAATGCTGTCCAGATTAGAGTGCCTCTGCCAAGAGCTGGAGGGGTCCTCTTCCCCTGGAAAGTGGTGCTGCTCTGGGAAATCATGAGGAGAGCACCCACCAGAGTCCATTACCTGTTCAGCCCAGCAACCACTGCTATCCATCTCCCAGTATTAAGGTGCCTCATCAAACACTGTTCTCCACCCACTGGCTACAGCCAGTCTCAGAAAGAAGACACTGCATCAGCTGAGCACTGACACTGATCCAGCACAGCAGTCTGTCTTTCTTGTGGGCACACTGTAGGCTGCAGTCCAGACCTAGGGAACATATATACCCCTTCAGGGTGTCCTTGTGTTGTTACTATCCACACCAGCACACCATAAGTAGAACAACAGAACCGGGGAGGTCCAGCAAACTCAGGAAAAGGAAAGGCTGAAGCTCCTCGTTTGACAATTCTGCTGGCTCCTTTGAACAGAGGATGAAGAGGAGCACCAAGGTACGTCACTGACTGGCCATAAAATGCTGCCATCCAAGTCCAAGGGGCTACAGGAGATCCAGGCCCCAGAGTGTGTGCGGGTGGAAAGGAAACCAGAGAGCTTTCATTCTTCACAGTTTTACCCTGTGGACCAAGTGGCTGATATCACATGGCTCATGGTTCTTTCTTTACACCAGATCGACCCAGCGTGATTTATCTTCATCAAACGTGTTCGGAAGTTACTTACTAAAAAACTGCACTTATTCTGGTGTAATTAGTGTAAGGAGTTAGTTAAGAATAAACTACAGATTTGAGGTTTGTTGGTGCAGGCATTCATGTCCCCTCGGTACAGAGAAGGTGCTCTCCTCCCAAAGGCTTATAATCCAACCCAGTTCCACCAAAATACCAAAAGCCACCTCTTCTGCATGAGCGTGCCCCCTTTGCCAAGCTTCAGGCCTCCGCTCTGGTTTATCACTGAGCCAATGGCTCGCTTTCAGTGTGGCTGAGACACTTGTGTTGCAGACTCCTTTTGCAAAAAACCCTGCTGTTGGGCCGAGATAATTCAGGCAAGTCTTAAGTTCCAAGGTGAAACTTGGAAGCTCAGGAGTGACTTAAAAATAGAAAGTATGAATGGAAATACTTAGTTTGGATTTTTGACAGCACCTCATTATTCCAGTGCTGCATAAGGAGGTTCCTGGAGACTTTTGTGGTGGCAGGGGAAAAGGAAACATGTTGAGATGAGAAGGCAGCCAGGGAACAGATATTCACTCTATTCCACGCCGTTTTAATAAGGCACAAAGCTCAGTACCTGTCCGTCCGGTAAAGCTCCTGGACAGCGTGGATCCTCAGAAGCATGCTCGTTTCCAAATCCCGACATGTACTGTAAAACAAACCACACAGCTCATCAGAGTTCTGGAAATACAGGCAAAACCTCTCCAAACAACCCACCCATTCTTCCAGGCTCTTTGTTTGCATGAAGACTGCCTCAAGTGATCTACTTCCACATTGCCAGGGAGCATTTCCACAGCTCCTGGGTTCGCTTCATTAGCTAACCTCATGGTGGTTGGGAAGCACAGAAAGGATTTGCTTTTCTGCTAAATCTTCGTGTCTATTTTCAGCACATTCTACACCCTGAAGGCACTTGAGAAATAAGCCACGTATCACATATACAGTCAGAGTAAAGAGCAACAGGGTAGTGTATAGGAAGAACAATGCACCAACTTTCTGGAGGCATCCTAACACCATCCAAGTTAAATCTGACTTTGCTTGACTCATGAGTATTCCAAAGGCTGTAGGCTGCCTTGAAATTTGTGCACTGAGTCCTCACATGTTCAGTGATTGAGATTTTGAGCCATTTGGTTGTTTGGTTCTTCCAATACATCTCCATGTCCATCAAATAACCCATCAGGATGTAGTCTGGCTTAGGGAGGAAGGGAAACTTGGTTGTGTCTTAACTGCGTCACAGATTTGTGCTAAATAAGCATAGCTGAGTTTGGAGTGAACTGTCCTCGATTGTGGTGAGCAAGAATTAATCCTTTCCCAGGTCTCTAAAGTGATTTATAGCCCAGAGATCCATGGATGGATCAGACCTGCATGCCCTCTCATAGCTGTCCTGCCTACAGCTGCCATGGTCTGAGCACAGCTAAAAGTCACAGGATGCAGGAGGATGTCTCCCCTGGATTTGTGGCACTGATGAAGCCACACAGTAAACCTGAAACACACAAGGGCTGCAGCAATGACACGGACCTTAGCTTTGCACTGGCAAAAATGTAAACACAGTCCCCTCCATTGAAGTCTACGTGAACACAGAGGTGTTTTGTCAGTGATCAATGGTTCAGCTCCATGGTCCAGGGAGCAGTTTAAATATTAATGCTCCCCTCTGTCGACTGCAAGAGTAGCTGTGCTACTCGTCTGCCTTCACAGAGCAGTGCTGGGGTGGCAAATCTTAGCTGACACGCATGTACTTTCTGTGATGGGCTGGCTGCAGCACTGCGATACTGCTCTGCGTCCCAGCAGCTGCCTCAGGGCTCTGTAACTGAGAAACCCCAGCAAGCAGCAGGGCCCTTCCCTTGGTGTTGTGTGACACCCCACAAGGCTAAGCTCTGCCCTGAATGTGGAATGATAGATCTCCCGCTCCCGGTTAATTATAGTTTTCTAGCTCATGGATTATCTCCCCCAGGGATTCTCAGCCTCCTGCAACTTGCAGCCCCCCTAGAAATTTCCCAGTGCAGAAGACACTCAGAGAGCAAACCTGGGACCTGCTGGCCAACCGCGGGCTTTCCCTGAGCACCTTTCTGGGACCTGTAAGAAAAGTCTGTTCCCACGGGAGCCAGGCTGGCTGGAAGCCCTGCTCAGCCTGACCTGAGAACATCTTGGCTTCTGTCGGCTCAGGGAAGATGTTTCTCTCCTCTTTACCAACAAGAGTACACTGCTAGGGCTCTGCTCTCCACCGGCTTCTGCAAGAAGCGTATTGATATGCAAAGCAGCAGGTCACCTAAGCAGCCTTGGCAAATGTATTGTACTGGAGCATTCCTCTCCTTCTTCCCCCCCACCCTCTTTTAAAGGGAAATGCAGCAGTATCTGATGGGACTGCCGCAGTTCCAGAACTCACTAGGACCGCTGCATGCATCCTCCTCTACCAGCAACACAGACGCGGCTGGAGGGTCTGTGTGGTCGATGGGCATCTTTGTTGAACAGGGGAGGAAAGGAGGAAGAGGAGGAGGAGGCGGCACAAGGTGATTATTTTCTGGAGGCCTAGACAGCTCTGCCATTAACACAGCAAGGAGAGGGTTAATGCAACGTGCAATCTGCTTTGCTGAGCATCACCTGCAAAACGCTCAGCTAAGCTGGTGGAGAGCAGGGACGGGATGGTTTGGTGGTTCTTTGGTGGGCTTATGCATCTGGTAACCAGCGTAGGCACCCTGGCATCCCCCAGCCATGGTGCTGCAACAAGGGGGAAGGAGGCGCCAAGATTTTGCTGTGAGAAATCCATGCCCCATCCTTCAGGCTAAAAAGCCAGTGACCTGCCCAGTGGGCCTGTCCATCCACATCCCTAAACACCCCTTAGCTTCTGCCTGCTGGGACAAGGGGAGGAAAGCAATCCAACTGAGCCGCAAGCATCTGGTGCCTGCAGCTGCTTTGTGCCCATGTTGGTGCTGCACACCACCTCACCAGCCCCAAGCAGGCAGCTTCCCACTGGGCTGAGCACAGAGCAGCTGCCCTCCTTGCCTGTGCATCACTAGGGGCTGCTGAGCTGCCAGTCGTCACCTGGTGAGGCAGGGGCAGGGAAGCAGAGCTGGGGAAGAGGCAGAGTTTGGGTGAGGGTGGTGTTGCCCCACTGCCCCTGGAGCAGGAGCAGAAACTGCTGCAACACTGTTTGGTAAAATCAGTTTTCCCCTCACCACCACCACCAAAAAGGTCATCTTCAGTTAGCTGCATTGAGGGCTGAAGGAAAGACATTCTTGGGACTGTAGCCATGGTAGCGCAGATATCCTACCTGATTTATCACCCTGAGTGTGGCTCCAGGGCTTTGCCTGGGTGTTCAGTGTGGTTTCTCTCATTGACTCCTCTTGTCTTCCTTTGTGGCAGATCTCAGAGAGCCTCCTCTCATCTCCCCTCTTCTCTCTCCCTTACCCTCTCCCTCTACCCCTTCCCTCTCTCCCTCTCCTTCTTCCTCTCTTCTCTTTTCTTCCACTCTTCTGCCTCTCTTTTCCCACTCCTCCATCCCAGGGCTCTGGAGCATTATGTGAGACCCTGCTGATTCAAGGGCCGTAACTTCTCCTTGACAAGCCTTTGAGCCCACCTCCTACCCCTCGGCTTGAAGCGTGTAGGATGGCCCCAAGCCAGGAGAACTGATCCTTTTCTGCCCACCCAGTGCCCACACAGCAGCATCCTTCCTGGGCAAAGTAATCTGTGCAAATGGAAACCAACACTTCTAATGGGTTTTCAGTCCAAAGCAACATCCTTCAAGCTCACAACCTGGCTAAGAATCATGGAGGCCAGACAGGAACTTCAGGTTAGGTAGGTCAATGGAAACTGTTTTGGTAATTGAGATTTGTCTGTAAAACAAAAAGTGCTCTGTGGTCCTCTGTTTTCAGGTCTGCTTTTAATTACTGTTGTTGTTTTGTTTGAGATCCTGTAGCAAACAGGATCTTAGGAATTCATCTGACTCCACTTTGGGGTTTGTTTTGTCATTCTGCAACAAAATGGGAGAGATAAAAGCCCAGCAGAGCATAAAAAATTCAGCAAAGCTCATTGATTGGAATAACCAGGATGCAAAGCAGGGTGTGCACAACGGGTGTCGCGCTCTGACCTATAAACCATAACCTTTTGTTCACTGGATTAGACAGCAGGCACGGGAAAATCGTATTTGAAGTCTGAACACACAGACTGCAAAATAATTAAGGCCCTTCTTCAAACGCTGCATAATACATTTCTCGATCAGCTCCTGCTGCAGGACACAGGAAAACAACATTCATCTCTAGACAAAAGGCACTCGGGATCTGCTCAGCCCAGGCAACATCGGAGTGTTTAACATAAACCTGCAGAAACAGGAACACGAACACTTGGGGCAACAAGCAAAGCAGGTCTTTGACCCCCTGCGTGGGGCTTTTACAGCCTCCTTACAGGGTAAAATGACAATATCTCAAATGGAGCTCTGCCCTGGTACTGCAGGGCTGATGTCCTTGGAAGGAGCTGCTGTGCCTCTGATGTCGCACCAACCTTCTGCACCAAAAGTGCCAGGCATGGTCCAGGTCCTGAAAAGACCTGGCCAGCTCCACAGTGGGTCAGGACACTTGGTGGAGGAGGGAAGAGAGTGATACATGCCAATAGGAGCAGAAGGGAAGGATGAAGCGAGGGCTGTGGAGAAAAGATGCCAAGAGGTTGTGGGCTGGAGGGAGGTGGTGACACAGTATGGATTATATAACATCTCAAAGAGGGGGTGCTGGCAGAGCAGCCTGCTCCTGTGGTCAGGTCAGCCTGCCTCCATAGTCACACCAGCCACCAAGGTGTTAAGGTCTGCTAGGAAATGGTGGAATATGAACACACAAGATGCTGTCACAGCCATGATGATCATCAGTTGGCCACTCATCTGAAGTGGTTAAGGATGTCCAGCTGCTGAAAGAGGATGGTGAGGGTTGGGGGCATCAGGGACAGCTGGGGAAGTGGCATGGTAAGACACACACCAATGACTAGTCCCCAAAACAATAGTGAGGTGCTGATGAGATGGTTGTGAGCCTCCTGTTCTTATGTATGAGCCATAAACCCCACACAGCCTGCCCTTTTCCCACAACTGCCTTGTGCTCTGGCAAATGGTGGCCAGGAAAGATTGTGAAACTTCCCCGTGCTCTGGCAAACAGGGAAAGCTCCTGCCAGCTGCACTTCTGGTCCTCAGAGAGGAAGGAATAAGCACAGCCCCACTCTGCCAGCACTGTCTGTAAGGGCTATTGAGAAACGCTAGAGCCACTGCTCCCCTGGGCTGCCAGGAAGATGACAGACAGGGTTGCAACATCTAGGCAGGTATTGCTAATAACATTTCATAGGCTCAGGGGGAAACACACCCCTGGCAGCCAGGGCAGGAGAGGGGAGCACACGTGGGCAGGGGAAGGATAGATCCAGCAATGAAGTGATCCCATGTTGGGAGAGTGAAGAACAAGGAGAGAAAAGCCTATTTAGAGACAAAACAGAGCAAAACCCTGGATCTCAGAAAGCTCTAAACACACACCTTGAAATGTAAGAGGGGCACATGAAGATGAAAGAGATGGGCAAAAACCCAGTGTCAGCTGAGAAGCCAGCATTGGTAGGTCATGGGTGCCTGATCCCTTACCTGCAAGCCATTCATGTTCCTGGTCCTGCTCGTCTTGGATCAGTCACAAACCCCAAGCAGGTATCTGGCTGAAGCAGCTTGCCAAGCAAAGCGTGCCGGCTGGTCGACCGTGCTGGGCTGGTGGCAGGATGACAGTGCTGGAAGTGAGAAAGTCCAAGGGAGTTTTTCAACCTGTTTGCTCAGCCCAGTCTGTGTTTAACCAAACACTGACCCTTCTCCATGGAACCAACCCCAGGATTGATTTGAAGATAATAAATGGGGTAAAGGGGCTTAGGTTCCCTCACTGCTCCTCTTCTTCCTTAGATGTTAAAAAAAAGGGCTGTGGTTTCCACACCTGGGGGACAAAGAGAACACAGAAACAAAGAATAGCCATTTTTACAAACGTTTTACTATCTCCCTTCATAAATCATTTCATGGCCAGGCCTCTAAACGTGTACCAGTTCCTTGTCCGTTATTCTTCAGAGCTGTGCCACACTGAGAATGGAAAGGATCACGCTTCTGTCCTGGTGGAGGCAGCAATACTTGCAAAACACTGTGTGGCAACATTAACCAGCAGTCTGGGTCGAAAAGCAGGGGAAGATTTCGTATTCCTACGAGTAGAGCCAGTGAGGGGAACTTATCAGTTCTGAAGTATGAGTATTTTTCAATAAAGGTGTTGCTGAGGAAGAAACAGCGGTGACCACTTATCTACAGAACACTAATGAAAGCGGGTCTGCGTTTCTAGAAGTTGTAGTTAAAAAATCAATTGATTTTATTAGACTTCTTTCTTAACTTAGAATTGCAGCTTGCCATCTTCCCCTTTGCCCAGGAAGGCAGGTCCACGCTTGGACACCTTCGAGTTTTGCCGTAAAACCCCCACACCAGCAGCGAGGGATTCTCTAATTCCAGGCAGAGCCTGTGACTACGTGAGTTCACCCTCAGCAGTGATTTATCATTGCAAAGAAATAAAGCACCCAGGACCTGTCACCTACCCTTGAGCCTCCTTTCCTGCCAGACAGTATTTCAGAGTAGAGAGTGCATCTCACTTATTTCCTGACAGTGAAGAATTACACGTTTGGGTGCAGTTTTGCAAACCAAAGTTGCAAAGTTCCAGGGGTTTCCAAGATCCCCTCCTGCTGAGCCACACAGCAGGAGAGAAAACACTTCATTTCAGCTTACATCCCCCTTTGAGAACCTGCATTTCACCCTGCCCACAGCTCTTCGCAGGTGCTGTTCTCTTGCTTTCTTACTGTAGGGCAGGTAAAAATAAAGGTGTTGCTTCTGAGCAGACCTACTTTCTGCTTGTTCTTGTTTCCTAAGAAAGGACATTATCACTACTACACAGCTGTGTAACTGTCCTAAAGCTTATCAGGCTGCCTAGCTTTGTCGTGCTGTTCTGTACAGGGGGAACCGTTATTTAATGAGACACTGTTGAACAGACACTTCAAGTATTGACCTCCAAATTAGAAGTACAGAAAGAAGATTCCTTAACACTTGTGTGGTGTTGCTGACCTAGCCCACCCCACTTAAGAGTGAAATCATAAATCCATGCTGACTACTCCAAATAATCTTGATGTCCTTCATCTGTCTGAAAATGTTTTCTAGGATTAGCTGCGTTCAAGTAGTAGAATGTCCTTTTGGGGGATGGAGGTGACCGGCCTGTAGCTCTGTGGCATTTAAATGGTGGTTTAGGTGATCCTGCTGTTGCAGGTGGATTGGACTAGATGATCTTTCAAGGTCCCTTCCAATCCGTAATGATTCTATGATTAAATGTGATCAAGTGTGGGGATATGTTTCCCAGAGAGATCGTGTATTCTCCATCTGTGAATATATTCAAAACTCAGGTGGACATAGTCCTGGGCAACCTTGCTTGAGCAGGAGGGTTAGCCCAGACGATTTCCAGAGGTCACTTCCAACCTCAGCGATTCAGTGCTTTAGCTTAAACAACTCTTTTCATTTGTTGCAGTAGCTCTTAAATATGGAGGTTATGAAACATTAAGTATGGATGTACCTCATTAATAATTTAGCAACTGTCTTAATTATCATGTAAATATCATTCCCAAACATAATGCATCATCATAAAAATATTATTCACAAACACAATTCATTCAATCCGTAAGGATGAGCATTAAAAGTGGTGTCAAAAGTGGTGTCTTCTCAGCTGTATGTCTGGGTGCATGACCGTGTTACCTATCCAGTGCATGCTTTTGCTCCAAGAAGATTCCACCTGAAATACGTAACAGGACCCCGAAGAGATACATAAAAATCATAAGACATCAATGCAATTGTATTTGCTACTGCCTGGTGTGCGTGGTACCTGCACAGCAGCAGTTTAGTAGATGTGTTCTGTTCTCACAGGCATCATGATGGAGATGTGCAATATGCTCATCTAAGTCAGAGAGATAGAATGAGAGAAGGTCCCAAGAGGCTTCCTTGAAAATTTAACAGCTGGTGTTCAGCATCTCAGTGGTGAATGAAAGATGAGGGGGAGAATGGAAGAAGGCTTTCAACTACAAGATGAGGCCGTTTATATTTGATCCAATGGACAAAGGAGACTCAAGTAACTTCAATTCATATCACATACCTTAAGAGGCTTTTTGTTGAATCACTTGCAAGTTCAGGTAGTGGGGCACTGCAGGGGCGAATCACAGAATGGTTTAGGTTGGAAGGGACCCCAGAGATCATCTAGTTCCAACCCTCCTGCCATACGCAGGGACACCTCTCATTAGACCAGGCTGCCCAGGGCCTTGTCCAACTTAACCTTAAACACTTCCAGGGAGGGAGCAAACACAGCTTCTCTGGGCAACAGGTTCTAGTGCCTCACCACTCTCATAGTGAGGAATTTCTTACTAAGATCCAATCTAAATCTGCCCCAGTTTAGCTTGTAATCATTCCCCCTTGTCCCATCACTAGATGGCCTTGTAAAAGTCCCTCTGTAGCTTTTCTGTAACCCCTTCAGTTACTGGAAGGCTGCTACATGGTCTGTCCAGAGCCTTCACTTCTCCAAGCTGAACAGCCTCAATTCCCTCAGTCTACCCTCATAGGAGAAGTGCTCCAGCCCTCTGATCATCTCTGTGGCCCTCCTCCAGACTTGCTCCAAATGTTCTATGTCCTTCCATTGGGGACACCAGAACTGGATGCAGCGCTCTGGGTGAGGCCTCAGCAGAGCAGAGCAGAGGGAGATAATTACCTCCCATGACCTCCTGGTGACACTTCTTTTGACACAGCCCAGCCTACGGTTGGCCTTCTACACTCACACATTACTGGCTCAGGAGCTTATCCTAGAATCATTACAGGTTGGAAGGGACCTCAAAAGATCATCTAAGTCCAACCCCTCTGCTGGAGCAGGGTAAGCCTACAGTACTGTCTCAAGATGCCCTACATGGGGCTTGAACCCATGACCCCAGGAATTCAGAGTCCACGTTCTACCAACTGAGCCAACAGTGCCAGCACTGAGTCCTCTATCACTTGGAGATGGAAGTTATTGCCAATACATTCCAGGAATCTCCTGGATTGCCCTGCTATATTGTTCTTCCAACAGATGCCTGAGTGGCTGAAGTTCTCTATGAGGACCAAGGCTTGTGAACATGAAGCCACTCCTACCTGTCTATAAGGGGCCTCATCCACTGGGTCTTCCTGGTCAGGCGGCCACCACAACGCCAACTGCCCTTCCTTTCACATCTATGTTCTTGGTAATTTTGTCACCTGCTCCCAGGGGGAGTTCCATGCACTCCAGCTGGTCATTGACACAGAGGACAACACCCCTTCCTCATCCCTGACTGTCATTCTTAAATGACCTGTGCATCCTTGGGAGAAAAGGAGATATGGGTGGCAGTCCTTTTCACAGAATCATAGAATCATTCTGGTTGGAAAAGTCTCCTGGGATCAGAGTGTCCAATCATCTACCCTACCTTACAAGTTCACCTCTAAACCATATCCCTCAACACCTCATCCAAACCATCTTCAAACACATCCAGGATGGTGACTCAACCACCACCCCAGAAAGTCCATCCCAGTGCCTGCCCACCCTTTCTCTTAAAAAGTTTTTCCTAATATCAAGTCTAAACCTGCCCTATTGTAACTTGAACTCATTCCCTCTTGTTCTATCGCTAATTGCTTGCGAGAAGAGACCAGCACCAACCTCTCCACAACATCCTTTCAGATAGTTGTAGAGAGCGATGAGGTCTCCTCTTGATCTTCTCTTCTTCAAACTAGAGTCCCAGCTCTTTCAGTCTTTCCTATAGGCCCTTCACCAGCTTAGTCCCCCTCCTCTGCACCTGCTCCAGCATCTCCAACATCTCTCTTGTATCGAGGTACCCAAAACTGGACACACTACTGAAGATGTGGCCTCAACAGTGCTGAATAAAGGGGGACGATAACCTCCCTACTCCTACCCACCACACTATTTCTAATACAAGCTAGGATGCCACTGGCCTTCTTGGCCACCCTGATGCCTCATATTAATCTTCCTGTCAGTTAGAACCCCCAGGTCACATGGCTCTCCAGCCACACGTCTCCAAGCCTGTAGTGTTTCACGGGGTTGTTGTGGCCCAAGCGCAGGACCTGGCACTTGGCCTTATGTTCTCCATTAGCATCTTCCTGTGCCATGTGTATTTCAGGCCCTGTGGCAGAGGCGAGGCTGTATATTCTTTCCTGTTCCTTGTCTGTTAGGGTATAGACTTTCCAGAGAAGGACCAACAACTTCATGAACTTCTACTGAGTGCTTAGCAGAGCACTTCCCAGCAAGCACTGTAGCCTGTCAGTGCTGCTGTGGTGGATACAATCACTTGGTCACAGTCACCATCACTTCTTGTAGTGACTGATTTTCAAGTCACAACCCATGCTCAACATATGTATCCTGTTTCTAAAATGGTCAAAGGACCAAGCTTTTCTCCTGCCTCTATTAGTTGAGTTAAATGCATTCACTTGCTCTGTGATCTCAGCTTCCTCAGCCTGCACTTCTTCTCTTTGCACACTGCCAAATGGGACAGGAGCTATCCAGACCAGCTGCCTTTGTTTATCTGCTAGTGTCCTACCTAGTATCAGGGGATTTTATGTCTTTTGTTTGAACCTTTCATCATGAGAAAAACAAAGCAATTGTATTTATACTTTTTTATCACTGCCAATGTCTTTGTGGCAAAAAAGGCTCTTTTTAGTAACATGCACTTTTCCGTAGATTGGCTCTTATGAAATATGTCCTTGTCATTTTTCTGGGACCATTCTGCAGCAGATGCCAGAGAGGTTAATTATTATCATTTGTTTGTGCAGGAAAGATCATAAAAGTTGTCTGGAGTGGAAAGCACACCGTCCCTGTCTCCAAGAAGCAGCTGCAGCATGAAGAGAGAGGCTGGAGAAGCCACTTGCTCTTGTGATGCTTCTGCCTTCAGGCTAGAAGAACCACTCATAGGAATCAGGAGAAAATTTAGTCACCTTGCCCTGTTCAGTCCTTCCTCGCTCTGGTGCAATTGCTAAAGAGGATGCTAAGTTTGGACCGTCACTGAATTTTGTGATCTGACCTTTGATCCATCAAGCACAGGACAGCCCATCAAGCTCACGTAAGCCCCAGCAGAACAAGCCTCAGGAAGAGAGTGTGACATCAGACAGCAAGATAAAAAGCTGGGAACGCTGTCATAGCCTTCAGCGGCTACTGGGCCACTTTGTCTTCTAATAAATCTTTAATCCAAAGCCAGCAGTGCATTTTCACTTTGTAAACGTTAACTTTCAGGTCAAAGGGAACGTAGATGTGCATGGGTTAATCACACACAGCTTCACTTAATGTTCTTCCTAGTCAAAAACATGACTGAGCATGGAGATGGACTGTCCACATGGCACAGACTTTCATTTGGGTATCTAGTCAGGAAGAAGCAAGTGTTTTTATTCATACACTTGTCTTGTATTCGACATCTCTTATCTAAGTGCATCGTGGTATCCTGAACGGACATCTCCCCGTGCAATTTCAGTACTTGTGCACCTAGGGTTTCTGTGTGTTCCAGCCTCAATAATTTTGTGGTTCTGTGATAAGTCTAGGAGGCACAACTAGCTGTATTTCAGTGATGTAATGCCAATGAAGGAAAAGAAAACACATTTCTGTACCTAACAGTATTTGCAGCAGGGGATGGCTGAGCAGCTCAGCTGCCACAGCTAGATGTCACAGCATCTTTGCTGCTACAGACAGCTCTGATTATCTAAATGAACTTCCTTACAAAAATGCCATGGCACTTCCTCAAAGCTGTGCTAAAGGGCATCATTCAGAAAGCTACTAATTCTCCCACAAGAAACCCCAAACAATGACAGATCTCCTTTTTTCCATTAACACTGTGTCATCACACTCACTGTTAGAAAACTCCATCTAATTTGAGGATTTGTTTACACTTCAGCAGGGGAGTTGGTCTAGATGGTCCCCAGAGATCCCTTGCAACACTTAACATTCTATGGTTCTATGACTGAGGTCCTGAGGACCAGAGTTTGTTGCAACTTTGCCTGCACAAGTGAAGAGCCCTCACGCTGCTCATATACCTATGGTTAGTAGTGAAGATTCTCACGTACCGTAACGAAACACATTTCCCCATTTACTGGTCAGATGATGGAGTAAACCCACAGTAGTGCCAGTGGATAACACTAAGAACAGTACACGTGTCTACAAGCCAGGCCTTGAGGGGAGCTTTGCTGACGATAGAAGGACTGGGACCGATCCTCTGCCTGAGAATCTAATGCACAGTGCTAGAGCAAAGCACACCCTAAGGAAAGCTCTACTTCTGAGCACTTTCTGGAAACTTTCCAGCCAGGGACAGGTTTATCAATAACGACAATGGGTTTTTGTCAAAGAACAGACTTGCTTAACCACATAAAGGAATCAAAGTAACTGGCAACCTTATACAGACAGAAACATGACTTCCAACAGGCCAATCTGAGTAACAAAAGAAACAGAAGGATTAAGCTCTCTGTGGAAAAGCAAAAGCAGGTTTTCAATCAGTAAAACCTGTCACCTCCTCAATTGAGACACAAGGATTCAAGCTCTGACTTCAATATATCTCACTGAAAAATCTATTGGCTGCAGGCTACAACACAGCAGTTCCTATCTCATTTGTGATGAGCACATTGCAACTGGGTCTGCAATTATTATCCGTAATGAAAGTTTGCATTTTCATTGCACCCACAACCCCATTACTGGACAGGTTTCACACACACCAAGCCAGTGCCACATTTGCTAAAGACTGTTTCAAGGAGCAGGCAAATTTGTCGCCAAGACAAAGATGTGTACTTCAAGGCTAGTGTACCCATGGCTTTTCTGCATGGAAAACAAGAGGGGCAGACATGAGGATTTTCCTTATTTCAGATATGCTCATGCTGCTGACTCTCCTCAGTCACGAATCTGGTCATAAATCACACAGAATGCTCTGCTAAGCCCCTCGGGATAAGAGGGGGCTCATTGTGTACTTACTGGACATCTCACCTGTGGGTGCGCGGGAAGTCTAACACATGTCAAAGGTACCTGCATGAGCCATCTTCACTGACACCTCTAGCACACAGGAACTCAGCATGTGTTTCTGCCTGGGAAGTAACACAGAGACTGTGTAATTCCAGTTTAAAGGAAATGGGTGAAAGTGATGTGAAAGGACAATCATAAGAGACAGACAGGAGGAGAGATGTAAGAAAACAGGGAGATACAGAAAGAGAGAAAGAAATCAAGTTGTAAAGCAAGAGAGACAAAACGTGGCAAAGAGACACAGATAAAAACAGGACAGAGGAGAAACGAGACACCTTTGAGCAAGTGG
This sequence comes from Rhinopomastus cyanomelas, assembly GCA_013400115.1. Taxonomy (NCBI): domain Eukaryota; kingdom Metazoa; phylum Chordata; class Aves; order Bucerotiformes; family Rhinopomastidae; genus Rhinopomastus; species Rhinopomastus cyanomelas. The sequence goes on along the minus strand of VXBP01002273.1, from coordinate 62,182 downwards.
CACAAAGACCCACCTCAGTAACACAGAGGGGTCAGACAGGTAGGACAGGAAAACTGGGGTAGAAATTGGGAGACAGGGAGCTGAAGGAACAGAGAACAGGGGTATGTGTGGGCAGAGGCAAGGCAAACAGAAGGGCCAGAGAGGGCATGGGGGGCACAGAGAAAAGGAAGGTGAAATGTATAGAAGGAGGAACAAAGTGACCCAGACAAGTTGTCTGGTATCTCAGATCTGGGCTTGGAAGTGGACCTTCTGTGGGCAGCTGAAACAGGTGAGGTATGAACAGCAGTGCTGTCTGTTCGTACACTCGTCAGTACTAATTAACTCTGGCTGATCACATACTCCTGGTTCTGACAAGAACTGTAGTCCTTCCACCAAAAAGAAATGTCATGTGACCCCATTACAAATCCCCTTGTCCTCAAAGTAAAATTAAGGCCAATACCTGCTGAGATCTAAACAAATGAGATACAAATAGGTCTCCTGTCCAGATTAAGTACTAAAATATCCGAGATGCTGGGTTCACTACCACAGGTTTAAGACAACCACTACATGCAAGCCTGTGCACTCAAAACCAAACAGGGTTTGGCTGGACAATTACTGTTTGGGAGAAACGTCCACATGGCTTTTGCTTAGTGAGAACTTACAAGCAATCATTAGACATTTTACGACAGAAGTAAAGCAGAAGCACAGAGTGGATGGGGCAAGTGCGGGTAAAGTCAGTAAAAAGAAGAACTGGATGGTCACATCATATTGTCTACAGGATCCTGACTGCAGCTTCTGGTGCCTGCAACTGCACCAGTTCCCATGGTTTGTCTAATTTATAATTATCAGTCCATTCTGCCTCTGTTACATTTAGGAAACCAGAAGCTACTGCTCCAAACAAAAGTCACTGAGCTATTTCAAGAGAGCTGTGGTGTGTGTGAGTCAAATATAAAAACCACAAAACAGAGATAGTGCAATTATTCAAACCCCAAGCATGAAATGTCATGATTTTATTTAAACTTGCCTTGGATATACTAAAACCCTTAACTCTGCTCTGATGAAATATGAGAATAAAAGTGAGTAAAAAAAAAAAAAAATAATCCCCACAGCATTTTACAAAGCAGTCAGATCTGGGACCATAAAGGTTAAAACACGGCAATCACGGTGAAATGGGTCTGCAATCATTTTTCAGGGCTATTGACAGAGAAAGCACAGAAAATTAGGCTTTACCCTTTAGAATGATAACCAAATGACAGACACCTAAAGGACTTCGGTGCTTTAAAGTTAACTGTTGAAGTGAAATGATTTGTTGATGGTAGGACAATGTGGAAGGTAATACCAGAATAAATACTGTGACAACATGAACAGATCAGAGTAACTCTGGTCCTCATTTTCTTCAGTCCAAACATTCAGACTGAAAACCCAAAAGGCAAATTCTAACTGCTGATATACTGAAAATGCAACTTGCTAAACAGATAAATCAGAATCACTCCTCCAGGCAAGCCTCCTTCCTTCTGCAGACAGGACAGTGAGCCACTTGTCAGATCAGACAGGTCAGTCCAAAAGTGGATAGAGATACCCTGGGAGGAGTTTTACTGTTCCTGGCTGGATGTGTGAGGCCAGGTGGACATAGCCGAGGCCAAAGCAGGAGTCACAGCCTTAACCATGTTTCTGTCTCAGTCTGCTAACCTTCTCTACCTCTTGCCAATGTACTCTACCTTTCCTCAGTGCTATTCCCTTTACCTTCTCTCACTCCTACTATAACAGCATCTTTTCTAATTTCCTCCATAATTTTCATTGCCATAACCTTCAATCCCACTCGTGCGCAGGACTTACGTGTTCCTCACTCCTCCTGGAGCATGAGCTGACCTTCACAAGGTTTTTCATACTCAAATGTTGTTTCTTCACTGTGGAGCCCGAGCTGCAGTTAGGGCCAAGGTCACCCTCTGGCACACTGAGTAATGTTCCTGATTTCAGTTGAGGAGGGCTACTTTGGAAAGTTGCTTCCTCCAAATCAAAGACCTGTGCAACCATCACTTCATGCAACATCTTGAACTATCAGGTCTCTCACTTGCAATACTTTCAGTTCTCCTGAAGAAACTATAGGGTTAAAGAAACAATAGCCCTAACTTACTAAGGAACTGCAGTGCAGAACAAGCAACCCGAGGAAGTCCAGATCCAGTTACCCTAAGACAGCACCCAAGCTTGGGAAATTAATTTCAGCCTTTACGGCCAAAAGAGCAGAGGGGTCTTCACTGCTGTCATGAGCTGCACAGCTCAGACATGGGTTACCTCCTAGGAATATTTCAGTACCTTATTTTTGCTGATTGTAAACTAATTGCAAACCAATAACCTATTTTATACAGGCATCTACAAACTTATTGCACTCATGTTTGCAAATGCTCCAAGACTTTTCTGGAAATGGCCTAAGGAAAAACAAAGTACATGTATTTTTAGCAAGTTTGACTGGCACACCTAACTGCCATTTCTGTGCCTGATTAGTGGCAATAGGCAGTTTTCCACTTATTTCCACAGAGCTGCTAGAGAAGAGCTGCAGGCAGATGTAATCTGGAGAAAGACTGCAGAACTCTGCTTGCTGTCAATTTCACACTAGCATTTTGCTCTTCTCTCCCCATTTATTATTAATCTGTATTTATATCTAACTCCAGTTCTTAGTTAGCTTTTGCCAGAGGCTTAGTCATTAGAGGTGACTGAGAAAGGAGCAATACGAAGAAACCCACAAACCAGGCTCTTATCACTCCATATAATTCTGGAGAGGTGAGACCATGCAAATCTTGGGGTACTTGGGAAGACAACAGGTTGCACAGTAGATAAGACCAGGTCAAAGAACTAAATATTAAGTATCCCTGGCAAAAAATCTTTTCTTCTAGTCATGCTCAGTTCCTCCTTTTTACAGGACTTTAAGTCTCTTCATGTTCACAGGATTGTGGGAGTTGGCAGGGACCTCAAGAGATCATCAAGTCCAACACCCCCCTGCCAAAACAGAATGGCCTATAGCACTTTGCAAAGGGTTGCATCCAGGCAGGATTTGAGTATCTGCAGAGAAGACTACTGCACAGCCTCTCTGGGCATTTATTTCTAATTCAAACTTGTGTTCCAGCTTGTGCCTCTTGCTCCTTGTCCTGTCACTGGGCACCAATGAGAACAGTCTGGCATTACCCTCCCTACAGCCACCCTGGAAATACTTACAGTCGTGGATCAGGTCTCCTCTCACTCATCTCCAGGCTAAATGGTCCCATTTTCTATCCATTCTAATTGAGGAGATGTTCTTACTTCATGTTCTCTGAATCCAGTAAGCCTTCAGCCTCAGTGAGGCTACGTTGCGTTTGTTCCACATACACTTTGTCTAAACCGCTTACCTGTTCCATTCGCTTCCAATGCCGTGCCTTTCAGTTTAAGAACAAGAACACAGTGAATTATGAAGAGAAACAGGAGTACTCCATTCGCTTTGTCCTCTCCAAAATAAACCATTTTAATTTAAGCAGAAATAGTATAACTTGTTTGCTACTCAATATTTTCTTTTTAAGGCTTCAAATCTTTTTTCATCTCTTATTTCTTTTATTCATTTTGCACAGTGCTGAACAGTGTGTTCCAGATGAGACCACACCATTGATTTAATGAAGGCATTCTGTGATTTTCCAGACCATTCCTTACCCATCCTTACATTTTGCTCACTTGTTTTGTTCACTTTACTGTAAATGAGAAGCCCACTTGGTTGCCATCTTTCCTTTAGAGGTAAGATGAATGCAATTCATTGCAAAGACTGTCCTTAAATTTTCCAAAATCAAGACAAAAATGTCACATTTATGTGCTGCGTACGGTAAAGTTGGACACAGCAGTGTGTGAGGCATTCTATTTATTGCACGTATTCCCCAAATGTTCCCATGTATCCAGATGAGCTGCAACCCTACAAAACACCCTAGACTTCAGATTAGGATTCTGGAAATTCTTCCCAAAGTCTTTTCCAGCAAAAGTAGCTTTATCAGCTTACTCATTTGTAATACAATTTTACTCTGCTTGGTATTTGTGTCTGTAAGCATCCATTTGGAATAGGAATGTCCTTAGGAACTTGGAGAAGTCATCTTGCACTTCTTCAGTGCTCAGTCATAATGAAGGCTCTTCAGTGTTCCTCCTCCAAACCTTTTCCTTTCAGAGAAGCCAGGAACCTAGAGACAGAAAAGACAAGGCATCATGTCAAAGTGAACAACAGCTCCCTCCAGCCCGCATTTGAGAGCCCACTACTAAGCTAATTGTAAAAACATCTTCCTTCTCCAGGTGGTCTCTAGAATCAGGACTAAAATGCTTTGTCTCACTGCTAGAGGAGCATTATTAATACAAGATACAAAACCCGAGTATGGCACATCACCTATATGGACCTCCTTGAGGCTCTTTGGCCAAGGACACAATAAAAGCCTCAATTTCTTGGGCAAATGCTAATTAACTGTTACAGATTTCCAAGTCCCTATTTCACCCTAGAATCAATGCATACAAGAACCTATCCTCCACTCATTTTAAGAGCTATGAAATTGTATCACCAAGTTGAGACTGTATGTCTTCTAACACAGGACAGCAGCACTTTACTGGTAGTTGAAAGTACAATTTTATCAATTGCTGAAAGGTTAAGGAAACCATCAGAACACAAATGGCTGCAACAAAGCAAAAGATTACAGCTCCCACTTTTGCAGCCAATTGGTAGACACTGCTTACATGGTGGCAATGAGCACTTACAAAGAAAAATCTGCTTGAAACCATCAGATGCTTCTGTGTCTTAATACTATTTTAAACAGATTTGCAATCCAATACACCTGCAAATTCCCCAACAGGAAGAGATGCTTACTGTGCAAGATGTCTGTCCTACTGGCATCATAAAACTATTTAATTACAGTCCAGAGTAACTTTGAGGTATCTCAGTACACACAAGAAGAGAGAGCAGACCCAGGAGACACACCCACCCAAAGCAATTCCATACCCTCAGAGGAAATACAGCACGTGGAAGGAAGCACTACAAATCACACCAGAAGAACACAGCCATGTATGGATGCTGTGGGATGAAAATGTAACTTGCAATACAAAGTAGACTGCTTAGGTTACACTCTTCATTGGGAACTGAGAAAGCTAAAGAGCTTACCAAAATAAAAGCCCACTAAACCCCCACAATTTAAATTTAGGTAGGGTTTTTGGGGACAAAACTCAAAACAGCTGTACAAGGTAGAAATTCAGGAATTGTTTTGTTTATCTCTGAAAAGCCACTGTCTCTAAGGGAAAAATCAGGCAGATTTTACACAAAGGTTCATCTCATGAAAAAACCTTTGGGAATCCAAACAACAGGAAAAATGCCATCATTAACTAAAAAGTGGCATCATGGATAAAATGTTATCTCCTTCACCATTTTTTCTATTGAAGTTGCTGACTAAGAGTAACTATTTATTTATCAGAGATGTGATCACAGTAATAGCTATAAACAGTTTGAACCTTATCATTCTTTTAATCCTGGAGAAGTCTGCAACAGAAATACCTCAAAAAATGAGTGATCAAAGAGACCTACTGTAGAAGATCCACAAACATATCTGTAAGATTTACATTAAGTAGGTAATTTCAAATAACATTAGGAGGTTTTATTGAAATCTTGAGCTCCAGCTCGGATTCTGTCTCTTTAAGTATGACTGTCCACTACTTAAGATTTGTTTCAAGCTTTTGAGCTGTTGTCAGTGAGCTAGATGAAAGTAGTCATCAGTAGGCTGTAATCTTTGGCTCACAGCCTTAAGGCACGTAAAGTTAATCTCTGTCTAGCCACTAAAGGTAATGAAATAAGACAAACAAAAATCTTACAACATGCATGAAAGACAACCATCACAAAAGCAGACTTCTCCATTAAGCTGTTATCCCCATGATTTGCGAGTACTTTTTTCTCCACACTCCCATAGCGGCTTTTCTGCACAGCTACATCTAACCATATGTTCTTTTTTATTTTGGTGGTGCCAGTGATACTGTGATTCTGTGATTTATGGAGATTTGCAAGCTAACCTGGCAGAAGTTATAAGTAGAACCTCACTAGTACCCACGTACTAGACTGTGCCTGGGAAGGCCAGGGGCACAAAACGTTGAAGGGGCCTGCCCAGAAGAGTTATTCTGCTAATTCTTCACCAACTGTACTGAAAGCAGTTCATCTGGCCATTTAGGAATGAACAACAAGCTGGTACCATACTGCCACTTTCACTGTGGTTTTCCACTGGTTCTATGAGAACTACCTGCACAAAGATGTAAAACACTAGTTTCCAGCTGTGCAAATAAGCAAAAAAAACCAGCCTTTTGACTGACCTTCAGGGCAGCACATCTGGCTTGGCTGCACCAAGCAGCCTGAAGCCTGTAGATCTCAAAGAGGTCATATTTGCCCATTTTACTTCACCCTTGCTTCTAGTATGTTAACACACTTAACTATCACACTCCTGATCATATTAGAGACAAATACTTCAGCTGACAAGTCAGCCACTTTTCTGCCTATCAAAAAGAGCTGTGCTCCCACATGTTTAAAAACTGAATTACCAGTGGAATTATCATTCAAATCACACAAAGCCAGTGTTTTAAAGAGAACTCTGTCAGCAGTTCATAGGACTCAGAGAGAAACAAAACAAAGGAGGAAAAATGACAAACCTGATTGCCATCTCTTAGGAAGTACCTCTTCTCTATGACCTGGGAAAAAAAAAGAGAATGACCTTAGCTGGTGCAGCACATGAAAAAGCTCAGATACCAATCAACACCTCCCACTTGAACAAAGAAGCAGCTGACCTGGACAAGGTTAGAACCCCTGTCGCTTGCTCCAGGCCTATCGTTTTAAGCACAATGCTCTGCTATGCACAGTTGCTACCTCCAGCCACTCTTAGTAAAGCAGTGTTATCCTGAACTTCTACATGCCCAGTTAGCTCCTGTTAGTAACGGAGATGATGGTTTGATTGTCTCTTTACTGCATCAGTCAACTATTCCCATCTGTCTTGCACAACTCTGCAGGTGAAGTGGTTCGGACCACTAGAAGCAGCTCACTCTGCAGGTGCACAACTTCAGTGGTTCTGAGTAACCCCTGAGCACAGATACAGCTTGAGAAGAGGTAGCCTGACTCCATCTCTAAGAATGATGCACCAACTATCTGTGCTCAAGGATACCTAGAGAGGCAGCAATGCCAATCAAAAGGGGATCTGTACCAATCACTCTGTGCACTCACCTAAAGAGATGTCAGGCCAAATTATCTCTAAAGCATGACCTGCTCCACTATGTGTTTGTCCAGGAGATGCCCAAACCAGAGCATTCATTCTGCTGTTTTCACAGAAGGCCTTGATATTTTCTAATTCCTGAAGTTCATCATAACCAGGATGGACAGAAGTAACTATAGTTTTTGTCTGCAAATCCTCTGGCCTGCCTAAGGGCTCCAAAAGCACATGCACAGTGTCTTTGTCTATTTGTGACTTCTTTTTCATTGCTCTATGCAAATGAAGAATAAAATCTTTAATCCACCTATTTTCTGGAGGTTTCCAAATGCAGATCAATCTTTGGCCTCTGCACACCTAGCTCGAACCAACTCAAAAAATAGAATGTGAAAGGAGCAGATAACTCTGCTCTGTGTTCAAATCAGAAAGCCTTCAATACACAGAACAAGAAAACAAAATTTATTTGACATACCTTATCAAAAAACCTGCTTAGTTTGACAGCATTGGATGAACCTGCAGCCAGATAACGAGGATTGGTGCAATCCTAGAACACACAAAAGACAGCAACAATGCAAGCACAAGGGAATCAGTGTAAAGAGGCCATACACATGGGAATCAACATGCCTTCTACCCTCTGCACTCACACAGCGTACGTGTGTTTTTATACATACACATGTACATACACTGTTCACAGGGGCATGGAACAGTAGGACAAGGGGTCATAGTTTTAAGCTGGAAAAAGGTAGATTTAGCCTGCACATTAGGAAAAAGTTCTTAAAAGCGAGGGTGGTAAATCACTGGAACACGCTGCATGGAGAGGTGGTTGAGGCCCCATCCCTGGACACACTCAAGGTCAGGCTTGATAGGGCTCTGAGCAATCTGTTCTAGTTAGAGATGTCCCTGCTTCAAGCATGGGGGTTGGACTTGATGACCTCTAGAGGTCCCTTTCCAACCCCTAAGGATCTGTGTATCTCTGTGTACCTTTGGAGGCCCCTTCCAACCCAATACAGACTATGACTATGTCTGTAGGAGGAATATAGGATACTTCCATTAATCAAATAACATATTTTAAATCAAGTTCCTCAATAAGTACATTGTTGATGTTAGCCACTCCTTAGCTCAAAGTTGTTACCTTAAAAGTGGAATGTCTTTAGAGGTCCCCTCCAACCCCATAAATTATATGATTCTATATTTACACTTCATATATATCTATATCTATCTATCTATTTTGACTCTGTCACTTAAACTTCACTCTCAAGCACAAATTCTAAGCTTTGGCGACTCTATCTAACACCCCCCACAGCAAAACAAAGAAGTCACTTAGATGTAGTGCTGGGAATATAGTTTAGGGGTGAACTTGTTGAGTAGGGTTGATGGTTGGACTCCATGAACCCAAGGGTCTTTTCCAACCTGTATGATTATATGAAGCGAGGGAGATGGACCAGTCAAAATGTGCACGACTCCAGCAGCACTGAGAAAATCTCCAAAACACCAATTTTGTCACAACATCTATCTTTACTAAAAATTGGACCAATTCCCATATGAAAGAAAAACAATACCAGTGATACTAACCAAATTTATCTCTTCAGCATTGAAATCCTCAGCCAAGAAAGCTGTTCTGGTTAAAACTTCATGCCTCTTAGTTTCTGGGATCTGATCCAGCTTAGTTCCTATCACCAACAGTGGAATCTGGTTGTCGGCAAACTGTTCACGGTCATAGTCACTGATGAGGGAAAAACACAATCCTCAATGAAGGGATGGGCATAGAGCCACCATATCCCTTTCAAATAGCAGTACTTTTTTTACTAGGGCTCATTATTTAACTAAGTGAGAATGTGCTGTATTTGTAAATTAATGAAAGGCTTTTGCATCCAAGTCACTGCACAAGAACTGAAAGGAAAGAGAAAATAAACCCCGTAAGATGGATTTCTCTGCATAGATGCGCTGCAGAAGAAATGGTAACGCAAGCAGGAAAGAAGGAGGAATTCCAGTCTTGTACCAAGCATATTCAGTCATAGATCAAGGGGCTGACATCTCTGAACATCTAATTCTTCTACATTCCAATAAAGGTAGCCTCCACAAGCTGAATTCCAACAAGCTTTGACTGAGATACAAATAATGATCAAAGATAGCCTTTAGAGAATTAATAATGTTGCCATTAAATGCTGTCACAAATCCAAGCTCCAGTCATTTTCCTCTGCTAAGATATTAATTTGTATTTTCACCTAAGCCAAGCTTCTAGAAAGTAATTTTACAACCAAAAGCAATGATTTGACCAAGCAATTGGTAGTGGCTGAGCATTTATTAACCTTTTGAAAATTAAGAGTACTGTGAAGAATCTGTATGCGGAAAAACTGGAGAAATCTGCAGTTTCTATTCTGCAAATCCTCTTTTCTTCCTTTCATGTTTCTACAGAAATAGCTGCACGCCAGCACAGGCAGATAAACAATTGATATTCTGCTCATAAAAAGCTACTCCTTGTTATTGCTTCCCTGCTCACATGTCATGTTTATCAATGATCTTAAAACCTCCTTGACTACACGTACAACAGGAGCATGGAGGCACAGGAGGAAATACTTGACAAGATATTGGAAAGCTAATTATGAACATGCTGTCTAAGCGGAGTTTTCTAAGCCCTTTTTTAGCAACACTCCTAAAATAATTCCCTCAACATCCAAACAAAAAATAAGTCAACTCCTTAGTCTTGATGCCAGGAGGGAAAGCCTTTCCAAACAGAGAAATGTCATCTCATGACACTTCCTGTACAAGAGCTGTTGAACGTCTCATTACAGACAGACAAGTCTTCAGGTATCAAGGACTGGACCCATTCTCACAGAGGCCTCTAGCAAATGAAGGATGCATTTTCCCCTTTCTTTCCTTAAAGCAAGGTCTCAACCATACAGTTTGGGGATCTACTGGCAGAATGGCCTGACTGGCACTGTAAAACAAAAAGAACAGCGATTTTCTTTGATATCGCTCATTTTTTGATTTCTTCCTGAAAAGTCTAGCCACAGCTAATTTCATGTGGACTTCAGGTAGCCTTCGGGACGAACAAAGATTTCTGTAACAGTTTGGAATTATTGTGTCTTAACGCTGCAATTATGTTTTTCACTCACCCATTTGTCACCAGAACTCCTGTTGGAGCAACATCTCTGTTGAGTGCTTCCAAAGACCACCGATACAAATTCTGGGATGATTTCTTGTTGGTTAAGTCATGCACTAAAATGATCCCTAAAGTGAAAGAGAAGGCAACAAGATACTATTTAATGATACATTTTTTTTTTTATTTTCCCAAAATGACATTTGCAGGGTCCCAGCTATCTGAGAATGCAGAAAGGGATGTATAACTGGTTCAGTTACAGTGAAGGAATAAAGTGGAAAATATCAGAATGCAACAGTTTTTTTAAAGCTGCTTATCAGGAATTGGATAAAAGCTCATGAAGGAAGAAACAAACAGCCTCAGAGCTTAATCCATAACAAGCTGGCAAGCACTCCCTGATTTTGCTCTATCTAGACCTAATGACACCAAAACTCTCTCTACCGCAGAGAGAGTAAAACATTTCTGTTTTACTCAATTGGTAAACAATCTTCTGTCACACCATCTAGAGAAGTCTAAGGGCTGTTTTTTTGCTTAAATTACTTCAGAGAGAATCATAGAATCATCATGGCTGGAAAGGACCTCCAGGGTCATCAAGTCCAGCCTCTTCTCCTAGTGTCTAACCGCTAGACCATATCCCCAAGTGCCGTGTCCACTCGTTCCTTAAACACCTCCAGGGATGGCGACACCACCACCTCCCTGGGCAATCCATTCCAGCATCTAATCACCCTCTCAGTAAAGAATTTCCTTCTAACATCCAATCTAAACGTTCCCTGACGCAACTTGAGGCCATTTCCCCTCGTCCTATCATCACCAATTTGAGAGATGAGACCAACACCAGCTTTGCTATAACCTCCTTTTAGGNCTGCAGAGCCTCCCTACCCTCCAGCAGATCGGCACTTGTGCTCAATTTTGTGTCATCCGCAAATTTACTGAGGGTGCACTCGATCCCCTCATCCAGTTCATTGATAAAGATATTAAACAAGACTGGTCCCAAACCTGAGCCCTGAGGGACATCGCTTGTGACTGGCCACCAACTGGATTTCACACCATTCACCACCACCCTCTGGGCTTGGCCACCCAGCCAATGTCTAACCCAGCAGAGAGTCCTCCTGTCTATGCCATGAGCCACCAGCTTCTCCAGCAGAATGCTGTGGGAAATGGTGTCAAATGCCTTCCTGAAGTCCATAGAGGACTATGTCTTTCCTGCATTCTCAAGAACTAATGCTATATACTTTGGGAGGTAGCCAAAGGAGACACAAACTCTCACAGTCCACTAAATGTTTGGTAGAAAAATGAATTTAGAAGATTTCATGTATTTAAGATCAAGCCTCTAGCATTTTTCATTACCATGATCCTTCAAAATGTAAATTCTGAGATAGAAAAACAGCCAGCCAATCTTCCTAGCTCCACTATTAACAGACACCCACTTCTGATAACCACAGCTCCTAACTCAATTACCAACTCCTGCTAGCAAATTTCTTCTATTTATTCACACTTTCTGCAACTTGAGGAATGTTCCCACTTCCTCCAGACTTCAAACCATCATTAATTCAAGGACAAAATGCAATTATACCCCTTACCTTCATTAGGATTTGTTCCCAACACACTTTACAGCCTACGGGTGAGAAGACTTATTAATTTAATCTTTCACCTTAACTCCCAGAGTGCCACCCACCGTATATACTAGAAACAAACCATGTTTTTGCAAATGTTTTTCACTGCCCACATGACTGCACACTAATTCTCCTATGAGAGTTCCCAGTATATCACAACCACAGCTGTATTTCCAAGCACTTATCTGAGGAACAGCGTAGAAAGGAAACTCATCTGCATGTCCACCTGCAATGCAGAGAGAAACAGCCCAACACAACATGGTCTGAGGCAAAAGATTCAGAGGCAGTGCTGCATGACGGCTGAGAAGCACTTTGCAACTGCAGACACTCTTCCTCAGTTACATTTTTGATTGGTCAATTCCCTTATCTGCTTCCCAGAAAACACACAGAGGTAGTTGCACCAGCATAAAATGACCTTATCAACATCAAGAAAGAGCAGGCCAATGACTACTCAAGGAAATAGTCCTCCCTCATAAAGGTCAGCAAGCCACAGCCTCACTGCCTAGTCACTGTCCTTGGCCATCACAGTCCACATACTAGATGCTGCATCACCAAGGCAAAGATTTGCAGTCAAAACAATATCTAAACTTGCCAAAAACCAGGTCTCCCCGACAGCTTGCACGGATGCTGTAACAACCAAATATTAGCTGTCTTTGGATCTCAGGTTTTCAGACCACTGCAGGCCCAGAAAGCTAAAGCAGCCACATAGGAGGAATACATTAATCGTCTCTTCTTAAATCATGTCAAACAGAGGCAATTTGTGAGAGAAGTTCTAATGAAGAAATTAATCTATTGAAAGAAATCAGAGCAGAGTCTAACTACCAAAGTCAACAGTTTTCATAGGCAAGCTGCCTAACAATATCTTTTGGGTGGTGATGATAAATAACTCTATTGTAATAACATTGTAAACTACAATTCAGACATATGAGATCAAAATTTCATCTGCAAATGGGCTGTTCCAGATTATTTCCAAGTCTGACCCACACTCACAAGCACACCGTGTACTTGCTGTCAAAAAGAAACCAATTTTTCTTCATACACTACAAGGGTACAACTCAACTCCACTTGTTTTGAGAGCACAGCTCACAGCTATTTGACAGAGGTCCAGTTAGCCACATAAGCAATAGCTACGTACGCAGTTTTCCTCTCAGGAAAGGGGCAATAACTAATTAAAGGATCACAGAGCAAAAATGTCTGTTGTATAGCTTAAGACATTATTGAAAGGCCCTCCAGTGATGTGGAGCATGACAAGAGAATCAAACGAAGCATTCAAGACAGAGTTACACATCTATTCTCAGGACTGTCCTTGGTTGCCAAAACATAACATCTGAAATATTGCATTGTTAAGATTATAACCTGTTGTTCACCCTTATTTGTGGCACAGATGAACTACTAGGCCTTTAAGTCAGTATCTCAACAGAAGGTGTAAAACACTACTTTCTATATAGTGCAAGTTGATTCAATTCTTAAAAATAATTGGGCAAACTAAATGAGCAGAGGCACGAGAGTTATCAGTATACTGCAGTTTTATGGGAGAACAGTTCAGATTTGCCAGGGTAGGATATAACTATCAAAATTCATACAAATTCAAATAATTCATTCCCTGCTGCAGGTTTTGGACCTGAACAAAAATATAAAGCATATTTCTGCATGTCTATTAGGCTTGGAAAGGTGAAGGCAACCTTTCTGTTTGCATGTGTAGCTGGAAGGGAAACCACTGCATCTTCAAAGACTATCTGCAGCACCACTGCGCAGGAAATAAAACACTGATGAAGCTCATCTGCACAGGTTTGCCTAAAACAGCTTTCCAGTTCAAAAACAGATTCACAAAATCCTGTCTCCCAACAATATTAGGGTTTTTTTTCCCCCGTGTATAAGTATACCAACACCAGAAAAGAGGACAGTGCAGCCCTCAAACTTAAAGGAATCCTGTCTCAGAACCAAGGGATAGTTCTTCATTTGCTTATAACAGAAATTGTGATAAATCAGATTTACAGCAAGCAAACTCACCATTCAGTAAGTTATAAAATACTGCTCGTGTGCTTTTCACGCTAGTGGCACTGCCCACTGAACCTCCAACATCCCACAGCTCAATGTAGTACGTCTTCTCTTCTGGAGTCCCTTCTTTATAGTCATGGATCTGACAAAAAATTCACAGCACACATAACCATAGCACAGCTCAAAGGAGATAATCCACACAAACATTCAGATGAAAAGATTATCGTGCTTGGACAGAGGTTTGTAAATTCTCATTTTGACACGAGTTCAAAGCTCCCAAACAGAAAAGAGATGGAATAAGCTAAACAGTGGCCAGTGGATTCTGTGGCTTGTATAGAAAATGGGAAGCTGGGGAGTCACCAGAGACTATCCTTTGCACCTCACTTTCAATACTCTTAGAAATAGCAAGTTCCTAAAGAAGATGAAAAAGTAAGGTTATGACTATTTTCAGGAGTAAAAAGTGACATGATAGTACTGCAAGAACATTCACATAGGTAACTACACTGGATTGCAGCTGAGCACATCTTCCTCTCCAAATTCTCACTGATTCTCAGCTGAATTAACCGAGAATTTTTGCCCCTGGTGGTTTTGCTCCACAGGCAAACAAGACAGCCATGTCTCTTTCCCAAAATTCTGGAAACACATTATTAGCCTATAGCAAAGCATTTCACTAGAACGTGGCAAATAACAAAGGACAAAAACTTCTATCACTATCTCATGTGGTCTGTAGGATGGACCAAAAAAGTGCTATGAGAATATCCTAATGCTTCTGGACAGTTGGTCCTGTAATGGACAGGAGGAGAAGCAAACCCATGGTGATGATCAACGTCCTTAAACTGCATAAACAAATTGCTTTCCCCCAGCATGCTTGGCTGATGCTTCAGTGCACTGTTTCCCAGGGAGGCACAGTTTCAGTTTTGAGCGTTCTGCTTTAAACCACCTGCTCTTTGACTTGCAATGCATCTGTGGCCACTGCAGTAAGGACAGAAGCAGTGAGTGCCAAGTATCTCATTGAATTTTGACAACTCTGGAATATGAAGACTTGCTCAAAGTGCTTGACTCACATTTAGTACAACTTACTTGAACAGATTGAGCCCTCAGTAAAACAACACACTGAAACATGTCTTTCTGGTATGGTGAGCAATCATACAATTATTTAGGCTGGAAAAGACCTTCAAGATCATCAAACCCACTGCTAAACAATATACTTAAGCTCCATATCCACACAACTTTTAAACACCTCCAGGGATGGTGGAATAGGCAGCCTGTTCCAGTGCCTAACTACTCTTTCAGTGAAAAACATTCTTCCTAATGTCCAGTCTAAACCTCCCCTGGTGCAGCCTGTGCCCATTCCCTCTCATTCCATCACTAATTGCCTGTGAGAAGGAATCCATCTCTCTACAAGCTGTTGTAGAGGTCAGTAAGGTCTAACCTAAGCCTGACAATGTTTCCACAACACTGTGCTACATAAGGAAACATGAAGCAGTACGCTCTAACTTACTTAAATTACTTAACTCATGCTGAAATTTAACGAGTGCACCAGGACTGGACACACCCCACGAGAGAGAAACGTCACCTAATGCTAAAAGGAGAGAAATGTCGAGGCCCGGGCTGGGCACTTCACCTACTCGAACATCCACCGAGCAGCCCACTGTCCAGGACGGGTTTCCCAGCACCTGGTTATGGCACAGCAGGTGAACGAGTGAGGATTTCCCGACACCTGCGAGAGGACAAGAAGACCATTTCTGAGGGACCAGGCAGGGGTAGGCGGCAAGGCCGAGAGCTCGTGGGCACCACTAGGGAACCAAGGACAGGCAGTCCCAGCAGGCAGCGGCCACCGAGCAGTGCTCAGAGGTGGGGGAGAAAAAGTGGGAAGGAGGCGACGAGACGGGAGCGGAAACTACGGGGAGAACGTGTGTACGTGTGTGGCGGGGGTCCCGCCCCATTACACGATGGTTGGGGCGGGGGGGGAAGAAACAGGAGGAGGAGCACTCACCGGAGTCGCCCAACACCAACACCTTGACCCTGTCCAGAGCAGCCATTTTACCTCTCCCAGGAACAAAGCCCGCCCATCCCGGGCGCCGCCATTGGCAGCACGCGCGCTCCCACCGTCTCATGATTGGCCGTCTAGCCCGAGCGGCAGGCGGCTTTTTCTCTCTGATTGGTTTAACTGGGCGGCGGTGGCGGGAGCGCTACGTGGGGGCGGTGTGGGAGCGCCTGTGAGGATGGCGATTTGCTCTCGTTCCAGTCTCTCAGCCTTACAAGCCGCGCGCGTTGCTAGGCGCGCGCCAGACGGCTGGGGTTGGGGGCGTCATGTTGCGCGTGCGTGGTGCCTCGGCGGTGTCCGGTGACGCCACAAAAGCGCGCGGGGCCCTGCAGCGGGTTCGCGGAGCAGCCGGTAAAGAGCCGCGCGGAGCGGAGAGAGCGGGGAGCGGCGGTCGGTCCGCAGGTCAGTCCGGGCCCCACTTAGGTCTCTCCGCTCTGGTTCTCTTTCCGGAGCCGCAAGGTAGTGCCCGCGGCCCGGCTCGCCGCGGTATGTTGGGGGCTGTTGAGGGCCCCTGCGTTGTTTCATGGCATCAGACCACCCTCTGCCTCGTGTGGTGCTTGGGGGGTTTCTTAGGAGATGCTGATGAGCCCTTTTAATCTCTCGTGTTACAGCAGCCTGCACATAAAGTCACAGAATAGATTTAAGTTAGAAGGTACCTTAGAGATCATCTCGTTCGAACTCCCCTGCTGTGGGCAGAGGACACGTCTCACCAGACCACGTTGCCACTGGCTATCCACAGACTCCCTGGGCAACTTGTTCCGGGGCCTCAGCACCTTCATAGTGAGGCATTTTTTCTCAAAACCTAAATTTCTTTCTTACATCTAAGATTTAATTGATTCCCTTACCCCATTCCCCTTTGATAGGGAGTAGGGAACTGTGCAGAGGGCATGAGAGTCTCTCTGCTTCACGCGGTATTAAAGTTTAGCCTGCTGCTGCAGCCTAGGAAGGCGAATCTGAAAAGCAGGACTGAATCTGAGAAGTAATTGGCCCTGTAGCAAACATACCACTTTTCTTCCCTTCCTAACCCTACCTCTCTGTGATTTTTTCTGCCAGGTTTGGCCATTGGTTGAGCTCCTGCAGTGAAACCATTTGAGGTGTCCAGATGAAGAGAATATTTTGTTTTATTTTGGCTTCACGAGTTGCTTGTTCCCCATGGTGCAGATGAATGTCATGTCATTGCCCTGTTAAATGAGTCCAACTTGTCAAGCCTGTATCATTACAGATGACTCAGAGTGAATAAGGAAGATTAGTGTCCTGAAAAGGGTGTTCAGCAGTGCACGGTTAAGGTGCACTTTTGCTAAATACGGGTGGTTTAGTTTTTTTCAGCCATGAGAGGTGGTTTATTCTCGCGCCTTTCAGTGGCATCATTTCACATCTGTTGGTTCGGTTGCTTATTGGACTTTTCTGCCAGCTGTTTTGTCTGATTAAACTGTTTAAAAGCTTGGTAAAATGGAGGATGACTAGGAAGGAAGGCAATTTTCTGACCTTTAGTGATGTAAATTGGAACACAGGCAAGTCTTTGAAGTGCCAGTGCTGGCATGGAACAGGGAGAGCAGAGCCATGTGCTTGGGAGAGGAGCAGTGGGAGGGATGATGGAAATTTCATTCCCAGCTTTCACTTCCTTTAAGATGCTATTTATGAATCCGTTTCACTTAAAACCTTTTTAAAAGCATGCTTTTAAAGAAGTTTTAGGTGTTTCTTCAAAACTACGTGAGTTAAGACTAACTGCTATCTTGTTACTTAGTTTCTTGTTTCTTTATTGCTTTCTTCTACAGTGTACACAGTTCTTTGATAAACCCTGACAAACGAAAACTTTTCTGAACCTAATATTTCTGTAAATCTTTCTTGTGTTTCTTTATGGAATTGCTGAAAGTCCGATGGTATGAGTCATGTAATCTATTGTGATGAGAAGTATACTGTTCAGGGTCTCATTGAATCCAGAATATGAAAAACAGTTACTGTTTCTGTCAGAAACTGAACAAAGAATGCTGGGGTTAAGCCCACTGCACTTGAGCGAAATCATGACGTGATAATTGTGAGAAACAGTCTTGCTTTTCCCTCTAAGAAGAAATAAATCCAAACCCTTGCAGCCTTATTATATGAGAGCCAGTGCTGAAGAGTCTCCAAAATAACAGGTGTGTTTCTGTTGGTATATCATAAAATTTTAGGAGTTTCTGATATCCATGGTTTAAAAAGCTTTAGCAGCTTTAGATTACAATTGAGTCGATGTCACATCTTTGCCGTCTCTTGAGGGAAGCTCTTCAACATCCTTTGCCAGGGAGCTGCTTTGTAGTCTGCTAGCCTAAATGATTCAGTTCTTGTACTTTGTCCTGCTTGCCCCCTCCTCCAAAATACCCTATGACTGTCAACAGTTTGTTTATGCTAATGTATATTGGAAGCACTTCTGACTACTGCATCCGTTCCTCCAACAGGCACGTAGCTAGTCCTTTAGTTTATTGACATCTTGGTGGTGTTGAGGTATAGATGATGAATGTGATTGACAATTACATCCTGAGCCTGCATCAGTCAGTTTCTGCCTTACATGGCAAGGCCTTGTGGCCTTATTAGCTGTGGCTTCACATATTTTACTTGTGAAATTGGGTGAAAATGTTCTTATTTCAGCCAGACTCTTCAGCCTTTCTGTACATGGCTGCAACACAACTTTTCGTCTTAGGAAAAGCCTTTGATACCTGGTTTCAGTTTATCAAATGGCAACAGTGCAGTAGGATTTGAGTAAATACAGTGTTATTTTTTTCCTTTAATACTTCAAGGCAAGTCTTGCAATGAAAATACATTATTTCAGGAGGAAGGCTGGGCAGAAGTGTTTCTGAACTCTCCAGGGAACAGGATTGACTAAGCTGTTGGTTAAATGCCAGAAAACTTCAGGTTTGCAGATAATGTGGGATGAAAAGAGTTCTGGATGGTAGGAACATATTGAACATACTATCCAGTCTCTACAGAGAAAGGTGAAAAAAGGAGACTTGAAAATGAGAGATTCTGTGCCATTTTGCAATTTCTCTAAAGGACAAGCAATGACAAAGTTTTACATTGTCATGCCTTCACCTCCTGGAATCTAGAAGATTCAGAATTGCTTCTCAGCTTAACTTCCTCATTTAATGGAAGACAGACGTGTAAATTTTATTAGAATGTGAGATTGTAAAACTAGAATCTGGTGTTTGCAAGGGACTGCTAGAGTGGGATATGGCTATTGAAAGCCTCTTTACACTTTGCCATGTATAATTTTCCAAATAATTGTCTTCTTCTCTGTAAAAATATGTTGTATGGCAGGAGACTATGGAAACGTTTTTGAAACAAATTAGAAAAACATGATCTCAAAGATTAGTGAAAAAGCACTAATGATTTAAATTCCATCTGGGGGAAGAATGGGAAGCACCTTTCCAAGTTTGAGCAGTATGTTTGATAGACCCAGATTCCCAGCCAACCCTGCATCCTAAAGTTTTCCTCCAAGACAGATTTAGGGTGTTGCAAAGGGTTTGTGTACCCAAACGAATCTAAAGAGTAGTCCACTTCTTTTGCAGTATCCCACTTTAAAAGTATTTACGGTGAGAATGTTGGGTTTTTTTGAGGTAAAGTTACTAGTGGGACCAAGAAGAGCCTCAAGGTTGTAAGTTAAACCGAAGTGATGCTAATTTGCAATATTGGATAAAAATTCTGGTTAATTTCCTTACTAACTCATGCTTTTCATAATTTGCAGTTCTAGTCTCATCTAGATACTAGATGTCTCTAGTCTCACTGTGCCTTCTAGGTATCACCTTTTATAGCACGTGTCATCTTTTGTCTCAGCTTCAGTCAGGGAAAGCAGTAAGAACAGGTCCAACACCCTTAGCACAATTCCTTTTAGAATTAACAAAAGAATTATTGAAAACTTGGTATATATTTTAGTGGAAGAATTCAGTCTGATCCTGCATCAGGAAAGTCCTGACCACTGGAGATATTTTTCAGTTGAATTTCTGGCTTCCAAGTGGTCCTTGATGCCGCTATGCTATGGGTTTTTTGTGACGAGCTGCTTTTCTTTCAGTTTCCTTGCTGACATTTCTGCTTGTGCTCAAGACCTATGCGTCGTTAGTTATATTCATCCTGAGGTATGATCTCTCTGTTTTGCAGACTGTACTCTTGAGTTTTCTTAACCCAACAAAACTGGGTGTGTAGTGTAACTTAGGGTCTTTCTTCCCAGTGTTGTATTTTATAGACAAGTCAATATTTATTCTTAGCTTTAGAGAAAACCACCCCTTGCAATTGTCATGTTAGAGTTGCTGTCCTACATTGATAACATAGGCCAGCAACCCTAAGTACTGTTCCTGTACTTAGGAGTGAACAGTATTCATCTAATTACCCGGTGCAGTTCCCAACAGCTGTCTCTTGACAAAGCTCACAGTAAAATTCGCGTGTTTCTCAATGGAATTTTTGTTCAGTGGACTTTGTTGTTGATGCAGTAGTTTCTTATTGCAGAGTGGGTTATCTTTGCCATTGCTTTTCTCTTACATTTTCCCTGACAGTGTCCCTTGATGTTCATAAATTATTAAGGCCAGTACAGACATGGTTATGAAACAAATGCACATCCAGTAGAACCGTATTAGAATCATAGAATCATCAGGGAGATGTTATTTCTTTGTAATTAATTCAGGTTTGACTTAGTGTTTTGATGGAAGGTGAAATCTCTGCTCAAGGAGGCTGCTCTCAGCTGTCTGTAGAAGATCTCATCAACTTCCTCATTCTGATCTGGTGGCCTGTAATAGACACCCACAACAGTGTCACCCATGCCAGCCTGCCCCTTAATCGGCACACACAAACTCTCAACTCTGTCTTCGTCTGCCCCGGACAGAACTCAATACATTCCATTTGCTGTCTCATGTAGAGAGCAACTCCTCCACCCTGCCTTGCTAACCTGTCCCTTATAAAAAGGACACAGCCGTCCATGACCACACTCCAGTCATGCGAGCTGTCCCACCAGGTCTCAGTAATTGCAACCAGATCATAATCACCTGACTGGACAGATTTCTGACTCCTCCTGCTTATTCCCCATGCTGCGTGCATTGGTGTACAGTCATTTCAGGGAGCAAGGTGAGCGCTCCAACTTCACCCTAGGACAGCAAGAGGCCACTTGGTTTTCATTAAGACCAGAACTCTGTCCTGCTGGTGCTCACCCATCAACTACCCCACCCCACCTCAAATCTAAAGTTCTCTGAATGAGCCCTGCCAACTCCTGCCCCAGAACCCTTTTTCCCCTCTGAGATTTACCCCCACCCATGTTTATCTGCAAGGTCTGGTGCCTGGGAAAAACAGTTACTATTAAAGAACCCAAAGCTTTGCCTGTAACACCAGTCTCGTAGCCAGGCATTAATGGACTGAGTCCTTCTATTCCAGACTATGTCCTCACCCCAAAATGGAAGTAATGAACAAAATACAATTTGTGCCCCAGAGTCTTTCACCAAACATCCTAATGCCTTAAGGTCTTTCTTCATTCCCCTCAGCCTATGGAATACAGGTTCCTCCCCACTTGTCTGGATGATCAGCAGTGGGTTATAGTCAGCTGGTCTCACCAGGTTAGGGAGCAACCTAGTGATGTCCCTGATTTGTGCTCCAGGTAAACTGCAGACTTCCCTATGATGAGGGTCAGCTCTGCATATTGGGCCCTCTGTCCCTTTCAGGAGCGAGTCTCCAATAACTAGGACCCTTCTCTTCTTCATGGAGGTTGTCATAGTACTGAAAGACTTCCTGGATTTATGTGACCTTGCAGACCTCTGGTATGGGTTTTCTATCCTCTATATCCTTATTAGACTGGCTGTCTTCCAATAGGGGCTTATATTTATTACACAGTGGCAACTGGGGAGGTGAGGCAGGCAAGGGTGGTACTTGCCTTCTGCCATGACCTTGCACGTGGCTCCACTCACCCCATTTACTTGGGCTTCTGTCCTCTACCTGAGAACTACAGGATGCGGGCGCCCCCTGAATCTGGCTCTTGGCTGTTGTCCAGACTGCTAAGCCTGGCTCCACCAGTCTACCTCTATTTCAGCCTTTCTAGTTCAGCTTGCACCTTTTCAACCTCATCTTGCAACTGTGCTGCCTGGTCAAGCAGATAGTCTACCTGTTTGCACCGTACGCAGCCAGGAAAACGCAGGAGAGCACTACGTTCCTGGTAGCCTGTCACCTGCACATGCTCATCTTGTTGAGGGACCTCTGTTTGTGGTCCCACATCCATGTCCAGTTGTGACCGAAGCCTGGTCCTCCTCTGCTGCCGTGTTACCTTTTTTCCCCCCCCCGGCGGCTGAAGGAGCTAAAGTGGCCAAAGCAGCTGCGCTGTTGTAGCTCTGCGCTGTCTGGGCTCAACTTCTGGTTTTTCTGCCTTGTAAGGCTCCTGGCTGAGTGTGGACTGCATAGCAACCCAGCTAATCTTGAAAGATGTTTAGACCCTCTGTGGCTGCTCCTTTTCTCCCTTGAGATTTCCCATTCAGGCAATCCCCAGATCACCCAAAAACCTTGATAAATAGCGTCTGGGGACCGGCGCTGTTGGACGTCGGCATGGTCAGTAGGCCAGGTAGAGTCTTCAAACCTCTTCAATGCTACAGACTGGGGGCAGAGGGGCTGGAGAGCTGCCTAGCTGAAAAGGACCTGGGGGTGTTGGGTGACAGCAGGGTGCCCAGGTGACCAAGAAGGAACAGGGTATCCAGCAGGAGCATGATGGTAGGTTGCGTCAGGGAGGTTTAGTCTGGATGTTAGGAAGAATTTCTTCTCTGAAAGGGTCATTGGGTACAGGAACAGGCTGCCCAGGGCAGTGGTAAAGTCTCCATCCCTGGAGGGATTCAAAGGAATGAAAGCCTTTAAAGGATGTGTGATGCTGATGCTTAGGGACACGATTTAGCAGTGACTTGGCAGTGCTGGGCTAAAGGTTTAACTTGATATCCTTGTAAGTCTTTTCCAACCAGAGAGATTCAGTGATCTGCAGCTGTTTTCTGAATTAGATCCTTGCAGGGAAAGTACAACACCTCTCAGATGAGGTATCCAGAGTGAGATATGCCTATTTAATTTTTTTGTCCTTTTTTTGTTACAGCTGATATGCTGAAGGTTACTGTGCCCTTACAAGCTGCATTGCCGAGTTTTTCTGCAAGGAATTTTTATGGACAGTGAATTGATGAGAAGTTTTTATTTGTTTTTGAGATCAGCACTTAAACACCCTTGACTTCAGAAGTTTGACTTTTTAAATCTCTTTTCTGGTGTCAGGCTTTATTTAAAATTGATCTTTACATTCATGATCATTACGTTTGGTTTGAATAAGAGCTAATCAATTTGAATAAATAAAAAGGCTTCAGGTCAGCTTCTCCATTGACATTGATTTATAGTGTAATGCTGACAGATTCAGTCAGAAGCAAGATTTATCTTAAGTGCCTGAAAGACTGTACAAATACTAACAGAAAGAAATTGATTTTTCAGGGACTGTGTACTGTGATAGTGTTCCAATGAGGTCTGACTTAGAGATTCAAAAACTATTTGATTTGGCTAACTCATGATGGGTCATCCTATTTTGCTGACTCTATAAAACTGTCTTTTGTGTGAAAATAAATAATTATGTGTCTGGCATGCAAAAGAAAGCTAAATGATTCTAGAAGGACTTGTTTTATAATTCATGCCTTGAAAAATTGCAGGGAAAGTCCTTGAAAGGAAGCTGCAGCTGGACATCCAGGCAGAGTTTTCTGTAAGTTGTTGTCAGTGTGCACAACAGCAGTCAACACATGTTTTTCAACTCACTTAAGTTTGAACACTGTGAAAACACCATCTGGCCTTAAGCTAGAGGATGAAAGTGCTCAGACAAGGAAGCTTTAAAAAAAAAAAAGAATGAAAATGGGTTTTTTCTTACCCAAAAGGCAGAAAAGACAAGACAATCCGTTTACTGTTAAGCTACAGAATCCACAGCCCAATTGCTCCACGGTTGCACTGTCCATAATTTTTGAGGGCAACATACTCCTTGATTGCAGAAGAGGATAAGGATTGGAGAGAGGTAAACCTTCATTGGTGAAGTTGCAGGAAGTTTTTTGAGAGGGCAGTGTTCCTCATTTTGGAAAAAAACCTAAACCCAAGCAGACTACTGTGCTAAATGATTTTTGAGTAGTCTTAGCTGACGGAAGTGAGTCATGAACTGCCTGGTTGCACATAGAGCTCGATGATTTCAAAGGATGTCTTAGTGTGGGTGAAGTATATCAAAGTTGTGTAAGGGTGTTTGTCACACAGGTTGTTAAAGGTTTTGTAATG
Source organism: Rhinopomastus cyanomelas (assembly GCA_013400115.1). NCBI lineage: Eukaryota > Metazoa > Chordata > Aves > Bucerotiformes > Rhinopomastidae > Rhinopomastus > Rhinopomastus cyanomelas. Next base: position 37,960 of record VXBP01002273.1, on the reverse strand, counting down.
GCAATGAAGTAAAAGAATACCCATCTGGATTCTTTCTTCTGCTGTCACTCTTGTCTTTCCTTTATTTGGTGCTTAAATGCTGAGGAGGTGTGTTTAGTGTGTGAAACATCTAATGCAAGTGAAAATAGAGATTGGCAAAGTTTTACTATTTGTGTATTGGTTCATGCGCACAACGTTTTTAGCAGCGTTTTGAGCAAACGGAATTTAAGGAATGGGATTTTCTTCAGCTGAAGGATCTTTTTGTGTAAGAAATAGTTATTCATATCCTAAGCCAGCATAGAAGTCTCATACTGAAAAAGACTGTTCAAAGTTTTATTTGAACTGGAAGTATTAGTACGCCAAATATTTCCAAAGTATTTATAATACCTCTTGCTTGTCTTGAACTTTTATACTTGGAAACCCAATTACATTAGGAGTGGATGGGATTTGTTTTATTGCCTATGGATGCATAGATGTGAGGGAAAGAAAATGCACAGGTGCTCTGTGCTAGATGAATTTGCTTCCTATTGTTTTCTCCACAGGCAGCATGGTAAGTCATGATAGAATTTCGAAAGGTACCTCATGGAATTTTCATTTTTAACCACACAATCTCTTCATGTTCACAAAGTCTTGATTTTTCTTTCATTTCTTGTGCTATGTCATCTATGGGCTTCTAAGGCCTGTATGAGAAAATTTAAGTTGGAAGGACCTGTTTGCTCATCTAAGATTAAGACTGAAAGAGTCTGTGATGTAGGAGTTGGTAGTGGTAACAGTTTTCATGCTGCAGACAGTTCACCAAGACTATTTATCAGAAAGTAACGAAAAAGTCTGTCTGTTCTCACTGTGAATCTGGGAGCTTTTGCTTGAACACCTACAGGTCTGTACTAGCAAGCTGTCCTCATGTAATATCTCTGCTCAGTGATGTCTGAGGAGTAGAGGCAAGCAAGACTAATTATGTCATCAAGTGACACCAGCTCTGGGTGTAAGACTTCTCCACTCTTTCAGGCTGTCTTAGGACCTTTCCTGCTGTAGCCTTTTTCTGTTTCTTCCAAGCTACAAGTCTCGCTAACTGTAACGCTCTTTACTGGAGCTCAGCTTCAGGGTGGCTTTCTTACTCCAGCTCTGTTGGCAGTGATTGAGTAGAAATGAAATGCCGCATGTTGTGATACCAATTCCTTGTGCGCTTTAAGTTTTCCATAATTTTGTTGTGAATGGGAGGTACTGTTTCCCGAATCTACACTGGCAGTATTAACACCTGCAGGAGACAATAGAGGGCTTGGGAAAGAGAAATATTTTTTGTAGTTCTAAGATGAATGAAAACTTCTGAAGTCAGAAGACTAGGTAAGAATCCATCTGCCTTTTTTTTTTTATTTCAGTATACATGAAGCTTGAGATCTGAACCTGCTATGACTGACAAAGAGGTCCCAGCAGCTCTCAAACGCCTTGCCAAATATGTGGTGCGTGGCTTTTATGGCATTGAACATGCATTGACTCTGGACATTCTCATCAGGAACACCTGTGTGAAGGAAGAAGACATGTTAGAGCTCCTTAAGTTTGATAGGAAGCAGTTGAGGGCTGTCCTAAACACCCTCAAAGCTGACAAGTTCATCAAATGCAGAATGAGGGTTGAGACAGCTCCAGATGGCAAAACCACTCGTCATAACTACTACTTCATTAACTACTGCCTTCTGGTTAATGTGGTGAAGTACAAGCTGGACCACATGAGGAGAAGGATTGAGACAGATGAAAGAGACTCCACCAATCGTGCCTCTTTTAAATGCCCCATTTGTTTCAGCACTTTCACAGATTTGGAGGCCAACCAGCTGTTTGACCCAAGGACAGGTAAGAACACTGACAACAGAATAATCTTGTTCTCACCTCCATTCTTCGACTAATTCTTGTGAGCCAGGTTGGACATAGGGGCCACTTTGTTTCTGTATGTGCTAAATATTTGAGTGAAATACTATTGTTTTGTAAACCTTTTGCTGTGACTGAAACAGTCAAGCTTTCTGCCCCACTGGTAGTTGTTTTGCTGATGGATGTGTGTATGTTAGTGGATGTATGTGAATGTCGGTACAGACAAACAGCAGTGTTAGTTGCTTAAATATTTGTACAAATGCTTCAATGATAAAAACCACAGAAATGGAGGTCTTAACTGAACTGAAATTCAAGGGTGAATAAGGCAGCCTGTCCTTGTTGGAAGCTGGTGGCTTTCCAGTATAACCTGGTCTTGCCTGTAAATTGTGCTGCCAGTTTGCAGAGAGGGCATATTATAAATATATGCATACACACATTTGACTTTGATATGGGGAAAAAATTTGTAATTTAGAGATGGTCGTGCAAGGAGTGAGTTGTTACTGTTTAATTTTATTCTAGCCAGTTCATTATACCGCGCAACCTTGCTTCCCCTGTGTAAAATGGTCTCATGGAAGTTAACAGAAATTAATTACAGACTTTCTGTGGTTGGGAGTAAACAAGATCCTTTTTCAAGTGTGTGTCTCAGTGGAGGTGTGTACCTCTCATGCATATGAAATAAGAACCTTTTTTGGGTGTCATTGTCTACGAGGACAGTCCAGATCCTTTGTGGCTTCTGTGCCTCCATGCCAGGGAAGAAATAGAACAACTGCACCTCATGAGATCCTATTTTGCTAGTCTAACCTATGGGGAAGGTAGGGAGCTGAGTTTGGGTATTAGGCTTATATCTTCTGAAGTAGTTTCTTTACATTTTAATTTTTCCATTTGATTTCTTTGATTTTTTGTCCTGATCTTGTTTTCTCCTGAAAAAAAGGAAAAATCAGGGATATTTAGTAGTAGAGAAGCAGAAGCACCAAGTCAAATAATGATCGTTGCTGTAGTTCAGCACAGCTCTCCAAGTGGAAGTTGCTCCCTCAAGGATCACCAAAACCAGCAGTGCCAGTACAGATTTTTTTGTGCTCGACACTGAGCATAGGAACTATCTCTGCTTTCTGGTGGCTACAGCTGTGGGTGTCAGGCTGAGGGGTAATAGTTGGCTCCAGTGAGCAGAGAATAGAGAACCAGTGCAGAGAACATATAGGGTTGGTAGTGTGAGACGCTCATCCCAACACTTTGCAGGTGAATCCTCCCAGTCTGTATGGGTGGCGAGTTCCAGGAGTGAAGAACTGTCTGTTGAGGTGCAAGACAATAATGCTGGGATCTGACTTTGACAGCAAGGTGTGTGCTCCAGGAACTGATGAGCAGACAGTTCTTACCCTCAGCTGCTTTCACAGTACAAAAATCATTCACTGGCACAGAGCATTCTGCAGTTTGCTGGTGAAAGGAAAGGCTGTGTTCTGTTTTCTCAAAAATTCCCAGCAGTTGGTTTCTGTCAGTATTAATGTAAGTAACAAGATAGCTGGATTACCTTCACTTTCAATGAGAAATGCCTGTCTGGAAGGTGTGTGTATTCTGTTACTTACGTCACTCCTAAGTCAAGGGTAGCTTCATCTACATAGCGTATGACAATACTGTTGTATCTCAAGAGCTTTTACGTGGATGGTGCTCCTCAGTTACTGTTGAAATGTTTCCATTCCATATAAGTAAGTGGCAATTTTGATTCTGTTCTGTAGGGGTTTTTTTGGGGTGGGGTTGAGGATTTTTGGGGGTTATTTTTAGTGAGAATGTTTGTTTTGTATTGCAATGGATTGTATTGTCTGAATGAATTTCTTGCTGCTTTGGAGTTCTGTATTAGAAAAGAACTGAGATGCCTTTGGGCTTCTCACAACGGGACCTCATGAGGGCAGACAGAGGAACAAGGTTTATTAGACAGTCAATAGCCATCCTTTTTTATACATGAACCTCTCCCTCTCATGGAAACCTATGGCTGTACACCTGTTGAAGGATAGCTGAAAGCCACATGGAGGCTGTGAAGAACTTCCTGTGAGGGTGACAGAGCACTGTAATGGGATGCCCAGGGGGGTTGTGGAGTCTTTTTCACTGGAGATGTTTGAAACCAGCCTGGATGTGTTCATGTGTGACTTGGTTTGGGTGATCTTGCTGTGGCAGGGGGATTGGACTAGATGATCTTTCGAGGTCCCTTCTAATCCCTAATGACATTAAGATGACATTGAGAAGAGCCTGGCTCCATCCTCCTGACACGCACCCTTCAAATATTTATACACATTAATGAGGTCACTCCTCAGTCTCGTTTTCTTCAAGCTAAAGAGACCCAGCTCCCTCAGCCTCTCCTCGTAAGGGAGGTGCTCCACTTCTTTCATCATTCTCGTTGCCTTACGTTGGACTCCCTCCAGCAGTTCCACATCCCTTTTGAACTGACACAATATTCCAGATGTGGTCTCACCAGTGCAGGGTAGAGGGGGAGAAGAACCTCTCTTGATCTGCTAACCACCCCACTTCTGATCCACCCCAGAGTGCTGTTGGGGATGAAACTCAAGATGACAAAGAAGCCTAGAGTTACACTCTTCCTTCAATTCACAGAAGGACCTTTTGAAAAATGAAAACAGATCTGTTTTGGAGGAGTTACTCGTTATATGTTTGATTGCCTGGTAGCTCTAAGCATGGTGTGCCCTGTTCATGAGTTATAGCCCCATCTGCTCAAAGCAAATAGCTCGAACAGATCTCCAGTTATCCCACTTTCTCTTCAGTGGCAGTTTTTACTGTTGCCTCCCAAGCAGCAGTTATCAGTACCTTTTGCTTTTAAAGGCAAGCAGCTTGAACACAGCCTGTGTTTTTATTTAGCAAAAGTTTGCTGTGGAGACCACTAGCCAAGCTAAAAAGAACTTTTTTGACTCAAGATGTTGCAGATTTGCTGTTCTTTGTTGATCTGGCAATGTCTTTGAGATGAGCATTTGTACAAGCTGGGTTGTTAGCGACTGAGCAGGCAGTTTTTTACCCACTGTAGTGAGTGCTGAGACCTACAGAAAGAATCAAGAGTGTATGAATGAAGAGTGTTACTTCTAGCTTTGTGTTTCAAATGGGATGACTGAGAAAGAAAAATAGGTTGTAGTCTCCTAGAAGATAGTATAAACACTTGAAATACGGGTCATTACCTCTCACTTGTGCCATCATCTGCTCTCTACCTGTGCTCTGATATTTCATCCCTATCTGTTCTGCCTGTGAGCAATTGCATGCAGCTAATGTTGTGGTGAAGCCTCTTGCAGGTGGAAAGCTGCAGCCATTACCTTAAATGAGATAAGGGCTCTTGAGGCAAAGATGTACAGGAAAGAGTTTAATTGAGTAGCAGTAAGAAAAACAAGATGATAAATGTGTACTGTGAGTATCAATGCTGAACTCTTGTCTATTCCCATACTTGGGATGACAGTGGACACTGACAGAGGAGCCACTGGTTTTTCAAGTGTTTCACCTACAGACAGGATGCTACTTGTACTTTTAAATGTAGAAACTAAAGAAATATGGGTTCTGTAGGCCAAATCCTGAAACAGCAGGGCAATCTGAACAAGTTGATACCATCTTTTAAAAACAAAGTCATTGTTGGAGGATTAAATACGCAGTTTTGCCTTGCGCTGCGTGTGCGGACAGGAGGAGCTGCATTGTATCTCACCCAGTAGAGGGAGCTGCCTTCTTTCCTGTGTGCGTGTGGGCTTGGCTTGGTTCATTCATTGACTGTCACGGACCTGGAAATTATATTCATGGATATGTGCTCTGTAGTGTGATTTAATTTGATCTGGTTGGGGAAGGTCTCTCTGCATCCTGTTCTCATACCCTAATCATATTTCTAAGTCTAGTGTAGTTTTGGAGTTGAGTGTAAAATTCAAGGTCGGTTTTGGGATGTTCTTAATTGCAGTTTTAATCATTGGAGTCTTTTGTTGTTACTGGAAATCGTAGCACCTAAATACTTGTCTGCCCTCCTACACTTTGCTCTTTGTTTGGTGAATAGTTTTGGGTTTAGTTATCCTACTGTTCGTGAAGATGCACTATGATAGTAACACAAGATGTATCTGCATCCATTCTTAATTTGTGTGCTGATAAGAAATTTAATTTGGGAAGACTAGATTGAAGGTGGCAGTATCGATTTAACAGAAGACAATACCTTTACTGTCAGCTTCTTGCACGTCATTTGCATACTTGGTAACCAAATTGCACACAATGTCTTCTGGGGCTGGTTTGCTGTACCTGTTGCACGGCACCTTGTACCACATTCAGGCAGCCTGCTGCTGAGTGTTTATATGGTTTGGGCCTTGTTATTGAGATTACAAATTTTCTTCGATTATTTTGTTTTGTTTCAGTCTTATGTTTTGTCTTCTAGAGCTACGGTCTTCTGAGAGCTCAGCTTCTCACTTCATCCCTAGTGAGCTACTCAGAACGCATTCGTCGTCTTGTGTTGAACTTCCACTTCTTCAGGAAGGTGCTACACTAGCTTCAAAGCTTCCTCATCTGATTCAAATTACTTTTGAGCCTGTCCTATCTATTTTCTTATTTTTTTCTTATGCTCTCTATTCTCCTCATTTCTTGCCTTGCCTCTTCTTGTGGCTCTCCTGTCCATTTATGTCACATACCTTTTTGTGTTCTGTATTGCAGCCATGAGAGAGAGAAAAAAAAATAAAGCTTTTTATTATATGTATTCATGCTATGTAGTCAATTGTCCTGTTTGACATTTATGCACTTGATTCTTTTTCATTAGTTTCAGTGGTTTTCAGAAGAGGCATTCTGGGTAGCTTTGTCTACTATGTACTGCCACCATGCATGTGCTGCTACTACAACAGTTTACAGCATTTTAGCAGCCAGAGTCAGAACTTAAACGTCTTTTTTGTAAATTTGCATACCAGAAACTTCCTTTATAAAAGGAACCATTCAGAGCAGCTCTGTTGTGAACTACTTGGACTTCCGTGAAGATTATATTGTTAGCTTTCCAAGTGTATGTACAACCATCAATATGATTTTTCTTGACTTAACAGACACATTTTGTTTGTGCTGCCATGGAGAGCTTTTGGCAAACCCCAGCAGAAGAAAACTGCCCGTGCTCTGCTTAGTTTCTCTGTTTCTATTCAAATTTCTGGCAATAGCTCCAAGAGTGTTCCTGTCAGCTTTACTCTGCTTGAGCTAGATAAGCCCTGGAGCCACAGGGAAGGGAAAACTGAGAAAAACATATCAGAATTAATGCAGGTTTTTCTAAAAGTAAGAATACTCTTTCAAATTACTTGAAAGGGATGTGCAGGTTACACGTGTAACTTCATCTCATTCCCCTGCGGGTTGTATGATAACCACCTAGTCTAACCACAGACCTCTGGACTTGTTGGAGAGACCAGTAGAGGTAGCTTTAGAGGCTGTGCTAAGCAGAATATCAGACCAGAGAATGATATGTCACTACAGTGACTGGGAAAAGCTGTTGCCTGTGCGTGCTGGCTGGTCACCTTCAAGCTGGTGTGCTGTGTCTCTTAGATTAAGAAAAACTATCTGATAAAGGCAATATTAATGCAGATGTAAGTATCTGACTTTACAGTATTGATATCCATTTTTTTGGTCTGCAGAGGACATTTTATTATTAGAAGTGCAAGAAATAATTGCCCTTCAAGTAAAGGTTATCCCTTTAAGTCTTCTCTCGGCTTTGCAAATTGAAATAGATTACAGTAAGAAAATCTCTGTAAAATCTGTGAATATTGCTGAGCTATTTGTTATGATAAAAGCTGGATCCTAACTCCTTATCTTTTACTCTGGTAGCTTCCTCTATTCTAGGTCCATGGTTATACCATCTGGATACTGTATGGATGCCTATAAGTTGGATCAGGAGATCTTGGAGAGTCCTGTTACCTGTGATACCATCTCTGCTGTTGGATGCAGTTTGAAGGTGTAGGATATGGCTGCAGTTGGTTGAAGTTTTAAAAAAAAATTCCTACAGAGCTTCCTTTGGATACTCCCTCTGTCCCATTGCATCTTTCTCTGCTTGCTGTCTAGTTTCATTTACCCACAGTCTGACAGAAAGAAGAACTCTCTCAGCTCACAGCTGCTGAGGTTGTGCATGTGAGCTGGGGCAGAGACAGCCCTTACTGAGAAAAGGATTCCTCTCTTCCAGTTTTCTACTGAATATTTATTAAATCATCTGGTGCTACTCAACAATCAATAATTTGATGTCTCATGCAGTCCATTTTTTGAGTGTTTAATTTACCTTAATTTAGTTGGGCTAAAAATGGTCCGCACACTGCAATGAATGAGCAGTTCAGTGTTTCTCTAGATAATATAATGGGGTTATGAAGGTGCTTTTTTGTTTTCTTCTAAAGACATTAAATGTTAAATTGCTCCCCTTCTCTAATTGCAAATCGAGGTCAGCAGGAAAGGGAAATTAGCACAAATGTAGATTAATGTTGTCATTGCAGTTTCAGTTGATATCTTTTTGAATGTTCTGGAGTTTGCTACCTGAACTGCGCCCACTACAAGCCATTCCACACATTAATTGAAGGCTGTGATCAAGTTGCTATTTCACAACTGAATTACAGCACTGCTGTGCCCTTAGAGCACTTTGCATGCCTTACTCTCCACTGATAACTTGCTGTGTCCCCCCCGACAGAGCTCACCAGCTCGTAACCCATGCAGTGCTCTAGAGGAATGTATTTTAAGCTGCTGACTGAACCCCTGAACTGTCTTTGGATAGCTGTACCTTGGGCTGTGGCCAGAAAAAGTTAGTGTCTGGTTTTCAGATTAAGATTGGAGTAGTACTGCATGGTGTGCTTTCTCCCAAAGTGCTGTCAGGGTGGAAGTTAGAGGTCCAAGTGTGACCATCTTGTACTGAAATGCACCTTCCAATGTCCACTGCAGGTCAAGCATTGTCATAGAATCATAGAATCATTATGGATTGGAAGGGACCTCGAAAGATCATTGTCAGTGCTGCTTGATAGGTAGTGAGATGGCACTGTAACACAATGATTATGGTGGTCAAAAATGGTAGGTCACAAGTAATGGTGAAATGTAACAGGCATCTGTGTGAATCCTTCCTGAGTTTATAAGCCTTGTAAAATAGATAATGACAGAGACTTCACCATAAAATGCTTCATTAGGTAGATTTGAACAGCTTTACTTCAATCGGTCAAAAATTCTAGAAGGTGAGGAGGAAGGGCAAAGCATCTGTGGTCATCTGGTACTTCAAGAGGAAATATTTTGCTTAAGGATTTTTAGGTTTTTTCCCATCTTCTGCCTGTGTTTCTCAGATGCACCAGAGATGTGTTTGTCTGCTATGTGGAGGCACACAGTAGAAAATTCTTGCCCATCTGATGGACTTTTGGAAGATCTGACTAAAATATGATTTAAACAAGTAGATGCAGAGTTCTAATTACATTACTAATGTGCACACAAACTCTGGAAGACAAATGAAAGGTGCCCAGAATGGCTTGCTGAAGGCAGTTCCGTGGTTAGAGGAGTTTTGATTTACTAGGCTTGATTGTTTGGACCTTTATAGTATTGGGTTTTTAAGGATGAAAGGTAGGTCCTCTATGGACAGAAGTGGTGGCAATTTTCAAGGTAAGATTCTACACAGCACTTTGCAAGGTAAAGTGTTCCAAGTTCAGCTGCTTTTTGTTAAAGGAAGATGCTTTCTCAGACTGGCCTAATTTTCAGTACTTCTGGTGGTAATCTCCTGCCCTTTGATGGTTTTTTTTGATGCCTGAATTTGAGAACAGCCTGCTTGCAGCAGAAGAGTGAAATCTCTTGCTCTTGAGGGTTGGTAACACAAGGAAAGAGAATCTTTGTCTTGCCAGTCTGGTAAAGTGCTTTTAGGTCAGGGGATGGTTTTGGGAGTGGAGTGTGCATTATTGTTTTGGAATTCTTTTGGTGGGTTGGTTTTTGGGGTGTTTTTTGGGTGGTAAAAAGTTGGCCTGACCCCTGTTTGCTACTTCAGTACTGAAGAGGTATACATTTGAACCTTGATCTGCGAGTGTGGACTTTTCCAGTAGTCTGTTACAGTGTCTGGAAAAATTAACAACTTCCCCACTGGCAACACTCACGCTGTTCTTTCTGTTATCATGTCAGTTCAGACTGTTTTCTCAGCTTACCAAGAATTATTAATTGTATGAATGAGTGAGAAACATGGGGTTTTGATAGTGAGCTTATCAATTGTGCTGCAGGGGCTCCAATAAGGATGGTTTCTGCTAGCCAGCTTTCACAATAGCTGCCTGTTGTGAAGATGAAGTTGCTTGCAGGAGCAAGCAACCAAGAGAAACTGCAGCAGGTGCCCTAATGGAAATGCTTGATAGCTGGCAGTAATGTCATCCTCCACGTGCCAAAGACACCCTTCTTGCAGTTTCCATCTGCATGTACTCTGCCAGTGCACAAAATCTGCCTTCTTTAATTAACAAGACTAAGAAACCTATTTGTGATTCTTGGATGTTGTGGACGAGCTTGAGGCTACCAACAGCAGTCTCAAATTCAAAGCAATATTGAACTATTTTAATAGAAAGTTGCTTGTTCCTTCTGCCTTATGTGACTTTTTAGGATGAGAAATGCGACAGCTGGTTTTCCAAAAGAGTGGCCAAGTACTGTGAAGCTGTATGCTCATCAGTGTAGTAGATAATGGTAATGTTAGTACAGTAAATGGAGAAATGTAGGCAGAAATAGTGTGGCCAGCAGGACTAGGGAAGTGATTATCACCCTGCTTGGCATTGGGGAGGCCACACTTCAAGCATTGTGTCTGGTTTTAGGCATCTCAATACAAGAAAGACACTGAGATGCTGAAGCTGGTGCAGAGAAGAGCAACAAACCTGGTGAAGATTCCAGACAAGTCTTATGAGATGTGGTGCTTAGTGATATGATATAGTGGTGAACTTGTCAGAGAAGGGTTAATGGTTGCACTTAATGGTCTCAAGGGTCTTTTCCAATCTGAATGAATGAGTGGTGCTATAACATTTGGGAGGCTCATCCAGAGATTCGAGTGGATTACACTCGAAGGAAGAGAACCAAACAAGCTTTGCTTCTGCTAGCTTTCTGTTGAGCTTCAAGAGAGCTAGATCTTCCACCGTCCTTGAAGCTATTGCACATTTCAAAAGGGTTTGGCATGTGAACTTGAATATTGTTGTGGAAATACTCTTTCTAAACCTCAGCATATGGCCTACAAGGCAGCCAACTCAAGGAATCCATGCTTTGGTGCTTCTACTGAAATGTAGCTGGCTACGCAGGCTTATGGTAAAGCAACTCTGTAGCAGGTTGGGGTTTCTCCACCAGTTTTAGCAGGTTCAAATCAATCAACTGCCCGCATTCTCTGCAGTAAGGTCTCGATGACATCTCGGACAAATTTGCCAGACAATGAATAGCTTAGGATACTGGATAGAAGTTTATTAACCTAATAGCTGTGTACAGACAAAGAAAAAGAAAAAAAGCAGGAAAATAAAACAAATAAAACCCAGCAAGTTGGTGCACTCAACCTAGAAACTGCGTCACACATGCCATTACACTATCTGAGGAAAATACCATGGGAAGTCACTGTGGTTTGGGCCTTGGGTCACGTCAGAGATCTGGACAACAACAAAAGCATGCTGACCTGAGACGAGTGCTACCACCCTCTCCCTTAACGCCCCAATCGCACCCCGGTGCGGGCAGCATGCATCTCAACAATAAAACTCTAGTCTCTGTCCTTCCAACCTCAGACATCTGGGCAACAACAAAAGCATGCTAACCAGAGATGAGTGCTACCACCCTCTCCCTTAACACCCCAATCGCACCCCGGTGCGAGCGGCATGCGTTTCAACAACAAAACTCCAGTCTCT